>OX463838.1:19106318-19560521 GCA_949825065.1 Odontocerum albicorne
ATATATATATATATATATATATATATATATATATATATTTATTTACGTTAAGGCTTGTTGGACATTAAATTAATTTACTTTAACGTTTGCAAGGAAATTACAATAATTTCATTTACATAACATCGGGTTTTCATTGGACTCTCTATGTCCATCTTTTTTACAATTTCTTATACAAAACAAATAAACCGTACTAAAAGCCAAACAGATTGGTTGAATACTGAGACGACAGGTCTTTCTCACCAAAGTGAATTTCCTGACTAAAAAGGAAACATGAACAGTATTGATAATGTACGAGTATGTAAAGCTGTTTCTAAATAGCATATCAATAAATCCTGATTATTCAATATGGAAAAGTCAAACGCATAAGTTAGCAAAAGCTATATTAATAACGTATGAAAGAAAAAAACAGAGGAAAGAGATAAAGAAAAATAAGTAAAGGAGTTTTTAAACGAGTTAACATAAAAACTATAAGGAGTTTAAAAATAAATAAAATAACGAAAAAGAAAATGCTCCAGAAGTCAACGGAGTAATCGTTGTTAATTGGCTTTCTCGGCATTGATGGTATAGTTAGATAGCATTTTTGTGGATTTATTTCCGGATAAGTTTTATTCTTAGGCTATTTCATATTTGAATTTCGTTTTTTTTGTAGCTTATCAAAAATTATTATACCCAAATTAAGCAATATATAAAACTCTACCTAACAAAAGCCTGCAACCTTTAAACCTACCGATCGTCTTGGAACTTTAACCCACTTGCCATCGGAACTTGAGGTTTGTCTGTCAATACTGTATTTACTTAAGTGCGTAGCGTCCTCCGTTCATAGGATGTCTTACATCACAAAAGATAACGTATAATATTATTAATAAGTGTCTTCTGTCTCTTTCAGCGTGCATGGGAGGACTCAGTGTCGGAGTGTCTCTGGCTGTGACCCCACTGGTGGTGGCTATCTGCCGCCGCAGGTCCACGCGTCTCACCGCCGTGCTGGGAGGACTCCTATTAGCTCTCGCTTGCCTCTTCACCTCCTTCGCGGTGCAGCTCCACCAGGCAGTCATCAGCTACGGTAAACTATATTTCCATTTAAAGCCTCAACTTACTTTTCGACCCTTAATTTTATCAGTGGTACTTCCATCTTATATATCATATTTATATCCTTTTTTATCATTCTTAAGCAAGTACTCCATACTGTAATCGACACGTTTACTTTTTCCGTAATGTGCATATAAGTGGTCATCAGTTATTTATATTTATCCAACATCAGCCATCTACTACCCAGTGTTGAACAAATGCTTTTCTCAATTATTTCTTACGTTCCACTTTCAAGCTTTCCTAGCTATTTGCCAAATATCAGCAGATTTGAGTGACTTAGATCTGCAAATGCTCTTTCTACCAATTTTCGACCATCAACTATAGTTACCTTTTTTATGTCATAGGATATCTCAATCTGTTGTCTAGTATCCCATAACCGAAGTCTAGAACCTCTTAATTTCAGCAATTTCAGAGCAACAAATGTTAGCCATATGGGTTAAAGTAAGACTCACTGAGGGATAACGCCTTAACTCAAATACGATTAAATAAAAAATGTGAAATCGCAAGGGCAGTTCCTCTAAACCACAACTCTCAATCGTGATTAAAGAACTAGAGATGGGCATTCTATTATATAAGTTATTGGAATTTATTAACTTCCCTTAGAATTACAAGAAGTACAAGACTTAACATTTACTTTAACTTCGAAACGTATAAGACTACAGGATATATTCAACATACTTATTACACAATCGTTGTACAAATTACAACGATATAGTAATAAGTATATTGCAGTTTCAGACATACTTAAAAACAGTTTTAATACTTTTAAAAGCTCGATCAGGAAGCATTTTTGTTTATCGTAAACATGAATCCGGCGACATGGCGTAACTCTTGTTGATTTTGTCCTAATACTTTCTGAGATCTGTAAACAATTTGTTGAAGTCTCGATTTATGTGTATTGAATGGGTCAATTATTCGAGTATACTTTTGTATTTATTTTATCTCAAAATATTTTTTTGTGAATGTCGTTATTATTTAGGAATCCTTTCATGCCTGAAATATAACCCTGGGCCTTCTGAGCGCTGACATGTTGTGTGCTTGTGTTATGTGTGTGGTAGGTATTATGTATATTATTTGCTTATTTCTGATATTCGTGAATGAGCCATTTTAATTTTTATACTTTTTATAACACTTTGGTTTTTGTATCCACGCCCACTCGAAATAAAATTTTTTATTTAAATATTGTAACTATTTTACAACTCTCAATCGACAGCCCATTATGGAAATAAATAAATAAATCAGCAACTAAGAATTATGTGTTATAATTTTTCTAATGGTCAATTTCCTGGTTAGGCGTGTTCCTGGGCGTGGGATGTGGCATGGTGCGCGAGACCTCCTCACTGATGCTGGGGCACTACTTCCGCAGAAGAAGGGAGTTTGTGGAGATGGTGGCGCAAGCGGGCGCGGGAGTTGGCATAGCCCTGTTCAGTGTCTTCTACAAGGAAGCTGTTGGGTAAATAATACATATTCATATATTTATAACCAGGATTAATTTATTTAACCTTTCACAAGGAAAATAAATATTTATATCCGTAATGAATTTCTTTAAGAGTCCACAACTGGCAATTCTGGTAGAGAGATTTGTAAAGTAAACTTCACGTAGTGGGATAGAACTACAAGGAAGAATAATTTATTTATTTAACGGTGCCTGCGTTTTATCAAATATTATTCCTATAAAAAATGTGTATGACGATAAAAATTATTTCTGCATTTATTTTTTCAGTGAGAAAACGGTTGTGGTAGTGTGGTATCACATGTATCCATTACAATTATTCCTTTATTTTTGAGACCGGATACTTGTTCAACTATTTCATTCTATTTCCAAACATTTATAATAAAAAAATATTAATTTATTTATATATATTACTCATGATAAATAATATCTCGTATCTCATACAGCCTTGACTTAACTAGATACATAAAAAATTTCGTATATCACCAATTACAAACACAATACAAGATAATTCTTTAAGCAAAAAAATGGTATTTACATCATTTTGTCCGTTTTAAGATTTTATTGAGATACTTGTATTGTTTTATATTTATATATTGTATGCAGTATATCCTGGTGGGTCAAATGTCATTCGACAATCTCCTAAAACCAACTAGATAGAAACAAGATATTATTTGTAATAAGAGATATTTATAATTATAATATCGAAAATGTATGATAATTAGATCAAATAATGCTTTTTATACTAGGTAATTAAATATGCTGGTATTTTAAGCGTTATCTTTTGTTCATCTCTGGCAGAAAATTTCAAAATAAAGGCAATTCGAATTAGCATATGTAATACGAAAATTAATTGAAAATGTGCACTGGCAAATTAATATATATGTTTTTCTCACCACGTAACAAAGTCTTATGAACTTTTTGACAAATCTATTAAAAATACGTTTATTTCAGAATCGATTTTCCAAATTATATGGCATAAAATTATCATACTATGAGATGATTATTCTTCAATCTTATACTTCATTTATATTTATTAAAGAAGATCATGCCTTAGATACATTTTAAAACATTGGAATACTCGTACAGAACTTCACATGTTTCAGCTTGATTATCTGTGAAATTGTTGTTTAACAAGTTCACTTCCAATTACGCGACATCGCGTATTGTAAGAAGGCGCGCGTTGAGTGCCACCCTCGTGATATAGCGTGGTGAGCTACAGTAATTTATATTAACTTAGTCACAAAAATGCCATCTTGGACTGCACGAAAAAGTGTCACATAGTTCCACTACTTAAAATACTTGGATGGCTGAAGACAAAAATGAGGGTTCAACATAAGGTTGGAAGTATGGTTTTAAAGAAGATCAATAATCAGATTCATCGATATTTCCTGAATTGTTTTAAATGGAAGGAGGTCTCTTAACCTCGTCTAAGGTTAAGGTCGAACGCTGCAAATATTTGGACTTTTCAGATTCCTAGTAGAGTAGGCAAGCTTAAATATTTTAACAGAACATTTCAGATAACAGAATCTATTCATGGAACAGTCTTCCGTCCTTCCTGAAGTAAATCTCGAAATTGATGAAGTTTTCAGTATACTTGAAAAGACACTTGTCCTCTGCACATTTTTTGTAAGTTAATAAATAGGTTTAGTTTGTTAGTAAGCGATCTTGAGGTGCGCATAATATTCAAGAAACTACACTACACCCGAGTATCTAAGGAAAAACAATTCCGGCGGCCATTGGTGGACAGTATATAAAGCGTCTTTTCCTTTTTACACAAAAAAAAATAAAGCCAAAAATTAGAAACATGACAATAGTTTTTCTATAATAACAATCGAAACGCTCATTCGCACCGTATTTGTTCATAAAAAATTGACAAATTTGTTTATACAACCGCACACGATTTTAAGCATACAAGTACCCGTTGTCAGTAAAAGCGTTTACTTTTTTTTTCTAAAAGGAATGCATTTGCGGTCATCGCCAAAAAAAATCATTGCGCATGCCAGCTTGCATATATTAAATTTTCATTAGCTATACATAAATGATCATACAATAATAGCTAAAAATGTATTTGGTCGTAGGGATACTTCGCTACTATTAGGTCGACATGGTTAAGAAAATTTTGTCATAACGAAAAAAAATAATTAAAATTGTATTTAACACGAATTAACTGGATTTTTTACCCATCCATATATCATATTCTAAAAGCGGTTTCCTTAAAAAATATCGGATAAATTAACAGCAATTAAAACCAGTTACAAAAAATGTTACAAATGACTTTTCCCTGAAGAGCAAAAAGGGGTCTTTACCAACCCTGAGAAGTGTTAGAGCAGTGTTTGTAAAACATTTGGCAATGCCACACTAAATGAGTACAAGTAAACGAGGAAGATTTTCTGTCAACTTCAAAATATTTTCTTTTCTACGTAATACGAGTATATAAGATTTGCTCAATATTTATAATATTTGCTCAATATTTTGCTACATGAGAATTGCTCAATATTTTTCCTTTATTTATGGCAACACGTTTGCACTATGAACAAACGGTTTTTATTTAAAATAATTAATGTAACATTGTAAACAAAAACGAAGTTAAAAATAAATATTTGAAAGTATAATTTTACATTTATTCTACGAGTATCATATTTTTATTTTACCAATAATTACGCTGAATTCAACGACGTATCTGGGGTAGAGTGGGGGATCCATGAACAACATAAAATGAAGAAATAATTACTCAAATACTTCCTCAATGTACACATTGATGAACACCTCACACACACACACACAGATGACACAACAGTGGAAAAGGTAATCCTTGAAATCACTGACATAAAAGACGAAACACGTGGGTCACACGTCATTATTACTTTGTAAATAAATCTTAGAACTTTGTTGCTTGCTTTTTACCAGGTTTAAAAGTTTCCAGACTCGCCAAACGCATGGTCTGATGGTGTAACAGTAAAATTATAACCCTCAATAGTATGTCAGCTAGAGCCGATAAAATACGTACTGGTTCGTCATATTCTTAAAAATTTAATATCGTACAGTTATCAAGTTTCTTTCGAAAGAAATGGGAAACCTTGTTCTATTTAAACAACATTTAGATGCTAATGTCTCGAAATTTTCATCGGGCTTTTCCCTCCTTTTGAAAGAAATTTGATAACCGCAAGATTTTCTTCAAAATATATCATAACAACAAATATTCTATTGGCTTTAGTTGACATACTTCTGTGGATAGAAATATCTTTTTTTTTTGTTATAACGTCGCCTGAGCAAGCACTAAGCTTGGCCAGCGTAGTATCTGTCCGTACACACTCTAAATACATCTGAGGGTACAATTATCACATTTTAGCTATAACATTTCCTGAGCACGCAGTAGGCTTGACAAGCGTAGTATACGAGTATATCCGTATACGTTCTAAAGACGAGTACACCTAAAGAAAGAGGTATCAAATTTTAATTATGATATCACCTGAGCAAGCAGTAGATTTGGCCAGCGTAGTATCTGTCCGTACACATTCAAACTTGTTCACATCGGAAACTTTTGACCTTATTGATAATTCGTATGCTTCTTCTTTCGAATGGTTTATCTTTCACAGTCCAATATTAAGGTTTCTCATCCATGATACAACCTCAAGAGTAGACCGATGAATCTCATCCAGCCCTCTCCGTAATGAATAAATTAAACACCCCTCTACAATGTGACTGACAGTCTGAACAATTCCATATGAGCACAATAAGGGATCAATTAAATTCCACGTATGCAAGGCACGTGATCTGCAACCATGGTCACATCTAAGACAGTTTAAGGTACACCACGATGTTTATGGTAAGTTAAACTCTTGGAAATGCAGGTTAGGGTCTTTAAACAAGGTGAAAATTTCCAGCCGAGGACCGATTCCATTACTGTCGCGAAATATCTGGAAAGCTCACATCCCTTTCAGCTATTCGTTATCCCTCGATCCAGAAAAGTCATCGGAATCTAAGGTGAATGGAAAGAAACCAGGAAATACCTACTTATTTACAGTGATAATACTCGTACTTATTAACATTGTGCAAAATTGTCGATCATCTCACTTGAAATCCACCAGATAATTTGTAGAATGTTTTTATTTTCAAAAATGTTCCTGAATATCGCTCAATGATATCACTCTTCAAGGACATTTAACACCAGTATTATCATCATCAGCTCTTTCTCAAAGTCGACAAAAACTTTCCTTCAACTTTATTTTGGTTTACACTTGACTGAAAAGGTTAGTTCCAAAATAGCATCAACATCAAAATTTTATTGAAAAGCATTGTATAATGTTCAACCTTGGAGGGTTTATTACTATGTGGCAATCTCTTCCAACTAATCAAAAAAGTGTTAAACAAGTATTAAATAAAAATCAACTAGAAACGCTATTTGAAAAAAAACAAGGTTCCAACGAGAGTATAACCCGCAATACACGGATTGAAAGACACAAGTCTTATTAATTAGCCACGGAGGTCGTCATATGAGAATATTCAGAAGTAAAAACATCAGTAACATATCTACAGATCGTGTATTCATATTCTAAAATGTTTTATTAAAACGATACAGATTTTTCCTCATTCCTCAAATGTCTCGTCTCAGGAGAATGACACCTGGCTACATATGTGAACTCTGCATTTATGATGCCTCTAATAAACTTCGACGTCAACTTGTCATATCCGGTATATAAACTATGAACCGAATCAATGAACCAATCAGAGCTTATAAGTTCAAGTTATCCATTAAGTCCTGTCATGCTGGAACTGTGTACTAAGGATAATCTGGGTTATTATTTTTATTTTTTATTATAAGTTTACAATCGAATCTTTGAAATAATTCAGTGAATCGTTAAATATTTCAATTATATTAGTTTAATATAAAACAGTTAAAAAAATGTTCTTTATCAAGATATGCAATGTAATAATCCTAGTGGAAATAGATCGTATCAAAGGATTCTATGCTCAGTTAGGCGAATATTTGTGCACATTATTGTACAATCTGTTTATTTCAAGAAATAGAATTCAATTTGATTTGATCATAAAGCAAGTGTATCTCGTCCCACTCACCCTTCCTCCCTCCGTGCTTAAGCTGCTCGTTTCGCAGAAATACAGAATCCAATATCATTACAGCAGGGGTTATCAAGACGCTCATTTAAGATAAATACCCACGCTTTTAAAAATTTCCATAAACATAAAATATGTTAGCTCATATATTCCTCAAAGTTCAGCGGAAAACACGTTTATCTTTTTCGGGCGAAATCTGACAGAATTTACACATCCTTTTCATTATCATTCGAAACCAAACCCCATAACAACATATTTTAGAATATAAATTATAAAACTGAAAAATAATATAATCCGATGTCACATTTATTTTTCCTTTCACACTTTTCTATCATCATTACTTTGTATTTGGCAACATTCATTCTCAAATATTTCTCTTCGCTTCTCTTATACAATTTACTGTTCAAACTCTGCAATTCATCTTCACTTTCCGCCAATACCACCAAGTTATCTGCATACAGTAATCCGCATAGGTTTTTTTACCATTAAATGCCCAAATAGTTATCAATATTTTAGGTTAATTAAAGGTTGTATCCAGTAAAATTAAAATAATTTTCAAAATTTTCCATTCAAATAAGGTTGTGGATATTGGTTTACCACTTCGGAAACTGGTATTAATATTCACTTAAATATTATACTAATAGGGTTTATTCTGGAATCATTTAGGAATACTAAATTATTATTGTCTTAAATGCCCCGGACCTAGAATCTACCCTTCAATTATTCCGATCTCCGGCCCATATCTGTCCCTTCTTGGTATTATTCAAACCATTCGGGACCGACCACGTCATTATCCCAGGCGATTGTCCATTGTGAGTGACAAACCTGGCCCAATTACATTCAACCAAGGGCTACATTTATTCTTTGGAGGCTTTATTTATATGCAAATCCATAGAATAAATATTCAAACATAAACTCGAAGTGACAAAATGGATTCCATTGTAGAAATTAGTGTTTTCCACTGTGGAGTACTACATTTAATTGTTGAAGGTAAGAAGCAAAAAGAATGACCGCTTATAAGAAACGAAGTATATTTTTTTTAATATGTTGGATGATCTATAATATAAAAAAATAATTATAATAAATATTCATAATAATCATACTTTCGAACATTGATACTCGTAACCCTGATTATTGTGTTATTGTTTAGTACAATATCGTTGTGTACAAACTGTAACGTACCCTAGACTTAAACAAGTGTTGTTATATCTTCATTTGCGGTAGTGTTGCCAACAAATGCGGTGACGAACTGCCAGTATCCTTCCTACTGTAGTAGTTCTAATACCTGGAGGCTTGATAAATGGTGCCCAAAATAATAATATCTCCGCAACGCTCAGATATGTTGATTTGTAATACAAATTAAATTAATGCAAGTACAAACTAGCGGATTTTCTGTCTTGTAGCAATCTCTTCCCACCAACTATTAAGATATAAAAGATGTCTTACGGGAAAACTAAAAAAAAATTGTTGTTGGTCCCGCAATATCCGTATTGAAAAACAAGCGTCTTACTTAACTGTGGAAGTGTTTTTAATTACTTTATGAGAAAAATTAAGCCTAAAGAAGCTTATAAAATTTTATCATTCATATGGTCCCTCAAAATATTTACATCTTGCACTTATTAGTAATTATTTCGTCGTTCATTCTCTTCACGTATCTAAACCATCTTAAAGCTCCTTTCGACATTTTTTTCTTAGTTCACGCATCTCCACAACATTCATTTTTATTTTATTCTTCTTCTGCTAAGTCCAAGTTTCCCTTGCATACTTCCAAGTAGGTCCAATCCTAATATTATCATTTTTGCTACTTTTCATATAACGTGGCTGTTGTATATTACATTAAGTGCTCCGTTTACCTTATTCCGTGTCGCTATCCTTTTTTCAATGTCCCCTTCAACTCACCCATCACACGTTAACATACTGCTTAGATAACAAAAATGTTATTTTATAAATATTCCCATCATGCTAATCAAATATAAATCGTTCTTACAACTTGTAGCAGTAGCGGAGCGGTATGATAAAAATAAAACTTGGTTCAAAATAGAGCAATCGGATAAATGTAATCATTTATTTATTCCAGAATCGTGCTGTCAAAGATGAACTCCAACTCGTAACCACAATACGGAGATATCATTATTTAATTAAGGGCAACGGGGATTCCGTCAAACCTTTCAACACCACAATATCCCGCAGTATTTAAAAGCAGAGCAACCCTAGTGTCCCCATGCGTTGCCATTAAACTGGAACTTTTGAAGATCTTCTATGGTTTCTTAATAGTAGATACTTGTTGACCGACGTTCGTAGCCTAAGGGGTTTATTTATTTATTTTATACAGCTTGCATATTCATTAATTTTACATTTGATACAAGTTTAACCCAGTTACATCAAATAACAAGAAACAAATAGATAACTAAAAATCTTAACGTAATATATAGACAATAGGACCAATAATATTCATGATTTCCTGTAAAGTTGTTCAATTATGTCTACAAAGTTATTTAAGAAGTTCAATCCTCAATTTATCCACCGAATTATGGAAGATATTGATATCGAAAAGCCATTCAACAAGGTCATTATTGTGCGAAGGTGTAGCTCTTTATATCTCAGTTCATGAATACACCACCGAAAACAATATTAACTTACGATGGCGTAAATAATTATCCTGTACATTTAAAAAAAATTGAGTAAATATTTTTTGTTCTGTTTGTTCAAAAATGCTTAAAAACTTTCTAATATAACTAAAGGACTGCTGTTCAAGTGATATAAATTACAAAAAAAAAACATCTTGGCTGTAGTTTGAGTGTGAAAGGAAAGTATATTTGCCGTTTTATGGTACCCTGTAGGTATTCGATCATTATTCTCGAACAAATTGTATCGTTCTATTGAAAATATTTCATTACACGCCAGTAATAAATGAATACATATAGGTATTTTTTTGAACACTTCCCTTACTGTGCTAAAAAATTACGCCAGTTACGGTGTTGGACACTGAGGGTACACTAAAAATGTATGTTTTAAATTAAAATTATGCAAAATCTATTAGTTTTTTTTTTTAATTAGCTATAAACATCATTTTACTGTGTAATAAAATGTCGAATAATATAAAATAAGTGTAAGAAATGATAAAATAATAGTTGAAACAGAGAAGTGACATTTCTATAGGAATATAATTTTCCCACTGCGTCGTTCGGTCTGCGCAACGTTCAGAATGCGCATGACTGAAAAGAGGTCTCCAACCTTTTAACACTTCCCTTACTGTGCTAAAAAATTACGCCAGTAACGGCGTTGGACACTGAGGGTACACTAAACATGTATGTTTCAAATTAAAATTATGCAAAATCTGCTAGGTTATTTTTTGTTATTAGCTATAAACATAATTTTACTATGTAATAAAATGTCGAATAATATAAAATAAAGGTAAGAAATGATAAAATAAGAGCTAAAACAGAAAGGCATTTCTATAAGAATATTATTTTTACGCTGCGTCGTTCGGTCTGCGCAACATTCAGAATGCGCATGCGTGATAAGAAATTTCCAGCCTTTTAATTTTTTTTCATAAAATTATACAATAAAATGTAGCGTGTATTTTTTTGGCAATAAAACCATAATTCGAATAAAGACAATAAATAACATATAAACAAAATATAAAATGAATATATAAATTCAAAAATCAAGGTTTTAGGGCGAGAAATTTATATAGTATAAACAAACACGAAATTCAAAATTATATATAAACAAACACGAAATTCAAATCAATAAAATATATGCAATTTGGAAAATATAAACACTACAGAAAATTTGAAAATAGGACAAACATATCATATAATCAAAGTTTAATCCTGTGGAGAAAGTTATCGCAATTGGGGCATGAAACCACTTTTTTTTACTATATTCTACGTACTAAACACGCAGGTGTTTGACAAATATTGCAGAATAGCCTGGTTTTTTTTCTCGAATGTTTTTAATAAAACCCACAACTTCCTCTTTTGAGGACCTCACGGGGTGCCAACAGGGTATTATTTACTAATGTTTCGGATATTGACTCGCCACAATATGTTAAAACTGTATTAAAAGCATCTTGTTGTTGCTATTTTTCCTTTTTAAGATATTGGGCATTGCCAATTCCAAACTTAACTCTCTTGTGAAATGTTTTCGGTGGTATTAATTATTTTGTTTCCACTCTGGATATTTGTCTATCCATAAGAGGTATGCATTCAATGCAGCCATATCTATAATTTCCATAAAAAGACGGAAAGGCCATCTTCTCGTTGACCTTGAGCAAGAGTACTCTCAAGTAATTTGGTCTCCCGTATCTACTCCAATTTTCGTATTATTACAATGATGTATAATTACTATAGTGGCTTTTGTTTTTCTGAATAATCAATTTCTGCATCATTGAATTGAGTGGATAATAATAATACTGCTTTATTTTTTGTGGTACACACGAAACAAGTATTTTATTTTCAGCTATCATGGATTGTTTTCTCTCTAGACGGTATAAATTCAAATGAGATTACTCTTTTATTTTTTCGAAGCGTGCCAGTTAGAGTTAAACATTTTAATAAAAGATTATCGGCTAATTTGATGGAGGTAATAAAAATACCTGTGGTTATCATCCTGTTCGTGCCATACTGCGGTTGAACCATTTCTATAACTACTCAGTTACCTTGATTTATCTCTCTCTACGATTATTTATCATACCAGAATAAGCCTGTAAATTTGTTATGCGTCATATGCCACCGCAGTCGGCAGCAACCCAGATTTTGATGCCATATTTACCAAGTTTAGACTTCATGTACACGCGAAATGAACAATTCTCTCTAAAGTTTGCCAAACGTTCATCTACAGTTATATTCGAAGATGGAGAATAATTGCTTTTGCACATATCCATAAACATTTTTGAAATCCACTTAATTGGTTCTAATTTATCTGAAAAAACCCTGATATCTCTCTTCTCGGGTTTCTTTATCATCAAAACGAATATGACTGTAAATATAGATGAATCTATCTCGAGACAGAGCTGTTGTGAAAAATGACTGGCAAAAGGGACTTTCACTTATCCACAATTCACTCAAAGATAGCTTTCGTGTTCGATTTCTGCCAGGTGCAAGCATATTCCAATGAATTCATATAACTCGTCTTTTGATATTGGTTGGTTCTTTTCTGAATGAATTCGATTTAAATGACGATTTGTTTCTTAAACATCGCTTTTATCACCTCTTCATTTACAAACAGACAACACATATCTTTTATGGAATGTACATTTATACTTGAATTTCTCAGTCCAGAATCTTCGATGAGAATATTTGATACCCGACCGATGCCTCGAAGATTGAGGTGGTACTCGTAATGAACTCCATTCGAATCCATGTTTTGATGTAAATAATATTTCTTCGTCTTCTTCACTCGTCTCCAAATCAGAATATACTTCATCCTGTACCTCGACAAAATCTTCTGATTCTGATATATTGCCTGTCGCCTTAAATTCCAAATCGCTATCATCGCCGTCGATATTTCCCGCCATCTCAATTATTATATTTTTGAAAATGAAATAATAAATAAAATGTACATTTATTATAAAAAGAGTAATGGTACAATATAACATACCAGATAAAAAATGATAATAGAAAAAACATACCAGATAAAAATAAAAAATAACAATCAGGATTATAAAACTGGTGACGAACCCCTGGACGGGGCGCTATACGAACTGTCAAAAAAGAATGAGTGTTTGACATTTCGTCAATTCGCGATTTAAAATCATTAATTTCTGTTGAATTAACTATGAATGTTTTGTTTCCTAATGACATCATTCAAATCATAGAGGTTTCGATGAGGAATACATAAAGTATGAAGACCCTGCAAGCAGTATATTTCGAGAAATTAAATAAAATATAAGTCATGATCACTCGCTATCCATCACCGTACGGCAAGTGTTAATGGCGACAGTTTCAGTCTCCTAGTTATGGTCGAAGAAAGTGCATTCATTTTTTCTGAAGTTACGACGACCCTCTGTAATAAGTAGTATTTCTATCAAAATCTACTAAACAGTACCTAGTGCAAGTATAGCGTAAGTACATATACTTTCCCGTTAAGGGTAACAGCGGACCGTACAAAACGAAGTTCTTCTTTGTTAAAATCGTTTCTTCAATTAATTATTCTTACAAAATAGACAACCTCCGTGACCTAGTTGGTAAGTCACCAGTCTTCCGATCCGGAGGTTCCAAGCTAGATTCCCGTTAGAACCCTTTTTTTTTTAAATATTCTAGCCTTATTTTCACTTAAGGCCTCTTTAACATGTTTCTTCTTGGCTGGAAGAGATTACCCCATGGCAATAAGCAAACCATGTTGTACTAGAAAAGTGTAATACAGTATAAAACAATACAAATTCCAGCATAAAGAGTAATCAAATGTCCCAGTTGAATTCTCTGACGAGGGTGACTTCAACCACCGTATTTACCGAGATCGCCTCGCTGCGCCGACTCCCAACGGGAACCTGATATTGACACCAATTATTATCCAGTAAATAATCTTAACGAGTTTTTCCACCACCATCCGTCATTGCTCTCATCTCCTTGAGTTATTTGATTGATCCTGGTTTCGTTTCAAAATTAGGTCAGCAAAATACAAAATAATAATCATTATTTCTTCTCAACTGTTCTTAAATAATTACTATATTGAGTTTTGGCATCCTTCTTATAAAAATAATCAGAGTTAAATATTATTTTCAATACTAGTACCTTTGCCCCTGTAAACAAGACACGACTCATTCAGCTCAGATATTTTACGATAATAGGAGAAAGATCTGGACTAAAAAAGCATCTGGGTCTACGCTGGAAAACACTTGAGTAGATTAAAAAACACCTGGGTGTAGACATAACAAAATACCTGATTATGGACATAAAAATATCTAAGTCTAAGGCTAGGCATAAAAACCAAAGTATTTTTAAGCCTGAACCCAGGTGGTTTATTCTTGGGCCTGGGTGTTTTTAAATCTTACCCCCGGGGAGATTTTCAGTTTAACCCAGGTACTTTCAGCCTAAACCTCAGATGTTTTTAAACTTAGAACCAGGTGTTTTTCAGCTTAGACCCAAGTGGTTTGAAGCCTAGATCCAAGTGTTTAATGCAGTCTTAACTCAAGAGTTTTTAAGCCTTAATATAGGTATTTTTATCCTAGCCCTAGTTGTTTTTCAGCCTAGACCTAGATCTTAAAATCCTAGACTTATGTATTATAAATCCTAGACGTACTGTTTTTTAGCCTGGATTCAGGTGATGTAGGGTTTAGATCCAGGTATTTTAAAGCCTAGTCATGGCTGAAAATTACCTTAAACTCGGTTTGAAAGCACATAGGTCTAAGCATAAAAACATCTGATTCTAGACAATAAAATATATCTATAAGGAATAATACCTGCGTCTAAAATTAAAATCTCTTGAATTTGGTCTTAAAAACACCTAACACATGCTTAAAACCCTTGGTCTAGGTTTAAAAACATCTTGGATTGGTTTAAAAAACTTGAGTCTTAGGAGGAAAACCCCTGGGGCTAAGCTAAAATAAACACCTTGGTAAAGGCTTAGGATTTGTGTTGAAAACACCTACATCTAGGCTGAAAACACCTTGAGCTAAAATAAAAAAACCTAGGTCTACCCTTAAAAATAAGTGGGTCTAGATTTAAAGACACCTGAGTATAGGCTGAAAAATATTTGCTTCCAGGTTTACAAAGACCTTAATCTAAGCTTCAAAAACTTGAGTTTTAGCTGAAAAATATCTGGGTCTAGGTTAAAAAAACACCCGAATATAGACTGAATACACATTTGAACCCAAAACTCTCGGATTGAAGCCAAGTGTCGTACCAAATATGCCACGAAGGTCGTCATTGATTCTGCAAGGACTGTTGAGGTGATTTTTATCAAATATAAAATTTTATACAAATCCTTAAACTGATAATCGGGAACTTAATTTTTGATGTCTTAATACTATAGTTATTTCATATAGATAAACAAACTTTCGTCAATCTATGATTAATTAGACACGATTGATATATGGTCGGTCTTCTGAGTTAGATATATCGCTGTTACTGATAATAATAAGTGAACATCAAGGACTTCATTGAATTTACTAATGTAAATCTACATAGTTATAAAATATTTAATTTGATATGCCTGATTAACAAATTAGGTTAGCAAACTTTAACCGACATCAGTTCACGTCAAACTTAGAGAATCGACCTGAATGTTCATTTATCTTTTCCTTCCGCATGAATGTGTGACGTAAACCTGGTAAAATTCGTACAAATATACAAATTGTTTTGAACGAATTTATCGAACCAAAAAATATAAAATTTTAAATTAAAAAAAACAGTCTCCGCTTAAATTTACATCAATATTACATAAATTCATATACTCCATCCCAGAATCTGATTTTGCTATCTCGACATACTCGTATATCCTTCCCCTCTTCTGCACCTTGCCATTTAACTCCTACGATTTCTCTGACTTTCTACGTTTCCTTTTTTCAAAACATCATTCACTTGATCCAACCATATTTTTTAGTCTTCCTCTACCACACCTTCAACTCACATTTACACTGTCAATTTTTTTTATAAGCCTTTCTTTATGAATTCGTTCCATGACTCCATAGCGTATCAGAGTGCTCTTCTTCATCTAACTCGTATTCTGCTCTTTTAAATCGTTTTCCACGTCCATGTCTTACTGCCATACATCAATGTTGGTACTTAAATATTGCTGTAAGCTATCATCTTAGAAGATTTTGATGTAAACCTGTTAGATTCGCAATGGGACCCGAAAAAAAAATTAACGACGTGATTGACGTGTGCAAGTGTTATCGCCTCTTCACGCGCAGTAGCTAATACGTGCAATCACAAACAATGAGTTCCGTGCCTACTCTAGGGACTCTAAACCAGAAGGCTCTAATAATGAGGTTGACGATTGTAGTGTTTCTCAGTCACGCTCTTCATTGATGATGAATCACCATTTTGGATAAGTTGATGGGCACTATTTGAATGAATTAATTATTTAGTTCAAAGCAATTTGTTTATAAACAAATGGTATTAATAATTCAATTTGTTTATCAAACGACCTCCGTGGCCTAATTGATAAAATACCTGTCTTCCAGTATGTGGGTTATGGACTCGATACCAGTTGGAACTCAGATTTTTTAAGAAAAATTTTCCCTTTAGACTTTTTAAAGATTTCTGGTCAGTTCGAAGAGATAGCCGTGTTGCAATAAGCCCGTAAAGTTTTAATATATACAATAAAAGTGTAATGCAATACACAACAAATCAACAACATTGTCAAATTCATGTTGAAAATAAAACTACAAACGCTCAAAAAATCCTCTAAATTGATTTTTCTAAACCAGATTTTCGATGGTGTCATTCAACTGACCAGTCTACTTTATTAGATTTCTATATTAAATGTTTCATATTGAGTACTATGGTATACCAACTTATGCTGTACGAATTCAACTAACAACCGTGCCTGCAAATAGTATTCTCAGTTAAATAGTTGACGAGGCAACGTGTATCTGTGGTATAACTGGAACATTAATAGAAATTTACTGAATCTTGGTACATGAAAAAGGAAGGAAGCTGGAACGAACTAGTCTGGATGGCATAATTGGTAGGCTTTCAAGTAACTGAAAACTCCGAATAAGAATTTTACAAATATACTGCCATATTTTGCCAGTCATGGTCAGAAAAGATAATAACAGAGTATAACGTATGTTCATTTTGGGAACGAATCACTCCACATATCCTAAATGTGTTGGTCCTTGTTTACTATCCCCAATACAATATTTACAATTTAAAATCGTTTGAACGGAAAGGAGAACTGAAGAGCGCATAACAATACATAAACCCAAACACCCACCCCCCATAACACTCAGCTGAAATATTTACATGCTTACGAATTCCACATTACATACAACAATGCAACCGTGCTATAATCTCAACAACCTTATCAACATTATGTTCAACAAAAACTCATCGCACGCTCAACATTTGCATCATTCGCATGTCTTCGTGGAGGCTTTCAAAAGCTCCTCACTTTTTGCTCTGCCCTTAATTAAGAGCCAGCTTGTTACATATTTTTTAATATAATTATTATTATTTTACCTGACTAAGAAAATAAATTATTGAAATTGAAACTTTTATTCTTTTGGATGTGTGATATATCAAGAACCTTCCAATATTAATTATGACTATGGCTAAGTATTTCAATTTTTGGCAGTCTCTGATAGACTCCCATTATTTCAGCCCAGATTATTTTCAACCAGGATGCCTTTTTCCAACTCCCCTCTGTCCCTCGTTTTTGCATTTCTGATTAAATGCAACAAGTGATACCTGATACCTTTTAACAGATCCGGATTATACAACCTTTCGTTATTTACCTCAGTATTCCTTCTAAATAGTACTTTTAAAATCAAAAGGATGTACAAAATTAATACAATTTTTATACTTAACAGCCTTTGAAAATAAAACAATATAAAATCGGTTGTATTTACGTCCTTAAGAAAAAGTGTTGTCATAGGTACGATATAATATTTACATTTTTATAATTATAGTATTAACTTCGTGGTTACAGTTTAGTATATTGTTATCTTCTAAGAAGTAAATTACGGTCGTACAGTTTGATGAAATAAACATAAATGGATCCAAATGAAAAAGAGCAATTCGTGCTGAATACATTCGCAACTGTACGATGTAACAGCGTGAGAGACAAACAGAAGAGGAAGTCAATAAGCGTCCCACTTCTCTTGCTCAGCAAATTCGAAATTTTCGATTTACTGAGCACGTGCATTTAAATACAACAACAGCAAGCGACTGAAAGCAAACCCACGAGCGTCGCGCTGAAGAACCACAGTAAATGTGTGGCTTTCGTCAACATTCTAAGAGAAAACTTGAAGTTTGCCATCATGACAACTTTGACGCAAACAGAGTTGAAAGCTCGATGAGTTAGTTCTAAATGCATATTCTGCAATACTATAAACTTTACAGCAGAGAGATTTCCTGAAAAAACATTAATATATTTCAATCATAAAGTAACTGTTCTGTGAAATGAAAATGAGCTATGATGTCAATCCCTTTCTTACAACTTTGGATGGAATCGTTAAGATATCCAGATTTTGCGGGTTACCAAAACTTCAAAGCAAACATTCGTTCTTAAAACTTTTTCAGCAGTTTTATTTTTCAACCTTTCAGCTTAGCAAGTAAATTTACATCGTGTAACTTTCCTCGGATTACAGCTAGTGGGTTTATATTTATCACATGATCTTTGTAACACATTTAAAACAAAACAAAACATTTTATCTCGTTCCATTCTAGAAAATGTATAGTAGAATGAAACGAGATAAAATAATTTGTGATGAAGTATTACATATCTGAGATTAATTATCGTGATTTGTTATTGACTGAACATTGTATTTCTAAAATAATGAAAAACCAAAAATTATTCCTAATTAATTGTGACAGCAAATACGCTTTTGAAATTTACTTTTTAATTAAGTTTTAGCACAAAGCGAGTGAAATAATTAACTGAGATAAATTGAAATACTTATTCATTATAACGTTTTTAGAAAATATTTTTGAAAAATTTGAATAATAAATCTTGATTTAATTGAAATGCCTAAACTCAGTTTGGGAAATAAATTAATAAAGGCGCCCTATTATGGAGGCTAAGACAACATGTCTCAGGTCCAGGGCCGATTCTCCACAGTAATGAATGAAGGAACAAACAACGCGTACATTCTATGGGCTATATTAAACAATCTAAATGGTTTAGTCGTAATTTAGTTCAACAAAACAAAGTTCCATCTACGGCTAGTACATATTGTACATTGTTAGTTCAATTTTATTATTATACAGTAATTCAAGTAACTACGAGTATGTACTCAAAAAACTCACAATAAACAGTACAGTTTACAATTAAAGTTAATGGATTGTAACAAATCGACCATCCAAAAAAATCATATGACACGAAATAATATCTCTAGAGAATGAGGTTTTTGCAAATTCGACAGACGAAATAGTTGTTCAATTGACAACAAAAATCTGAGTATATGGTTTATCTGAGCTATCTAACTATTGGTTCAAAATATTATTTGAAGTATAAATTTAAATTGTGTGGTTTTTTCCCCCTCCTGTCAATTTTACACGATGGTGTTAACGTCATTTTTCCTAGACAATATTAATCTATAAGAATTTTGCAATATCATTAAAGGAAGTAAATAATTTATTTAATAAATTAGTATTTATCTTGTAGAACTCAACTACTGACATGATGGTTGCAGGAGTACACAAGCTCGAAAAATGAAGTATTAAACCATATTGAAAATATTTTGATAAGGCTTGTCACAAGTTAATCCCGTAGATTTCTTTCACAATTTGTCCTAAAATAAGTTAATAGCTCTTGTCAATCTGTTTGGAGTATGTCCTTAAATTGCCTTTAATTTTAAATTGTTTCTTAATGTAATTCGTTTCTCCCTTTTCATTCATATTTGTATGGAACCAATAACCGTGGTTTTTAATAAACTATATTTTATTGCCAACACCGACACTTTATCACTACATATAAGAATAATTTGAAGATAAAATGTTGATACTCCCCTGTAAATAATTTAAATAATACGAAACCACTATCTTTGAAAAGAAGAGTTTGTATTAATTAGCAAGTTTTTTTTTTGTAAAAAAGGCAGGAAATACGAAAACCTTTAAAATATTGAGCGACTTTATTCCTAAAAACTAAAGCCGAACCTGTGCATGGAATTTTTTGCCAGACATTAATTGGGCATGATGAGTCACAGAGAAAACTTGATCGCTTTCTCTGTGGTTGTTTTCGGTGAAAGTGCCTCGCCTCAAGTGTTTAAAGAATATAATTAGGAAAAAATATGAAATTAATTTCCTTCAATTAATGAGTTCTTATAATAATCACTCGTGGACCAGTAAACTAATGAGTGTCAAATATTTGAATTGTCATTTCACTTATAATAATTAATAATAATCAGATTGTAATAGAGTGTGTTTTGTGATAATAACTTATTTTCTTCATTTCATTTTGAATTTTTCTTTCACGTTTCATAAAAAACCTGTAGTATTTTTGGTCAGGTATTTTTGTATTGGTATTTGCTATTTTTCTCTTTGAGACGATGAGATATTTTTTCATCAACCATCTTTTATTTTCACACAACTTTGCCAGCATCGTCTTCTTCGGTCTTTCTCTACCGTGCGATACTTTCTGCTACACATTTTCTTAGCATATGGAATACCAACTAAATAAGAAATAATCCATCAAATAATCACAAAAATACACTGCAATTCTATATTTTCTTGTCATTCGATAACAATTCTGAATCGCTAAAATCATTGTCAACTTTGTATCTATGAATCAATACTCAGAATAATTAAAAATACTTTCTATTTACGTTTCTACGATATTTGTATCAATTAAAAACAATCTTGGCTAACCTCATCTGACGTCGAACTGGGTAACCCGATGTTTTTTTCTTCATATAATATATTATATCGTTATTCACCCGTTTCAAGGTATCATCGTTATGAACTTGGTGATTGTTGTTTTTTTTTAAATATCATTTGCCCGCGAATTAAATGATGATGGGGCATGTGTGAGAATTAGTGAAATAAATCTATGTGAACTTTTGTACGTTAATGACATTGTTATACTTGCTGAAAATTAAGGATTTTTAAGATATGATAAGTGAGTTGTATAATATGCCTATTAAAGGATTTGAAAATGAATATAGCGACATCAAAGGTTATGGTTAAAAGTATAAACGATGTATGGAGATAAAATTATAAATCAATTTAATAAACGTTCTTAATAATAATATAAATATTCTGTAAATAAAAACTGGCCTAAATAAGCTACATAAAAAAAAGTTCATTTTCCCAGTTTAACTTTCAGTGAAGTTGGCCGCAATTGACATACACCGTCTCATTTCTCATAAATCACGTTGTCGTTTTATTGACTTTTCCCACCAAATGCCTTCTTCAATTATTGACGTTGGGCTATTCTGGTATTTTGTTCTTGATCCCGATTCACATTACATTAATATGAAAAAGGCTGTGGATTCAGTTGTAAAATGTAGAAATCTGATAACATTTTACATTTGTTTATTTCTTTAATGCTATTCAATAACTTAAATCACCGCAAAAACTGTTTTGTTATCTTGCGAAATTTCATTTCTTAACTAAATAATAAACCTCTGAAAAGAATCGTTGCTCTCCAGGTGATTCTGTTCCATGGTGAAGTGTCAATTAATTTTAAAATCCGACCGAGATAACCCAGATTGTTTGCCATGTCTACCTCGAGTCGACGTTTAACAATATGAGAGCTAGGCAATCTCAATGTGGCACGTCACTAGAAAAGCGTATTCTTAAAGCATAGTTCCGTCATATACTGCGATATCAGACCATTCAAAACATTTTCCACTTTAAAACATAGTTTCAAATTAACACTTTCAGGACACCACAATCTGGAATATGCGTTTAACATTTGAGTAATTCCACCGAAATTGCCATCACCAAAACTTAAGTATGATGCCGCGTTGAAGACCCTTTGCAGTATGCCAAGCTAGAGAGAGACGAATCTTATAGTTTATTTTCATTTTTTTTTTAATTTAAAGCACCTACGAGTATTATATAATTAATATAATGCTTTGAAGCCGAAAATAAAACGAAACATATTGTGAGCGGGAAATGAAAATGAAACAAAACATATAAGCAGAAGTTAATGAGTAACGTGAGTATTCCAATGTTGAAACATACGCTATCAAAGTAAAACAAGTCGGCAATTGGAAAGTAGGGTATTGTAATATTAAATGATGTCGTTTATTTTTGAAAATAAACATTTGTTTTGTACTTTTTTACAAAAATGTCGTTCGCATTTAGTCAGTATCAATGCGGTAGTATTCCAATGCTAAAGAAAAAAACAATAAATGGTCCTTATCAAGGCCACTTAATAGTTATATCTAACTCTAGTGTTCACATGAAATGTTGTGTACAAACAAATATATTCAAAATGATACATTCTAGTTAATTAAAAAGTCTTATTTAAAAAAAAAAAAGGTTATGACATGGAAGTATAGTAAAATAAAATGTATTATATTGCAGTTGAGAAGAATGTGTGGGAAACGATTGATAGATAAAGTTAGAAATGTCACATAAGAATGAGGATGTGCGTTTGAAAAACAAACAAGAAAATATATATGACTGAACGAAGAGGAGCAAGGAAAAAAGGACGTCCGAGAGTTGCATGAAGGAGCATGTTAATCAAATGTTGAAAGAGAGTAAGGAGAAAAGTATGAAGAATAGAAGTAGTTGAGACGAACTATGGATGTGGTAGAGGCTATGAATATCTCTAAGAACCGGAATGTATGACTTTCAATTATTTGCCTACTGAGGAACTTGGCCGAATGGAATATTGTAGAAATTAAGTAGAAGTAATAATTAACAAGTATTTTGTAATTGTTTTCTCACACCCTTTTACGGGATTTTCAGATATTTTTATATAAGATACAAAATGTCAACTAATAAAACCAATTTATTTCAAATAACATTTCTGATGTTGAACTGAAATGTATTTACTAAGCGGAAGTTTATAGCTCTTGTGCTTGCACAACCTTAATGTTTACCGGATATTGTTGGAATTTTACTCCTTACATTGATGATTAAAAGTAAACCTGTTTCAAAAAGCTTTTATTTTTTTATTATGATTATTTTATTATTTGTATAACAGGTTTAAAAAAATGTTAAAGACTGAGGACCGATATATTAAGTAGTATGAAAAAAGAGAGAAGGTGGTTTGGACTCTAGGCTCTATATTTTCTGCCATCTCCACAACGAAATGGGATAATGGTGTTCTTGTATGATGCTTGTTTCCACGCGGAGATTTTAGATTCGGTTCTTGATGGTACTCAAAAAAAGTTCATTTCGTAATAATACAATATGCGCACTAGACGTTTGCGATTGTTTATCCCTCTCCATGTGAGGTATCTGTCCCGACATGTACCACGACGAACTGTAAATAACGTGCATATAAAAATAGTTCTAAGCCCAAAGGCTCGATTATTTTGGCCGAAGAAAACAATGTTGTCCTCAAGCATCGCTGTTCGACATGTTTGTCCCAATCACCAATTATGATATAATGTATCAAAGATTTCGGCTTTAAGTTTGTGGACTCCATATTAGAATATTTAACAAGAAATATCTTTGTTATTCCACTAACTACATAAATTCTTATGGAGAAATCCTATCCGGAGGCTCTCTTCATTTCACTTCAAGAGAGTCTCGGAATGGGGAGTAGAAACACGTGTAGCGGGGATTAATGTAATTAGTATAATAGCAAAATAATTTATTTTTATATATTCCAATCGTGATATTTTAGGGGAACAGTGCGAATCAATGAAACTAATTAATGTTTATCTGCTTTCATATGGTACCCTTCAATATATCCAATTTGATCATTTAAACATATTGAAGAACGTGACCCGGAGAAAATTTGTTTATTTACTTATTAATTCGTGTACTACCTCTCAACATTTTAATTTGGAGATACGGACTTGTTGAGAATCGTGTAGACAATATCGCCTTTGACCCCAATAATCGGACCTTTAAAACCACCGCAGTAGGCTAAGAACGCCATTTCTCGTTTGTCCCTGCACATGTTTGTAATGAGAACCTCTATGTCGTTTGAAAACCAAATGTTGCTCAAAACGCTGTTTAATTAATTGATCCGTAGCAAACTAGTAGCAACTAGGGCGCAGAACTCACTCATGGTGGAGAAGGTACAAAAAAAATATGTGCGATATCTTAATACGAGTGAGTTTAGCGTCATTCCATGGCTTGATCCTACTCAGTTCCTGTTGGGCATGCTTGGGTATAACTCATTGAGCGTAAGAAGAGATCTGCGTCTCCTGGTATACGTTGTCAGACTCGTTCGAGGAGTTGTGAGTTGTCCAGCATTACTACAAAGATTAAAACTTTAAATGTTCCTAATAATTACACTAGACTGCACCGGCAAGAACTGTTCTCAATCGCATACGCAAGAACGGGTCCTCCAGCTGCTATGCTTGTTGGAAGGGACTTAACTCTTTTGAACGGGACTGCTTCGGATATTGACATATTTCATAACAAATTTTTCTTCTAAGATTGGGGACTTCTAAAAACGCACTCATCAACGTATTTAAGTGAATTTGAATATATGCGTATGTGTGTATATACGAGTATGTATGCATATACATAAATTTTCTTTTAATGTTAACAATTTTAGTATTTTTCAATGTAATTGAACTGCCTGTATTGAGAAAATAAATAAATAAAATACCCCTCGTGAAGAGACAACTACTCTCACACACGTCCCTACTTGGCGCATGCCAGTATTGTTACCGTGCGAACGCTTACCAGACTGAAATTCTTTGTTCTTTTGGTACCGTCTGGAATCTATCTTGAAACGCCCGCGAGAGATTTAAGCGTTTCACTAAGATCGTCAATAATATTAATAAATATATTTTCTCACTTGACTGTCATTCTATGTTAATATGATATTTTACTTATGTTTTGATTACAAATTGTCCCATTATAACTTTCATAAGTACACGTTCGTTCTACATAGATGACCTCCGTGACCTAGTTGGTAAGACGCTTCTCTCAAATCCCGCTGAAACCCAGAGTTTTAAAAAGAGATTTCAATATGGTTTTTACTTAAGACCTCTTTAACATCATTATGGTTGGATGAAAGAGATTACCACAGGGCAAAAATCCCGCTAGGTTGTATGTTATATAACGAAAGTGCAATATAATTCCATACAATATTAATTAATATTTTCAAATAAATAGTGCTATTTAAACATCTTACAGTTTCCTCTACTCCCTTTGATAAGCCTTCCCAGAGAGATTTAATACAAAATTTTTGTTCGCGAAGCTTCCTTCGGTTATAATCGCCCTATTGTGATATGGAAGCACTTAATTATAAGGATAACAATGTGACCCGCCCAAGTTTGCTTTTATTACCAAAAAGCTCGTCTTCTCTTCTCTTCTTAAACACACTCCTTTTGTTTGTGGCGAAACTTAAACAAACTGGTATTTATACCAGTATATTTTCTTATATGCTAAGAACTATTTTATGTCCCTTAGGTTTATTCAATAAATTATCATAAAATTCTCGTATATTCGCTTGTGAAATAGAGTATGTACTCGTATGTAGTAAAACGTTTGCTAATAGGAACTTGATACCAGCTATTGTAAGGCTTGCACTCTTATTGGCTTGCTTCCAAAAGCGACATAAAAATCATAACATCTCTCTTTAATGACATAACGTGTCTTTCTCTATCCCTCATTCAATTTTTCTTCTCTATCCATCCAATGAACAACATTTTATTTTGTTTTTTTTTCTTTTTATGTTTTTATTTTCTACTTTTAATTTTTAGTTAGTTCTGACTTTTATATATTTTTTCTGTTTATGTATAACCTTAAAACATTGTAACATCCTTAATTAACAATCGGCACGACGTGCCTAATTTCTGGATGATTGGTGTGAAAAGATTGTTGTAGGGCTTTGAGAAGAATTGAACTTTGAAGTCGATTACATCTTCATCGAATAAACTGATTGTTCCGAATCGACCCAATAGGGCGAGGTCATGTAATAAAGCATTTCCCGTTGCTGAACCTGTGTCGTGGAATGATCTGCCTATTAATGTTAGAGATATTGGTGGCGTGTACAGCTTTAGAAAGCACTTAAAGACAAACTTCTGTACTACGAAATATGAGTCTGACCTGGTAGGACGTGGAATACCAGTATGTGAACTGACTTGAATGGATACGTTTTTTGACATTCCTATATTTCCGGTGGAACGTCTCGGGTAATTTTATATGCAAAAATCAAACTATAATTAAAAGTAAATTATCACATGTTGAGGTTTTAGATTTTTCATAACCATAATTTAAAAGACAAACATTTTTGTAACTATAATTTTAAAAATATCGTTTTTGCTTCCTAATATTGGAAGACTTGGCGACCTTCGTGACATAATTGGAAATCCCCTTGTCTTCTAGCCTGGAAGAGACGGGCGCAATTCCTGTAATTACCTTATTTTTTTAAAAAGGCTTAAAATTTCAAAGTCATCTCTTAAAGACTTTTGACATCTCTTTGGTTAGAATAGTCTACCACTTCTAAACAAATCCGAAAGGTTATAGTTTGCATAAACAACGAAAATGTATTTCAATGTAATTATTACGATGAAATATAACACTTCCAATATCGTAGAGTAGATTTATGTACTAAGTATTATCTTGTTTTTTTAATTGATGTATTTTTATTCAATGATTTTGTACCTACTATTATTCAAGTAACATTTAATTAAGACTTAGAAAAATTTCCTAGGTTACGGAAAAATATATCGACAGTCAAAGATAAATTCGAGATCAAATGATATCGAATAAAATAGATTTTATTTTAGAAACTCAATATATCACCGTGTCGTGTCTACTTAGGATTTTCTTTTTTATTATTAAGTTTTACCGAGAAAATGTGCTATAGTTATATATAACCAATCCTAGAATTTTATTATACCTTTAAATAAATAAGTAGATTTATTATCGAACTCTCCTTATGTTCGGGTCAAGGATTGGACGGGTGTATCCTTTCCGTCTCTATGTAATAGCATCACGTTCAGCGAAGAAAAGATGGTTTACTCCAGTGTTTCCCAAAGTGTTTATAGTGCTACTATAGCTAACTCACAAAAGCAGTTCGGGAAAGTTGGAAAATAGAGTAAAGATGCCCAGTTTGGCTAAAATATTACGCAGTTATGAGCATTCAAGACGAACGGCATATTTAATTTGCTGCAGTCATTCGTTTTTATAGAGCCCTGTTTGTGTATTGCTTAGTAGCGTTATAAGAATTTTGATAAACTAAAGTAAAACATAAACTCAGGTGTAAAATAATATTCGAGTAAGGCCAGTCCAAAGGGGAATTCACTAGGAATCGAACTTGGGGTACCGACTTGGTTAGCATGAATGCTAACCAGATTATTCAAAATATAGAGATTCATTTATCACTTTTAATAACATCAATCATCTAAAGGATGTTCCTTAATTTTTCGTTAGACAGTTGCTAAGAGTAAGGACAATAATACAGTCTAATAAGAAAAGGCAATATTTGACAACCTTATCTTTAATTTAAGCATTATGCATGCTTTCTTCGTTCGCCTAACCTAACCTCATTATCATAACCTCGATAAGTATTTCTTGGATTTAGACATTTTGGATAAAATCCTGATAAATATACAGCACCATAAACAAAAAAATGTTCAGGAATCACTGGTTTATTTGGTCCTTTGTTAAAAATTCATTTTTCAATCATTAGAATGGAGACAGCAAAAGGCACATTCTCTCCTTTCTCAATTTTTTTTCTTTCAATAACTTTGTCATAATCGGAAACGTTTTTAATTTAATTAATCAACTTTTACGTGTTGTTAATTAAGAAATCCCTTTTGGGGGAGTTTTTGGAGAAGAAATTAATTTTCAGATATTTGAAACAGTTGAAACTCCGAATTAAGTTTGATGGTGATCTACTTTATAAAACTTTGCCAATTTGGTAATAAAATATGACAAAAATAATAATAATCATTGTTTATTGTTTTAAAATATTTCATTAAGAGCCTGAGCGAAATTCTTTTGTATAGATGTACACACAAATTCGATAGTTATAGATAAATACGTTATTTGAAAATGAATGCAATAATTTTAATTATTTGACATTAACAGATTGAAAAGTATTCATCAAAAATATTTTCAGTCGTCAATTTAAATATCTTCAGTAAATTATGTTTAAGATTAAATGAAAATGTATAATAATCTGGACCGGAACCATATATTGAAAATAAAATATTGATGGAAATTACTTCCAACAAAACACAGGCAATTTCCTTATTTGTTTGATTCTAAACAAATGAAATGTCTTATAATTTGCCATAATATTATGTTTCACAATATTATGTTTATATTATGTATGTATGTATAACTGTATCTTGAATATTAATAATAAAGTGAACCAAGAGGTGTATGGCCGCGTGGTAATGCGCAAGACTTCCGCGCGGAAAGTCGCCGGTTCGAGCCCCATACTGTCCAAATTCCTTCATGCGGCACAGACATCATTCTCGCCTGGAATTCGGTAGTATGGAAATACCTATAACTTCAGTTATATCTACTGTTTTAAAAAATCTTACATATCAAGTTTGTAGTCAAAGGTAAAAAAATATATTGAAGACAGAGTCGTTGCATAGTCTAGTTACGTGTACATATCACGTTGAGTGTTAACAGTTGAATCTTTCATATCGTTTGACGACTTGCTCCAATCATCCAGAAATATACCAAAGGTCTCAATATGATGAAAGAGACTTAAGAAAATTTATTCTACATCATTTCGTATTGAACCTGAAACACTGTAACCGGGGGAAGACAAGTTGACCGACATTGCGACAGGATAGCACTAAAGATAATGTGCATATGAAACTTAATATCATTTCCCACAATTTCTTTAAGTGTTACGAGGGTAAACTTAAAAGATAAATAAAATTGCACACGCAGACAACACACAAAAGATAAATAAAATTGCACACATAGACTGCACACAAAAGGTAAATAAAATTGCACACACAAAAGATAAATAAAATTGCGCACATAGAAAACAGAGTATACTTTATGAATCGGTTTTATATTCATATATTACGAGGGTTGCTACTTAAGTTTTGAGACAGACAAGTAAAAACAAATATTTATCATCGAAAATGGCTTTATTGTTTTTCAAAATACTCTCCATGAAGATCAATACAGTTTTGCATGTGTTCAAACCAATTTTCGAAGCACTTTTTCCGCTTCAAATGAGGTAACTTCAAAACATGCGTATTGAACGCATCAACCGCTTCTTCAGGCGTCGAAAAACGTCGACCTCGCAATTTATTTTTGATGTTCGAGAATAAAAAGAAGTCATTGGGTGGCAAATCAGGGCTGTACGGTGGATGACCCATCAATTCGATGTTTTGAGTGCTCAAAATGTCACTTGTTTGAGCCGATGTGTGAGAGCTCGCATTGTCGTGGTGGAGAATGATCCGTCTTCGGCGGTTGGTTTTCCTCATTTCTCCGAACGTTTCTGGCAAACAAATGGTGATGTACCATTCAATATTGATCGTACGACGTTTCATTAAAGGCACTGTTTCGACATGATCATTTATACCGAAGAAATAAGCCACCATTTACTTCAAAGTGCTTCGTGCGTGAACAACTTTTGTTGGATTTGGCTCGTCTTGAAAGACCCATACAGTCGACTGCTGTTTAGTTTCTGGCTCATATGCATAGATCAACGATTCGTTTTGAAGCACCGCGATTGAATTTTTTCAACATTTCTTTGAACCAATCGACACGAGCCTTTTTTGAGTGATTATCAAATTATGCGATATCCAATGCAAACAAATCTTTTTGACGGCCAAATGTTCATGCAATATTGAATGTATGCGAGTGGAACTAATGCCCAAACATGCTTCAATCTCACGATAAGTCACATGACGATCTTGCAATATCAGTTCGCGCACAGCATCGATGTTTTCTGGCACAACAACCGATTTTGGACGACCTTCACGAAATTTCTCTTGGAGCGAACTACGACTACGATTAATTCGGAAAACCAGCGAAACACAGTGGTTCGGGATGATACTTTATCACCAAAATTCGAAGCGAGTTGATCGGCACACTGTTGTTGACTTAGTTCACGTCGAAAATCATAAAAAATCATCGCACGAAAATGTTCACGATTTAATTCCATTTTTGGCCGAGATGAAATTTTCAAGTCACTGTAAACAACACAAATAGCACTCGCATGACAAAACTTTCTGAGCACGTACATCATTAAACTTTACGATGCTGATGTCAGATTTGACGTATCTACACTGGTGTTGCCATATCTCAAAACTTAAGTAGCAACCCTCGTATAAATAGTCTTATGAAAATAATATTGCACACACAGACAACACTCAAAAGATAAATAAAATTGCTCACACAGATAACAGAGCATGTTTCACGAATCGGTTATATATTCATAAATTACTATACGAGTAAATAGCTCTATGAAAATCACAAAGGCAATATTCGAGAAATGTAACAAACATGATAGTTGTATACTTAGACACATTAAAGTAGACATCTATTCACCCGGACTACACAAATATCGACGACACGTGTTGGTGATGACTTTATCAAAGCAATCAATATCGAATTCTAACAAAGAGGTCCTGAGCGGTACACATAATATTATACAAATTACAAACATAAAAATTTACCATCTTGTACTTAGAAGAAATATATAGTAAGATTGAGGTTGAGGAAAACGTCAGTAAGGTTGAAAGTCAAATCATTTAATAAAAAAAAAACATCATATATTTATACCTAAGAAATAGCGATTAATTAAAATATTTTCTCACCAAATTTTACATAGAAATGCTTAATCATCATAACCATCACACATGTCCCCATTAAGATAGACAGAGGGAACAGATATTCATCATATCGTGGCGTGATCTTTTGCTTGCCTTACGTGTATACAACTCGTCATGCATACTCCCCTACTTTTGTTGTTTGATACCTTTCAATATATCCGAATAAGTGTTTCAGACATATTGAAGAGTATGACTGGGAGACAATATTGTATTCTGCCCCAGTGAACGAGCCTTCGGACTAAGAACCTCTGAAGTAGGCACAGAACTCGCGAAACTACCGCTCAGCGCGCGAGTATTGTTACCAGACGAATTATTTTATCCGACTGGCACACTTTTTTTCTCCTAATGTAAAGTATTTTTACTCTTTCATGTTTCAGAATTTATTTTATTTAGTCGTAACACATTTTTTATAAGTCTCATAAAAATTCTCGTACCTTCTATGCTAAACTTGTTCTTTATTTTTCTAAACATTTCATGTTTCATTTTTTCTGCGTGGCAAAACCATTGAAGTACTTAATTACCTAAATACATACATCCATTCGTTTTCAGGAAAGAAAATATTTCATACAGACCAACAAATAATTAATTAGCAGTTAAGAGTGGTGTATATTATATGAAAAAGGTTTTGTATGTACTGTAACAATTTTGAAAAAGAAAATATAAAAAAAAAATTACCATCACTTTGTAGTCCATTAGTATTTTCCAACATGAGTTTTCATTGTACCATAAAAAAAGTAACCCAATAATATTTTTTAATATAATATTTGATTGCAACATAAAAAAAACATTGCAATTTTTCATATGACATATGGACTAGTGACGTTATTGCATTGAACGTGTTAAATGTTTGTATTATCATTAAACTGGTCCTTATTTTTGAACTTGAACTTTTCAATATCCGACTTTCAACGCATTTATTACATAATCGAAGAAAACTAAACGACTTTTTTTTTATTTCTCATATATGTGAAACACGTTCAGGAAACGCTTCAAAGTTTGCATAGGAATTGCTCAATTTCGTGAGGAAAATTAGAGAAGAAAATACATTTTTGTTTCTCCAAAACTTGGAATTAATAAAATATTTTTATAACCAGAAAGATCACATCATCATTATTTTAAGAGTTTTTTATATTATATTTGGAACTTGGAAGGTTTTTCTTAAGCCAAATGGTTTTTTAGTGAAAAAAGTTTAAAAAGGTTTTTTTGTGAAAAAAGAAAAAGTTCTATGCCCACATATTCTTACCATTTCTTTAAAATTGTTATCCCTGGTTTTGGACAGAAATAAAAATATGCGTACGCTTCTTTGTAATTTCCCATATGAGTTTTCATATTGTCTATAAAAAAACAACGTCAGTGCGAATCATGTTATTGAACCACAAAAGGAACATGATCCGTGTCCTTAAATTAAAATTAAATACATTAATACGTTTTTTTTATTTCCTTCCAGTAAATTGGGTTGGAGACTTGGACTTCAGGCAGTGACAGGACTATTGGTGCTGAGCTTCTTCTTGGGGATGGTTTACCGCAGTGCTTCTTTGTATCACCCGCAAAGAAGGGCAATACTGCACCTCAAAAATCAAAGAAAGAAGGTATAATTAAATGTCTAATAACTTTTTTAGATGCAATGTTATTAAAATAGAATAAATAGTGCGCCACACAATACAGTACGAATATGCATTAGCATTTTTATACTAGATTTGTTTATTTATTTTCATTATTTTGTGAACGTGGTTGATTATAGTAAATCTAACGAGCTTATTACTTTACAGCTATTACTTCCAACCAACCAGCTCATCTAAGATACATTAAACTGTTTTAATCAATGACATATTCCGCTTTTAATCAGTGACAAATATTTCTTTAAAAAATTGGTAAAAAAGAAATAAATGGCTAATCTCTATCAATAATATTACACCTAAAGGAAAATTAGAATGAAAAGATATTCTGAGGAATGTGATTTTTGTAAATTTTCTCTCAAACATAAATAAGGATGGAGCACGCTTGATAAATTTGGTAGTTCGTTCCACTATCGCGCTGAGTGAACTCCAAATGAATATGTGTGAAATATGGTGTGATATGTCAGTGTGCAAAGGAATCTCTCACCAGCTCATCGAAGAGAACGTCCGTATCGTAAAGAAACTGGAATTTTTCGCTAAGAAATGAAATATTGCGATTGTTAAACACGCAAAATAATGCCGACGGAATGTTAAGGTTACTTCGTTGCCTGCTTTTAAGCCATTGAAATCTGTTCCAAAACTCTGGCACGTGGTCATACTTCCTTAGGTTAATTATGAATCGGATACAAACGTTTAGGAGTCCCTGTAACTTATTCAACATCTCCTCTTTGGCATCTAATTAACATCCGTTATCGTAATCAAGAAATTTAAGAAATTGGGATAGTACTATTTGACTTTAAATATGAATGAAATAATGCATCCTATTAAGATAATGTAGAGGCAAACATCTTGCGACTTAACTAGGAGACAAAATTATACCAACTCAGATTTTCATTAGAGTAACACTGTGGAGTAACGCACAAGTTTTAATCAATCTCACTTTATATAAAGAACACAACAAATATAATATGTATGACACGGTAAACCTATGTAAATTTAATTCTGTGCAACCTTTGAAAACTCAATAAATTTATCTCTTCCAGGTGAAAGAGAAAAAGACTCACATGCGTGTTCCTAAGCCGCCGTTTTTTGACTTTACACCCCTGAAAAGCAAAACGGTTCAAATGCTCCTTCTAGCTTCAGGAACTGCGGCTTTTGGCTTATACACACCTGTGTTTTACTTGGTAAGTTTATTTTTCATGTTATATTTTTCATAAAAAATGGTATGATTTACTGCTACATCTTCTGAACTCTTATTCATGGAATGGAGGCATGAATACTGATTCAGGAAACATCCCTTAGGATCAAGACTTTTGAGATTTGTATCTATAGATGTACCCTCAAAATTCCCTGGACAGACCGTTTTACAAATGCGGAACTGCTTGTACGTAAAAATGTATGTGGGAGTATTTAAAATTAATACCAATTATTTGAAAAGCGATGATTTGTATTTACAGACGTAACTTCAATATTTCCCTAGAAATATCGTGTAGCAAATGTGATAGTGCTTGCTCAGGATCAAAAACTACTTAGAACCGTAAGATTTCGCAAGTTGCCATTTGTCGGTCACATTATAAAATGTACAATATATGATGATACACAAATGATGATCTAGGAAAACATAAGAAAGGGACAATTCGAAATATTATTGAAAATGAAAAAATATTTTCATTTTCAATAATATTTCCAAAAAATTTATGAGTACAATATGTACCTAATAAGTACAATATGTACCAGAAAATTAAATTGGCGAAATAATCAATATGTGACATATAATAAAACTGGTAAAATTATTATTTGGGCGCACTAAGATTCAGTATTAACTTTTGATGCAAGCGGGCAGGCGCATCACTTCAAATTGTAAATTAAATTACGTGTGCATTGTGGTTCATTTTTTATTGATTTTTTTTATTTACACTCGTAGGTATATTGTATCCTCATTTTTGTATATTCGTATCACAAAGCAGTGTGCTCTAGTTTTATGTGTATTTTCCTGACTTTTAATAACTTTGGTAAGTTTTCGAGTCGTGGTATTAACTTGACATATCCCCCCATCCCAAGGTAATGTTGCAAAATTTGCTAAGCATCATTTACCGAGAAGTTAACAGAGAGGAAAAACAAACTTCTTTGCTGTTGTATTTTGAATAAAAAGGTATGTAGGGTAATTGTGAACTTTCGTTTTAATTTTTTCGCGATATTCAAATCGATTTTTTTTTGCTAGAGGTTATCCGGGTAATTTTTTTCCTACCACTCCGGATAATCGATCGTAAATATTTAAAAAATAAAACGGTCACGTTGTCTCTTCAGTTTAAATAAAACAAGCTATAATATGATTTAATGGTTCTCAAACAAACGATGAAAGTATGCTTGAAAGAAGGATGATCGAAAGCTCTCGCTCTCATTCTGTCAGGCACCTTCCTCAGCAACGCTCCTTCTACCGAAGACTGGCTTCAAGGACGAACGTCTGCGGCACAGCTGCACAATGTTGCAATTCCTCATGATTTATATGGCATATTGGATGACAAACCTCGCCGTCACGACACCAAGAACAATTAATTCTAGGCAACGGAGCTGGCCTTGTTATATAATTATCCAGGCTGCGACGCCGCTGACCCAACTAGCGTGTTGGCCGGCTGTACCGTTGCACATGTGGTGCAAGTTTTGAGATTATAATAGTCTGACCTTCCGCATTGACTGAGTATCCGTAATTGAAAAACGTCATGAAAGACTCATGGAACTTGTTTATTTATTCAAACTGGCAAATATTTGTCTGTGTAACCTCTTCAAACCTGAATAAATTCAAAGTTTTTTTAAATATATTCTTGCGTGTGAGTGTATTATTTACACTAAATGCAACATTATGTCTCATTAGTTGAGATGAATGGCGCCCAAAAGGTTCAGTCGAGAATACAGTATCATTTACTTCATTTGTTATAAAAAACAGAAATATACCACAAAGTTGTTAAGAAAATGCATATGAACTAGTTGTCCATTATAATGGACCTCAGGTCTAAAGAGGTGTATTTGTAAATGTCGTATCATTGAATGTGTAAATTCCTTGTTTTAATTATCAATTTATTTTTGTATGTTTAAAAATCCATTGAATATTAAATTTAACTTGTGTCTTATTAATATTTTATTGCTAACACCCACACCTCATTACTTAATATAAGAATAAACATTATTGTGTTAAATTTTGATACTCCTATTAAAAGTGGTCTAATACATAGAAAATTACTTTTGTTAAAGAGGACTTCGGTCTCACACGTATGTTAATGCAATTAAAAACGAACGATGATATTTATTTATTTTCTTTTTAAGGTAACCATCACAATTTAAACAGAAATTTCCTTAAATAACTTTTATTTTTTCTCGGACATTATTCGACACAGAGAAAGTTTTATATAGTATGTATGACCTCAAAATTAAACTACCCATTTTTAGGGGCAAAACAATATATAAAATGGTGCATAAATCAACTAAGAAGTAGTATTTGAAGAGCATATAATTTAATATAAAATTAAAATTGTCATTAAAATATCAACTTTGAATTTTAGTTTTGATATCGACACCAGAAAAATGTCTTATTTTAAATTAAAAACATAACATTCAATAAGGATAATGAAGACACTACTTCAAAACCATTATATCATTATATAGTAAATTAAATTACACCTTTATATAGTGACAAATAGTCCTTTTCATCTTGCCTATTGTGAAACACATCTAGTGTACGTCCAGTTTTTGTAAGCAGTAAAAGGAAATGTACGAGTATTCAAAACTGAAACACACCTTGTCTGCATAAAAGATATTTTCTATCCTGTAAAAGGACTTTAAATGCACTTCTCTGAAATTGCACCGTGGAAAGTTGAGTTCCGCAGTCCAAGTAGATATCTTTAAATTCCTATGGAAAAATCCTGTACTGTGCTGATACAAAACTCTCTTGTCATTTTTTAAAAGGAAACACGTGAAATATTATCTGTTAATGATTATTAAAAAGAATCCTAGACTAGTTAAAAAATTTCGTCTGACAACAATACTCCGAGTGCGTGTGCAAGTGTTGTTATCTCTTCACATGCGGTAGTCTTAAGCACACGTGTAATGAGGGTCAGCGAATTCCATGCCTACTTCAGTAGTCATAAACGCCATCACTCTATTACTGGAACCGAAGACATTGTAATCTCCTAGCCACGCTCTTTTATGTGTCCGAATATCCAATTCGGGTGTGTTGAATTTACCATAGGAATGAAAAAAAATATTATAAAATAAATTTCACTTGTGTTGCATTCGGGGTAATTCACTGTTGTTTTTTTTTTCAAATAATTTAAGAGATGAAATGCTTAATTTTAAATTATTGAGGAAAAAAAAGACCCACATATAAAAAAAAATATTTTTTCAATTAAATGACTTCTTGTACTTTATACTGTCTCATTTATTTTTGGTCGGCTCTTATTGTATGTTTCTCTGCCATGTGTTCTGCAATGTGATTCTACTTGGTCCAATTGGTTTAGATCTTGACAGACCATTGTCACCAAGTCAATCGGGTATTGTCTTGCTTGTCTACATATAATGGTCTTTCAAAATTAAAATGTTTATTTAAGATTTCGTGTTCTGTTTGTTTTTAATTCGAGGGAACATTAAATTTTCCATGAGTGAGGCTGTTTTGATTTTTGACCAGTTTTATAAATAATCAATTAAATTTAACATCTTCTCCGTTTCTCCCCCTATTCCTTTTTAGTACCATAAACAACAAATAGTATAGACACTTTTACACTATCTTACAATAGACAACACACATAGTAATGTAATTAATATAATACTTTAGTTCAATATACACAGCAAGTCTTTAAAATGCATTGTGACTCGCAATATATAAAATGAAATAAAACAAAGTAATCTTGTTTTAATTTTATATTAAGTGATATCTCAATTGATGATCACTTTACTATCGATGGAAAATTTTAACTTCTGTTCTTCGATCCGATTTCAGACAACCGTACTTTAAATGTGAATTCATTGTTACTCATTTCCAGTTCTAGACTCTACAGAGAAGATTATTAGTATTGTGAATATACGTGTGAATTTGATATCACTTTAAATTGCTTTCCATGATTTGATGAAACTCAATATCGGAATGTGTGTTCAAACAAACAGAATCTTAATAAGCTCTCGGGGTGATAAATCACATTGTGTCATATCAGTTATTTGACAGCGTATTAGTTGAGACAATAATAAAGCTTTGAAGAGAAAATGCTCACATTTCATTTTAAATAACGCTTAATATTCTTTCTAATATAAATAAATATTGAAAGTTTTTTGTGAATAATCATATTTCGAATATCACAAAATGCCGAATATATCTGAGTCATATTTAGAAAAGAGAAAAATACCACATTCTAAGATTAATATTGATGGGCAAAATCAAGGGTTGACGTGGAATCTGCAGCAGGTTGGTTAAGCAACATTCTCAAATGGATATCTAGATATTCAGACAGTTGAGGAGATGTTCTGGGCCGCAAAAGACAGAAATATTTTCTCAAGAGGGATAGCCGACGTCAGTGAGGGCGGACACGGCACATGTAGAAGAAGATGAATAATTAAAAAAATAGATAGATAGCTTCAGATCCCCCTTACGTTTTTCCCTCGATGATGTTTCAGAGTACACATATCATGCATCTTACGTACGTGTATATTAATAAAAAATTAAATTAATAGAACATTCTTTTAATGACATTGTTTTGACAATCGCTTGATTTTCATTAAAAATATTATAAAAAGAGTAAAATAAACATATTTACCATCACGCCACTTACCTGTTAGGGTAGGCAGATAGGACAGAACGCCATATTGTATTATCGCGACATGCTTCCTTCACAACAACCATAGATCCTCTCATACAATTCGTTATATTTCTTTTGCTCCCTGAGCATTCACGTGTTCAATTCATTCACGCCCAAAAAATACGTACTTTGATCTGAGAACTCCTCATTTTTGACATTTAGTCTAAATACTCACAAGACAATAAAATCTTTTATCTTCATTATTTTTTTCCAATTGTTTATTGTATTACATTGGCTTTGTATTCCTTGTCTAGTGTGCTACTTTTATCCAACCAGAAATTATTAAAAGGTCCATATGTGAAGAAAAAACAAATATAACAATGTTTTTGTAAACCATCGGGAAAGGAACCCGAAAATCCTGGGTAGATGACAAGAGTTCTTACAACTAGGTCACGGAATATTGGCCGCATATAAAATCACCAAATAGTTCGAATATAAAATCGGTTCTAATTATATCCATGTGTAAAACATTAGATGTTGTCATAAGTACGGATTATTATTAGTCATAATTTAATTTTAAATATAAAATCGGTTCTAATCATATCCATGTGTAACATTAGGTGTTGTCATAACTACGGGTTATTAATTATAATTAAATTTTTGTCACTATTATTTAGAAAAAATAGATTTTATAAATGTTATTTGACAGCTGTTACTTCCTGATACGATTATGAGACATAAAATAACAATGGCAAATAATGTATTTATTAAGACGAGATGATTTTACTGTTGAACAGTAAAATATAAATATTAAAACGAGAAAGCAGTTACCAATGAGTGTGAATACTTGATTCTTCTAACATTTATAATGTTAACACTCAATTACTAGATTTACATATTACTCTCACTCGCTTTATACTGTTGCTATGTAAATAAATGGAACTTGTTGTTTATAGGTTATATAACGTTTTCTGTCAATAAGATATATTTATACCCTATTCTGAGTCTCCTTTACTCAAAATTTACATAATTAAAAATTTCCTGTTTCATTCCGGAAACGGATGTGCCTCATCTTTTCGTTAAAATTAAACTCTAAATGTCCATGTTTTTTTGCAAAAATGTTGCTATCAAAGTTTTTTTTAATTCAGTTTAAAACTATTCTTAATTTAAATATTTTTTTATTTACTTCTGTGATTATTGACGGCTTTTGCTTGTCTAGATATAAATATATTCGCCAATTAATTATACAAAATAATCACTAATCAAATTCAACCATTACAACTTGGAAAAAAATCAAAACGACACATTTCAATATATTATATTTGCAACAAAAAAGTGTATTAACTCAAACCAAAAGAACTTTGAGTGTTAACATATTTTCAAGTAAATGTTTGAATAACCCAAATACTTCTCGATTATTCAAGAAAAGAAAAGAACCCACTTTTGCCTCAAGAGATCATCATGGCTCGCCGTCCATACAATATAAAATAATACAACATCCTGTACAATGGAACCCGAGAACATTCTTAGTGATAGTTCCTATCTGCAGTCATTGAGACGATGTTGTGCAAAATTATTTTCCCGTGCTTCCTTTAATAATAATATATTTTAGTCAACTTGACAAAGGATAATATCTAGTCAAAATGAATACTGTGTATAATACAAATATTTTTTTGCATAAAAATGCGATTTTCAGTACCATAAATCTTGACATCATCTTATATAAATAAAATAAGCTTGTTACATGTCAAGTATAACTTGGAAATATTTTGTTAGTATCGTCTATCTTTTAATTATGTCTTGTTACGTCCTTATTTCTTTTGCGTGAAAATGTGTATGGATGTGGAAGAGCTAAAATACATATTTTGAGAGACGAAAATTTGGCGCTCGCTCTTTTCTGCGTACCTCAGCAAGGAGACGACGTTATGGTATGTACATATATGTATGTAAGTAATTCGATGTTTTATTTCTGAATAAGATATGCTTCCATTTTGACACCAACATATAAATAATATTATTGTACTTCAAAATAATATCAGCAGTACCCTTGTTTCATACCTCTTGACTTTGAAAACGTATATTTAAAAAGCATTATTTATAATATAGTATTACACTAACTTAAACCGTTTCTTTGAAGCGTGAAATATTATGATCAACGTTTCTTTGCGAAATATTGTGAGGAATGAAAATTCACGCGTCTGGTGATATTTTAAAAATATTTTTACCTTTCGCTTCGTACACATCAATTTTTACAGCACATCGATTAAGAGACGCCATTTCCACTCGTGTAATGGGGAAACTTGTTTTTCAAAAAGTTTTCTAAGCACTTACGACCACTTCTGAAACAGTGAGATCTTGAACTCGAGTTTTCCCGACACAATAAAAAAAACAACCCGGGAACTATTGAAAGACGCCAGAGCCAGAGGTGAGGAATGCCAATGGACAAAATCAAATTAAACTAATTTCACGTTTTAAGGAAGTCAGTTTGTAGAAGAAAACATTTTCTTTTTTTTTTTCCTGGTTTAATATTTTTGTTATTCATTCACAGCCTCCTGTGCATGTAAAACTTCTTGAAAAATAAATATTTTGTAACTTACATTGTTCATTTTTTACTAATAAATAAAACTTAATTAAATAATTAACAAACTCCGTTGGGTACATGGTAAGATGATTGACTTCCTTCCGAGAGATTCGGTTTCTTTTAACGGTTTTTACTAGAAGAAAATGTGTCCCAGTCTGGTAAAAAAGTTCATCTGCCAACAATACTTACTTACATACGCTGGACATATGTGAGTGATGTTGCCTCTTTATGCCTTGTGTAGTTTAACTAAAACGTACGGTAACGATCCTCGAGTTCCATGCCTACTCCATTGGCTCCAAACTCGAAGGTTCAATTTATGGAGGCAAAGACAATGTTGCCTCCCAGCCACACTTTTAATATGTCCGAATCACCAATTCCGATATGTTGAAGAGTAACATACAAAATAATTAATGTATTTTTCTACATAGTAAATGTAATGCAATTCAATAACTTATCTGCAATGAAAATATAAAAATTCATTGTCAAACTAAAGCAGATTATCTAAATTATATTTCCCTATTCAAAACAAAATCTTAACCATTGCTCAAATTAATTTCATAGATAAATTATTTCACTTCAATTTGTAAATTTTATAGATATATTATTTAACTATAGGTTTCAAAATCATCAACCTCAATTTAGAACTAATCAACGAATTCCGCACTTTTCCCTTCAAGTTTACATTTTCGGGTTCGGGAAAGAGGCACATGGAAGGAATAATGGGAAACCCTATAATCCAGAAATTAATAAACTATCAGCCACGAGCTCCGTGGCGTAGTAGGCAGTACGCACAAATTCAAACCCGGGATTTTGAAAATAATTCCTGTTGGAACCCAAAACAAAAAGTTTCCGGTGGGATATTTTTGCATAAGACATATTAAACATTATTTAGTCGGTTAGAAAAAAATCAAGTGGCAATATAACCACCAGGTTGTTTGTTATGCAACGGAAATTTAATAAAATACAATATAATGCGGGTTTACTGATTTTTTGCGAAACGTGACACGATAACTTTCCGATGGGATCTATAACTTTCAGACGACCTACGTGACTTGGTTGGTAAGATGTCTGTCCTCCAACTCGGAGGTTGTGACTTCGATTCCTGTCAATACCCATTTTTTTAGAACCAGAAATATATTACAGATACCGTAAGTGAAAACCAGTATATTGAAGGGTTCTTCAATAGATTCGTTTTCACTAACGACCTCTGTTACATATTTCTGGTTGATTATAAGGGATTGCCACATGAAATTTATACTGTTTACAGTGAAAGTGTAATACAATACAATAAGTTACAAAGCATAAAAGCAAATGAATACCTTACTACTTAGTAAATCAGCTAACTTCTTTTTAACGATACTTGAACATTTTTCATATTATTTGAAATATTTTAATTATTTGAAAATTTTTATTGATTATCAAATAATATTTATTGTAATTTATTTTTATCAAACACTGTTTATTCCACTTTTTTGTGACGGTTTAACCCTACCGGTTTCAAGGCTTTCACCTCATCTTCAGGGGAGCGCAATGTCTTTAAACCTCCACAACGTTAATGTCTTAACTATAAACAACAAATAATATTTATAAATTCATCATGAGATTAAAAAAAATGTTGTAAATATCAAAATGGAAAAATACGAAATATTCAAAATATATTTAACATTTATATTCATAACATAAGAAACGGATGAATTCGTTTTATATGCTTTCACAAAAAAGAAAACTATGGTGAATGAATATTCAAAATATTTATTTTAATAAATTCCCTTCTCGTAATACTAAAAAGTTTTATTGTTGAATATTTTATTTCCCCGGGTAATTTTTTTTTGTGAAAGGAATTTACTCCCTAAAAGCCTGCTTTTTCTTTTAAAAATTACTTTAAAAGCATTTGCGCTTTCATTAAAAATGTGTAAAATATCAACACGTTCAACAACTCCATACCGTCTTTTATGATATAATGTATTACTTTATTGCACTAAGAATTTTAAAATATTTTACGAACCATTAAAATTTTAATTTGTACACTTTTCAACATGTAAACTTCCTTTTTAAATATTTTTTTATTCCTTCTATTTATTTTTTTATTTGAACTCTGAACGACGAACTCCGTGACCTTTCTAAATGGTTAGTCTTAAATAACTTTTTATTTTTAACATTTCTATTTTTAACATGTATGGAGTTAATATTGTTTAGATGATTATGTTCAGGTCTAACTATCACTTAAGGCCTATTTAACATCTTCTGACTGATCGGAAGAAATTACCATGTATCATATGGTATTAAATCAGATTGTATTGTATACAATAAAAGTGTAATAACAAAAACCACTGAAGTTTTTCTTGAAGTTTATCAATTTTGTAGTTGAAATATATTCATAGAGTATTTTCATTAAAAAATCTTTATATTATTAAATCTTCACATTATTAAGCCTTTTTGTGTGACTTTAAAAAATATACACAGAGATGTGTGGAAATGACAGATTAAAAAATGATGAATTGACAAAACACATGCAGAGAAAATATAAATTTCCTCAACGATAGAGAAAAAAAATTAATTTTCGGATTCATGAAAAATGAACAATAAATGTGCGATAAAAGGGTTACTATAATATGTTGGCAAATATAATATGCTATGGAAAATCTGATGGTTCGTTCTTTTTTCAACCTTCTAAAACTATTTTCCCACGAAAGGTTGATTTGAATGAAGCTTCGACACATTTATTTTTATCCGGAATATGTTACGAGACCGGATAGGGTGTTTATGATATGTGTTGAGATACCCTGTAATTGTAATCCGTTTTTTTAGTTTATTGTTTCCTAAAGGCAAAACTAATAATATACAGTGAACATTTTTTCCGAATCTGAAGTAATCATAAAAAATATATATTCTAAATACTTAAAAAAATTATTTTCATTAAATATAAATTTGGTAAAGATTTGGATTTAAATAATAAATATTTTGGTAATAAAAAAATCATTGATTCCCTTGGCTAAACAGAAAGAACAAATCTTCATATCTTCTTATCCACATAAGCAGCTTTTGCTTCATTTACACTCGTACATCTCGTTATACATGCTCTTCTGATTTTCATACTTCTTACCTTTCCCTCAGTCAAAATTTCTCCAACTCTTTTCATTGTTTCTTCCGTCTACCTGCTTCTCACACGCCATTCATTCCAAGCATATATACAATATGTTTTTTTTAGACCTCATTCTCTCGACATATCTAAAACATCCCAAGATTATTTTCTTGTCAAAACTTACAACGCCTCTAATAACCGGTTTTCCCTAATCTGACATACTTACTCTATCATACATTGTAATAATGAATATTCTTCACAAAATATTAATTTCTACCGCTATTATGCTACTCCTATCACTCTTATTTAATGCCAAGATTTCACTTCCATACATCAAGATGAGCGTTTACATATAACTGCTGTACTGTCATTTTTTAAGTTTTTGCAATCGCTTTCTTAGATACACCTTTAGTGCACCATGGACCGTGTTTACTACCGCAAAACGAAGTTCAACATCTTTTTTTATCTTAGTATCTCGTGAAAACATGCTTCCCAGGTAGCAAAATTCATTAATTTTCTCGTATCTTTCATTGTACACCCATATTTTGCCGACATCCATATGATCACTTTTTTCGATAGTTATTACTTGTGTAATTACTCTTGGCTTATTTACGTAACTTAAAAATAACACAAATATAAGAAATTTCACTAATTAATAGAAAAAATAACGAGGAATCCCGAGGCGTTGGAATAATGCTTAGGGACTTCTAAAAAATCTCCATAGAATTAAAAATGTAAAAAATCTGATTTGAGTTTTTAATGAGAAATTGAGCTCAAAACTAAACAAAGAGGAAAGTATTGCTTTATTGCTGTACATTTTTAATGACTATTCACTCAATTTTTTCTCAGCTAGTGAACAATCATAAGTTGCTTAAATGTATTAAGAACACAGAATATGTTCTAGAAACGCAATCAGAATAATTTCACGTTATCAAAATTTGTAATAAGACGATGTTTATCAAATAAAAATACTTATTTTATGTATATTTTATTAAGGATTTATCAAATCTCAAAAAATTACATCATTTTCGACACGTACAAGTGTTGGTACTCGTTGCAAATGTAGGGGAATTTTAAAAATAGTTTAGACATTCAAGCTTTAGAAACAGCCACAAAAGGGTATTCAAAACACCTCATATTTCATAATTTTATAATTAAGTCCTTTTATGAATAGCTTATAAACAGAGCTCGCAAGCCACCGGTTATGTAGTACTGCTCTTCATACTTTTTAAAATTAGAACTTTGAGGGTAACCTACTCAATTATTGTGGATTCTTACTTATTCTAAAACATTTCAAAGGTTTTTTTTTTCAAATAATTTATATGAATATTTATATAAATAATAAATTATTATTTGACTTTGAGGAACCTTTATTATGATAATAATGACAATTAATATAACCTCATTTAGGGAACCAACTCTCCTCAAGGGTGCTCTAACTCAGGACCCGAATACTATTATTGACAGATTAAAAATATTACAAAATAAATATATCGTCGTCGTTGCTCGGTCTCGTAGTCGAGGATCCCCTCGTCATTCCAACGTCAATTCAATTGGAAAGCAAAACTGTGGCATACAGTTGGTTTTTTTTTATGTGAGTGAGTCGTTGTACACCAAAAAACTCACCGACCACACCGCTGTACTGGATCCAATGGTACACCAAAGAGAGACGGTTGGAGCACACTGGCATTTTTTTTCCTCTTTTTGAAAGAATAGATATGACCGAAGTCATAGGTTTTCTTATACACCCGAATACTAAAGGGAAAAAATATCTGCGTCATTCGAGGGGAGTAGCACAGCGCGGGGTTCGAACCGACGACCTTTCGCACGGAAGTCCAGTGCGTTACCGCACGGCTGTGCACCTCAAATATAACAAAATTAATGGCTGTGCACCAAAAATATTACAAAATGGATATATATACAATATATATATATATATATATATATATATATATATATATATATATATATATATATATATATATATATATATATATATATATATATATATATATATATATATATATATATATATATATATATATATATATATATATATATATATATATATATATATATATATATATATATATATATATATATATATATATTATATATATATATATATATATATATATATATATATATATATATATATATATATATATATATATATATATATATATATATATATATATATATATATATATATATATATATATATATATATATATATATATATATATATATATATATATATATATATATATATATATATATATATATATATATATATATATATATATATATATATATATATATATATATATATATATATATATATATATATATATATATATATATATATATATATATATATATATATATATATATATATATATATATATATATATATATATATATATATATATATATATATATATATATATATATATATATATATATATATATATATATATATATATATATATATATATATATATATATATATATATATATATATATATATATATATATATATATATATATATATATATATATATATATATATATATATATATATATATATATATATACTTTGAGTGTAAGGATAAGAAGGTAGTGGATGCGGCCATTAGATTAGGTACTTCCCCGCATCTGCATATGTTTAGAAAAACATATTTTGTGAAATACATTTTTCCTTTGATATACGATTTATTAATTTTCCAAGATAAAGGTAATTCTAAGATTAATTAATCTAAATTCTAATTCTAAAATTTGAATAACTCTAATTCTAAATTAAGCAACTAATATTGAATTGAATCTATTGGATTATGTTTTATTCACATTCAAACTTCTAAAATATTTGATAGATAGATATCCTAAATATCTGACTCTCATAACAAGCCTGACTCCAATCTTATCTTATTGCATACTTATTGTTTAAGAAAAAATCTTTCATGGAGCCTTAAAATATTCATTTCACCCTATATGAGGTTATCTCTTTGATATTTAAATATATTATAAAATGCGGTTCGGTGGAACGGTTTCCCGCTTCGCGTTAAAGGAAAACCGCGCGATGGCAATCTGCACCCGCCTGCGCAACCAGCGGCTCGAGACCTCCCCATGTGGGCGGGAGTGGAGGTGACAAGAGTAGTGTTTACAATGACTTATGACATTCACCATTTGAACTTGACAACTTATAGTTTTTGTGGGAATAAATATATTCAGCTTCTAAGGGTATTTATTCAATCTGGTATATTTCAAGTATACTCATGTCGTAACTTTTTTTTAATAAATTTGACTAATGTTTACTCATTTCCATAAAGGTCTTAGTAGAATGCATCTTTAAGCATTAAAAAGTGTGTTCACCAGAATAGCAAACGCTTGTAATTCTTACTTAGTGAAGTAGACAAAATATGTTTACTATAATGAAAAATGTGTGTAATTCCTACTTATTGAAGTAGATTAAAGATATTTACCGGAATGAAAAATGTGTGTTATACCTACTTAGGGAAATAGATTATGTTTAGCAGAATGAAAAATATATATAATTCCCACTTAGTGAAGTAAACAAAATATGATTACCAAAATTAAAAACGTGTGTAATTTCTGCTTAGTGAAGTAGACAAAGTGTTAGACCTTTAACAAAATGAAAAATATTCGTAATTTTCACTCAATGAAAAAGACAAAAGATGTTCTAGCTTTTCCCTTAGAAAACTTTATAATTAAACTAAGAAATATATTTGATTGAACCCTTTATTTACAATTCAGTTACTGAAGAACTTTTTCTTTGTCAAGTATTTCGAAATATAAAGGATGTTTTATTTTTATTCTTAATGTCACGTCAACTCAGTTACGAGCATCTTCCCTTTGGTGAGATGAGTCACCATATAACGCATAATCAAAAATTTATGAGATATAGTTAAAAAGTGAATTCAAACAAAAAAGTGAATTTCTTTTCATGTATAGCTACGAGTATACACGAGTATAGACATTCCTTAACTTTTCATATGAAAAGTTTGAAAAGTTAAGGAATGTCTAGCTTTATAAATGAATTGTCATTTTTATGTGTTCTGAAATATATTTCTTTTTTTTTTTGTAAAATCTACCATGTAATAAATTCCAATATGTTTTAGAAAAACTGTTTTCTCCAGATACTACAGTTAGGGACACAATATTACAAATTTAAAAAATATTTGTGGGTATGTGACTTCAAAAAAACTGATCAAATTTTTCGAGACCTAAATCCTGTAGATTTTCTCAAAAAACATGCACATATTTTTCTTTTTTCAAGAAAAGACAAAGAAAACAAGGTTTTAAAAGATAGCTAAATTCACAATATATTTAACTTTTTACCCACAAACTTTTAATCCCGAAGAGATTGTATAAACACGCATAAAAAACTACCAGTTTTATCTTGCATAGCGTGAGAAAAACTTTAACAATATATACTCTTACAGTTTCTCCATAAATTTGTTAACACATGTTTAGGATATGAAATGTTCTCCAACAGCTTTTATCGGGAGCGCTAAAATGAGAGGGAGTAAATAATAGGTGTGTGTCAGCCATCATTTTCCTCGCAGCAGATGAAGGGTGTGCGTGTTAACTCGTTATTTTCAACAACAGACAGCTTACGATGTTTTGATACATCACGAAATCATAAGGGCATGCTTTGTTGATCTGCTGTTGCGTGATAAATTAATTAACTTATCGTTCAGAATTTTTCGTAGCCCATTATAAAACTGAACGATTAAATATTATAAATAATATAATTCATTCAAATTTTTTGACTGTGTGTTTTCGTATTCCCGATATGTTCATATTCTCGTATCAAAGGGACTATAATACTTCCATCCAGAAGTAACATATGCCACCTTAACAGTACTGGGCGTTCGACGAATCAAATCCTCTTCGGTTCAAGACACCGAGCTCCTCGGGAACTTCCGCAAGAACTGATCCTCGCCGTAGAGACATAGAAACAATCCATCATGTAAATTACCCATTTTGACATGTTATTCTTGGTTCTCTCAATTCCTGTTTGGAGCCTGTTAAAAGATTGTCATGCTCTCCTGGGCAGTTGAGAGCCAAGTGGTAATATATACAGGCAAATCCACTAGCTGGAGCCGATGCTCTTCTCCACTTATTCAATAGTAGGTTGATACGTTAACAATTCGGGAATCCTTGTCGCTGATTTTTTTAATTGTCATCATACTCCTTTATCCGAGCCAAGTCTCCGTTCTCTCAGCAGATTGCGCATTTTTCTTCCTATCCGAAGAAGAATCTTGCTACCTCAAAGCATAATTTTGTCCTTGATTGACTATAAAGATATTGGTTATCTCGATTTCATCCTTGTCTCTATTTTCCTTGAGATTTATCTTTTATTTTAATTATTGTTAGTTTTTCTTAATATGGTTTTCATACACTAAGTTAAAGACACAGTAATTTATATTAATAATTATTATGAAACTAACTTAGATTAGAAGAAGTAATAAATCAGCTTTTAACTTTTTACAGTATTTGCATGAAAATATAATATATGATAAATAAATAAATAGACGAATGAATTTCCCTATCGGGATATACCCTCGATATAAAACATTTATTTCTAAATATTGTAAATTACATTAACTCCGTTCTCGTTTGAATCTTACTTTACGTTGAGTTTATTATTTTAAATGCATACATGGCAAACGAGTTTTAATTTACAGATACATTTTTCTAAGTTTTATTATTTAAAAATCTCCTTTTCAATTGAAGAATCTTATACTAATCAGCACGAAAAAAATATTGAACAACTTTCTCCTACATACGAGTATATTTCGAGTTATTTTAAACGGATCACCGACACATGAAGACCTTCGTGGTCTATTTGGTAAGAGGGCTGTACCAACCTAAAGGATGTGGATTATATTCCTGATACTAATATTTTTTTAAAGGGTTCCAGCCTGGTTTTCCCTTAAGGCTTATTTAACACCTATCTTATTGGTTAGATGTTACTACATAGCGATAAAGCAGACAGGTTACACCGTGTATAAAGAAAGTAAAATACAATAATACAATATCAGACTATCACTACAACGGTTCTAATAATAACCAGAACAAATATGACGTCTTGCGTAAACTGACAGCAAAAACTTGAGGTTTCAACCCTTCATCAGTGCTCGTGTACTTTTGTCGCAGAATACTTTTCGCTTGTATAACGAAATAATGGCATATCGAATTAGACAAAATGGTGCCATATTGAATGAGACAGTAAGGTATCACAATAGATCTTTTTCCGTGGTTTTCTATGCTTTTTGAACCCTCTTCTCAAACTTGAAAGATGGGGAAGCCCTTTTTAGAAAAGAGTAAGTTATATAATAGTAAAGGATAACATGTACCTGTCACTATTTGTTGATATCTCAACCCCAAATCTCGAAACCCTTTCTAACCCACGAGTCAGAAGTACTTAAAAAATATACACCCGGGCATGAGTGGTGTGTGTAGTAGCATGATTCGGGTATGAGAAATGGAATTCCTGTCTCTGATATATTCCAGCAATACATATAAAGAATAATTACTTAAAATCTTCCTAAACGTTGACAGTATCATCCAAAAAACGAAACTGACTACAACTAGCAAAGACAACAAAGGTAAATCAGTGTTGTTTTCCTTTAGGGTAAGGTTACTTGAAAAAATACTGTCTCTCGATGCGTCATTCGGTCACAACGGTCAATTGCGTTCCATATTTCTGTGGCGTTATGGCAGAGTTGATATGTCCGTTTTTTATCATTTTGTGTTTTTTCTGTCAATTTATAGAAAATATTTCTCAGCCTGTTGTGGCAAAACTTGGTGTGTCAGTCATTATCCAAAGAAAAGATATATTGTTTAGAAAAACTTAAAAAAAGCTTATTTGTACTGATTTTAACAGCTTATCAAAGTTAATATTGATTCTCCTGTAAACAAAGGTACAGCGGGTTTCTGTCAATACCTTATGGGTTACCGAATACTAACGCAGCCAAGACTGAGGTCACGCAGGAGTTTTTTTAACTAACCAAAACCTTTTTGAAGGCTCTCCAAAATTTGAGCGTGTCGATTTCTGAAGAGCTAAAATTGAAAGCTTAATGACATGGTGGGACCCCATCTATCATGGGCCGTATGGAAGTCTCTTAATCGCCTACGCATTCACGTGGTTAAATGTAGTTAAATAGGGAATCTACTCAGATAGTGGATTGGCGTAGACAATCATTTGAGGCAACATTCGAGCATTTGTGGCAACGTCACACATGATGAAATAATCATGTGTCCAGCTCATTGTGTCCAATTAGCTGCTCGGAAGAACCTTTAGAAAGGAAACCCTAATTATAATATCATGGTTGCATCTTTCTCGAATGATAGAATCTAGATTGTTGATGTTGACACGATCGGAATAGAAAAAGACCCGTCATTGAATATGAACGTATTATTACTTTTCGATGGTGTTTATATTTCATTAAATATTACAAAAAAAAATCGTTAGGTTACTTCTTAAAATTCATATGTTTGAAATGTGGATCATTGACTTGGAAAACTTTGAAGAACGTATTATGTAATTAACAATACAGACTTTGATATCACTGAAAACAATTTATTATTTTTTAATGCAAGAATAAATCATATTAAATTTGAACTTACGTACTAATCAGTTTTCGCAAGGATCTGATAGGAGTTAACAATAACGCAATATATTCGCAAGAAATAAACGTGTAAAAATTTTAAACCGCCAAATATCTAGACTCTTCGTAGTAACAGCGCGAAATTACTATATTTTATTTTTATGGTAGGCACCCTTGTAATGTCCTACAATGAAAGAATTATTTAAAAAAAACTGTAAACAAATTTAAGAGCTTCCAAAATAAGAGCTAGAAATACATAAATCAATTATACAAAATAAAAATATAAATAAATCTATCATCTTCTCCACTTCCTCTTACTCTTTTTTCCATAAGAACATAGACAATATTTGTATAGTCACTTCTTAATATATTACCCATAAGACCATGTACAAAGTTTAGTATAAATCAAAGTGTAAATAATATGTAATTTAGTTTAACTAACTCATCTGACAAAGACACAGTGTGTTGAAATGCGTGTAGTGATATGCTAAAAATATAGTGGAAGAAAGAAAAGTTAAGTGTGTTATTTTTACAATGCATTACTTGCAATAAAATAATTTTGTTAGTTAAAACCTTAATTATACAACGTGCTTCCAGTGGGAGGCAATTGAGATCACCCAAACAATCAGGTCCGGCCTCAGACAAACCAACATGTGTTATAAGTCCTGTATTCTCCATAAACACATTCAGTGGCACTTTGTTCAAGAACCCACATCTTTGCATGTTCATCTTTCATCTAATCGCTCAGAGTATATTTAGTGATCCTCGACTAAGCCAAAGCATTTAATTTCCAGGTGCCAAATTTTCCGAAAGCTCCGTCCAGTCGTCAGGTGTTTTTTTCTTTCCACTTCAGAAAACACACTTTATCCGGAGAAATCGTCAGTTCTTGCGCTCTCTTCATACAACTGTTCCTAGATTTCAATCTCGATATGGCTGGCTGGTAACCATATAAGGGCTGGTATCTTAGATCCTAGACTTGTTTTATTCTATATATTATGAGAACGCTCATCGCAAAGATATCTTCCTCCATTTGCAGAGGGTTAAGAAAATGTATAATTAATTAAATATATACAATTTGTTTTCTTACTTGATAACGTGATATTATTTCAATACTTTCTCAATTTCGATAATGAGAGCTTATTATGAAAGTACTTTTGAAACATATTCTCAATTAATGTAATCAACTTATCAGTGCTTACTGGCTGAGAACACCAAAATTTGAGTGATAGTCATTAAGGCCGAGGCCACACGAAAGTGCTTCGTTAGGTGCTAAGCTAGATTTTACGTGACTCATATACTAGGTGACTTCATGCCTGGCCACACCAAAGTGCTACGTACAAATTCATTTGACAGTTGGGAGCGGTTGAGTCAACACACGATGTCACTCTCAAAACTAACCAATTTAATTACAACATACCATCTTTATTTACTTTCTGTGCAACTTCATTCCAAAGTGATTTTATTATAGGTACATTTTTCTATAATTTGCTCGATGGGATCCATAAAGGCTCCCTTTTTATACACAGCTACCATTAAAATTTCCGCCATCTTGTAAATTAACCAACACGTCTGTTCGCTAGGAGATTCACTCGATGACTAATCGTCATGCAACGTGACGCGAAGCATGCAGTGTGGCCACTGCGATAGTATGCGGTACGTTGGTTCGCTAGGATATGTCGCCTAACTCGCAACATAGCTATAAGCATCAAGCGAGGCTCCTTCCTGTGTGGCCGAGGCCTAAAACAATGGAATATTTTCAGATACGTTTAAAATACACAATATTATTTTGTAAATTGCAAAATTGAAAAAAGTGTACAAAGATCGTAATCCAAACACTTTTATTATTTTCTTTTTTCTCTATTTGCTCTCACAAATTCTGTTTATAAAAATACCATAAAGTTTTATTATCGATATCGTATTCCACTCGTGTTCTTCCATAAACAGTTAGTAGATAATCTCATCACTTTCCTTTTCCTATAAATTTGGCAGAAACCCATAAAATATTTTTATGGTTATTAAGGTACTGGTACAACATTGGGTAGGAGTTTAATACTTGGAATCAACCTGAGAGAAATACTAAAGGAAATATACAGAAATAAGCGTATATAAATCTGGCCCATGCCGGATTATTGAGGATCAATAAAAAAGCTTTTCATTTTGTAAAAAATTATAAAATCAAGATTGCACAAACAATTGAGTCAAGTTTTTTTACGTTCTGTTTTGTGTTTGGGTGCTAATTTTAAAATTCTCAAAAAAAAACGTAAATCTCGTATTTTTATTACGAGAAAGAAAAAATGGAATACTCGATACCTGAATAATTCATAAGGAATATATTGCTTTTGAACCCTTTTGATACTCTTTTTCAGAAAAAACAATTCAATAGTAAGTTTCACACATGTTATTTTTCACATTAGAAAAAAACCATAATTTCTTTGATCTTTGGCTATTTTCAAAAGTTCAAAATGACATTTATAATTTTGAGAAAATCGAATATTTATATATGCCTGTTAATTCGAAGATTGGAACTCTACAGCTTTCTGTAAATCCGAAGATATATCTGCCTCGAAGTTCGAAGGTTGAAATTTTATATCTCACTATAAATTCGAAAATTGAAACTCTGCAGATTTCTGTTAATTCGAAGATTGCTGCACTATACGTGTATCTACCTCAAAATTCTAAGATTGAAATTTTATATCTCACTATAAATTCGAAGATTGTCGCTTTATATTTGCCTATAAATTCTAAGATAGGAATTTTGTATCTCTCTGAAAATTCGAAAATTTTAACTTTATATCTCCCTAAAAAATGGTAAAAAATTATTTCATCAACTAACTTATAGTGAAAATTTGTATTGAGAATCAAAACTTTGTCTTCTTTATTGTCTACCAGCCTGGTAGTTGCAGATTCACATCTCGCTACTAGCCAAATTTAAGAAAAGGGCTCAAGTCTGTTTTTGTGCTAAAGACTTTCTGGTTGATTGTAAAAGTTTGTCACATAGCAATAAACCTGTCAGGATCTTGTCGTTGCTGGGCCTCGTAGTCGAGGATCCCTGTGCCATTCCAACGTCAATTCGTTTAGAAATCCAAGCTGTGCCGTGGAATTTGTTTTTTTTTTAAGTGAGTTAGCCGTTGCACACAAGCAAACTCACCAGCCACGCCGTTGTACTGAATCCGATGGCACAACAAAGTTAGATATAACCAAAGTCATAGATATGTTGTTTATAGTTAAGGCATTAACGTTGTGGAGGTTTAAAGACATTGTAATTTATTTTTATCAAACAAAAAAAGTGGAATAAACAGTGTTTGATAAAAATAAATTACAAAGTCATAGATATCTTTATAGCTTCGAATACTAGGCGGAAAAAATGTGTGTGTCATTTGAGGTGATTATCACAGTACCAGGTTCGAATCAGCAACCTTCCTCACAGAAGTCCAGTGCATTACCACGCGGCCATGTACCGCCAGGATCTACTGTATACAATGAAAGGGTAATATAATACACGCTTCGAAAACATTAGCTGTATAAATCAATACAATATTTACATTAAATTTAATGGAGTGCGCTTCAGAGCGTTTCTTCCATCCGTTTATTGATAATTTATTTAACAGAATATTAGGGTCGCTTCAGGGGTGCAAACAATTTAAAACAAGCGACACATTTTTAGACACTACATTTAATACTCTCTGACCTTGATCTATTTTCTCTGGTCATTAATTTGACCCTATAATCAAACTGGTGCGGTACATTTAAGCTCCCTTCCTCGGAACACATTCAGCGAGGGGGTCAAAAGGTTTTATGGCTCAATTATAATACCTTGGACGTCTCACGTCTCCTGCTCGTCCGTGTCATCTTCAAACCCCTTCAATAATCCATTATTCAAATTGACGAGGGTTTACTAAGTACACTGAAGGATGACAATCAATATCCAAACTTCGCCATTATCTTGTCTTAATATTAAACTTGGTCCTAACCGTAAAAGCAAACGATTACATTTTATTAGGGTTATTGATCTCTGGGACAACTCTGATTGTTAGTGGTGGATTTAATATTTAATATTGAATGTTGTGTGAAACAGATTATTCGGAGGATCAAAACATTGAATGTTGTGTGAAACAGATTATTCGGAGGATCAAAACATTGAATGTTGTGTGAAACAGATTATTCGGAGGATCAAAACATTGAATGTTGTGTGAAACAGATTATTCGGAGGATCAAAACATTGAATGTTGTGTGAAACAGATTATTCGGAGGATCAAAACATATTCCATAGTATCTTTAGTCTTTGGTCGAAAATTGATAAGGGCCAAAGAAAATTTTAAACCTGATCAAATTGAATTTTGTACCTTTGTAAAGAAAATCAGAGTACAATTGATTAACTACATATCATTAAATTCTAAATTATTATGACTTTTTTGTACTTAAGTAATTAAATCAACGTTACAAAAAAAACTTAAACACATATTTTTCATTTTATATACATTCACGTGTGTATTTCTTTGAATTTAAGGCATGTTTAAACACATTTCTGATTGGGTGAAAAAGATTGACACATGACAATAAATCCACCAGGTTTGACAATATACAATACAACGAAAGTATAATGAAATACAATAGATAACCTCAGTGGCCTAATTGATAAGATGCCTAGTTCGATTCACGCTGAAACTCAAATTTAGTATTTTAACAAAGACAAATTTTGATATCAGACTTATGTAAAAACATATCATAATCGCAACCTTCGTGGCTTAGTTGGTAAATTGTGTCTTTCTACAGGCAACAGGGGTACGGGTTAATTTCTCGTTGATATATGGTACAATTTTAATAAAAAGATTTCCAATCTGGTTTAATTTAAGACCTCTTTAACATCGATAATAAGCCTGCGAGGTTGTACTGTACACGTATGTACGTGTACAGTACAACCTTTCGTTATATAACGAAAGTGTTCTATAATACAATAAATCATTTCCCATAGTTCTCCTTTGCGCCCTAATGCAGCCTAACACGACCATTATCTCCCTGTCACCGCCATAATATCTTGCTCGTGGTCTTCTTGTCGTCTTCTCACCCAGATATTCTATATTGTATAGTACATACATCTGGTTAACCACTGCGGACTTATTCCTGCAGCTCAATTTGAATGAGCAGATATTGATCCAACATTATGTATAATTCCTTAAAATTAAACTTTTTTCTCCCAAAAGCTAATTTCATGTATTCAAATTAGCTTAAGTACCACAGGTATGTTGTCATTAAGCTATTTTATAATCTTCAGTAAGAAGCATTTCATATATTCAGTAAATTATTTTTACGTGGGCATTTACCCTTACCTTATTTTAGTTTTATTTCTTATTATTTTTAGTTATTAAAATCCCTAAGATAATGTTATAAAATCATAAACAAATACATAATGGGTCCAAAAGTTTCCAGCTTAACGATCTGGCAAAAAAAATGAAAATAATGAATCCTGTAGTTTGATATATTTTAGGATTAATTCATTTTGCAATACCACTGAAAAAATATGCTGAGGTTTTGTTTCCAAAATTGTGTAACATTGCGAAGATTACTTCTTCATCACTCCTAATTTTTTTTCCATGCATATCTAATTTCAGTTTTGAAAATAAAAAATAATCATTAGACGAGACTAGAGGTTGGGCGGTTCAGTTCTTTAAAACCACAGTATTGAATGGCAGCCTTTGCAGCAACAGAAGTGTGCACTGACGCAATGTCATGCAATAATCTCACGCCTCGTGACAGCTTTCATAGGCGTTTTGTTTTTATGGCAACCTTTAATTTGTATTTAATGGCACCTAATACTTACCAATTACCGTAGTTTTTCTCTTTTTGAAATCAATTACTAGGTTTTCCTAACAATTCCAAAAAAACATTGGCGTAATATATTTTGGACTTTATCACCTTGTTTTTTGGGTCACGGTGGTCCCTGATGGCGCAGCTCCATCTAGTCTATTTTTTTTGTTCAGAAGGTCATAGTACATAATCATAGTTTCTTCTCTCGTGGCTCAATTGACTCAATTATTCCATTTACTTTGCCATCGCTGAACATTAAAAAATCATTGTAACATTCAACACGTCGTTGTCTTTGGACAGCACTCAAGAGTTTTGGCACCCATATTGCGTTCCTTTTATTCGTGCCCAGATGATCGTCCAGAATTCGAAACATTGGGGATTGGGAAAGTCCACAATTTTTTGCTATTTGTTTTGATTTTAGTCTTATAACATTTGCTCTAGTGAAGTGAGTGCTTCCGTTAGTCCGCCTTAATGAGAGTCATACTCAATCGATTATCTGCCGAAGTTAAATGGTTTAGCCTAATATTTCAGTTTGGTATATGACAAAAAAAATTCTCCGTAGACAACATCTAAACATCGTCTGATTTCTGCTGGACTTTTCCCTTCTTTTGTAAGATCGGCTCTAGTTAACATAATTCTAAGGGTAGAGGTATCAAATTTTAACTTAAACATCACCTGAATATACGGTGAGTGAGGCTTTTGGCTGGTACATGTCCATACACGCTTTAACTTCTTCAAGCAGAAAACTTTTTGACCAAACCACTCAAATTGTAATGAATCCTGAAAATATTTTTATGGAATTTCAACACTCGTAAAATGTTGGGCTCAACCAGGTAAGATTATAAGTTTGTCTAAACTGAACATATATAAAGAAATGTTCCATGTATCTAGTAAAAAATGTTGGGCTCAACCAGGTTAGATTATAAGTTTGTCTAAACTGAACATATATAAAGAAATGTTCCATGTATCTAGTAAAAAATGGACTAGTATGCCAAAATTTTGGGCTCAACCAGGTAAGATTATAAGTTTGTCTAAACTGAACATATATAAAGAAATGTTCCATGTATCTAGTAAAAAATGGACTAGTATGCCAAAATTTTGGGCTCAACCAGGTAAGATTATAAGTTTGTCTAAACTGAACATATATAAAGAAATGTTCTATGTATCTAGTAAAAAATGTTGGGCTGAACCAGGTAAGATTATAAGTTTGTCTAAACTGAACATATATAAAGAAATGTTCCATGTATCTAGTAAAAAATGGACTAGTATGCCAAAATTTTGGGCTCAACCAGGTAAGATTATAAGTTTGTCTAAACTGAACATATATAAAGAAATGTTCCATGTATCTAGTAAAAAATGGACTAGTATGCCAAAATTTTGGGCTCAACCAGGTAAGATTATAAGTTTGTCTAAACTGAACATATATAAAGAAATGTTCTATGTATCTAGTAAAAAATGTTGGGCTGAACCAGGTAAGATTATAAGTTTGTCTAAACTGAACATATATAAAGAAATGTTCCATGTATCTAGTAAAAAATGGACTAGTATGCCAAAATTTTGGGCTCAACCAGGTAAGATTATAAGTTTGTCTAAACTGAACATATATAAAGAAATGTTCCATGTATCTAGTAAAAAATGGACTAGTATGCCAAAATTTTGGGCTCAACCAGGTAAGATTATAAGTTTGTCTAAACTGAACATATATAAAGAAATGTTCTATGTATCTAGTAAAAAATGTTGGGCTGAACCAGGTAAGATTATAAGTTTGTCTAAACTGAACATATATAAAGAAATGTTCCATGTATCTAGTAAAAAATGGACTAGTATGCCAAAATTTTGGGCTCAACCAGGTAAGATTATAAGTTTGTCTAAACTGAACATATATAAAGAAATGTTCCATGTATCTAGTAAAAAATGGACTAGTATGCCAAAATTTTGGGCTCAACCAGGTAAGACTATAAGTTTGTCTAAACTGAACATATATAAAGAAATGTTCCATGTATCTAGTAAAAAATGTTGGGCTCAACCAGGTAAGATTATGAGTTTGTCTAAACTGAACATATATAAAGAAATGTTCCATGTATCTAGTAAAAAATGGACTAGTATGCCAAAATTTTGGGCTCAACCAGGTAAGATTATAAGTTTGTCTAAACTGAACATATATAAAGAAATGTTCCATGTATCTAGTAAAAAATGGACTAGTATGCCAAAATGTGAATATAAATAGATGAAACTTTATATCCGTTATTTGATTTTTTTTTAAATAATGTTGAGTTGAAAGGGGCATTGAAACAAGAGTAGGGACCGGGAATAAGGTAAACAAAACACTAAATATAATATACAACTATCGCGCTATATCAAAAATAGCAAAAATAACAATACTTTGTAGTATGTTGGTGCTTAACCTGACGTATGGATGTGAGACTTGAACTAGCAGAAACAGGGTAAAATTAAGATTAATATTGTAGAGGTGCGTGCACTAAGAAAAAAATATGCAGTGTCCTAGTAAGACCTGAAAAAACGTGATACGGCTAAACAAATCGAATTCTGAAAGGGGGAAAAGAAATTTATAATAGGAGAGTATGCGTGACGAAGTGTATGGAGTAGCAGAAGCGAAAGGTGTACGCCTAGAGAGAATGAAAAGAAGATCTGATATCTCTACCTACTCCAATAGCGGCATAATGTGGTGGTGATGATGGCGACGATAATATTGTATTTCAAGGGTTATTGTTAGTTCTGTTAAATATATTTTCGCCATTCAACCGATAACATTATAAACAATACTCCATCTTTAAATGAAGAAATTCTTTGTAGTTAACAGTTGAATAAAAAAAATCGACTCAAAAAACGTTTTTTTTTTCCTTTGCTCATCCTGATGAGAAGTTAAACAAAATGCTTCTTCGACTGAGAAAATAATTTTGAAAGGATTCTCTTGTTATCTCCGTATATAAATGTAGAATAAACAGAAGAAAGTCTCAGAAGGACAAATAAAATGAATGAAAAAGTCTCTAGATTGTATAATAATGAATGGACAACTGAAAGCCAATGTACACGATTCGAGATATTAAACTTGAAAAGAATAATGAAAGTAAAAGGCATTTTCAATACAGAATACCTTTTCTGAAAATTTGCGAGATATAAAAAAATATATAAAAAATATATCCGCCTTCCACGTTTCACGGGGCAAAGAATTTATACTATACAGAGAAAATGGAAATTCGTAATAAAATGTTGTTGGAAATGGATATAAATAGCGAAAAAAAATAAAAAGTTTCAATTACGGTAACCATCGAAATATTCGATTTGAAAAATGTCACCATCAGAAATTTAATTTAATTTTTTAAATCCACAAACCTTTAATTTCAGATTGATTTGAAAGACACAAAGAGCAGAATTTGTTGACATATTTTAATTAAAAATATATATTCTTTATTTTTGTACGCTTTCGTTGTATACAGTACAACCTGGTGGATTTATTGCCATGTGGCAAACTCTTCCGATCAATTTAAAAATAGGCCAGAAATAAAACTCAAATTAGAACCCTTTTTACAAAAAAAATATTCAAACGGGAATCGAACCATAAGCCCCCGGGATGGAAGATAGGCATGCTCAAAACTAGGTCATGGAGGTCGTCACGCAGTTGTTTTTACACACTTTTTTCTTAAATGTTTTAACCACTTCAGACCTGGCATCCATTATGATGGACACAGAGTTCGTATGCACTTTGTAAACAACTTTATGGTATATTTTTGTTCCCATTGATAACAAATGAAGTATAGTATTTTCGAATTTGATCGTTTTGAACGTAATCTGTCTAAACTAATACGACATAATGTTGCATTTAATATAAATAATACACTTACAAGCAATAATATTTGTTTAAACCTTAGAATTAATGCAGGTCTGAAGAGGTTAAATAATAAATACGACTAGATATCCTGGTACCCCAAGAAATTCTTCACCTCTTGGCCAACCCTTATCAGGCATTGAGTTTCTTCATCTGGAATTAAAGATGACATCCTTTCGCCAACTGAAATAAAATGACGACTTCCGTGACTTAGTCGTGAAGATGCTGAATCTCCACCCGTGGATTTCGGATTCGATTCCCAATTGTACCAAAATAAAGGACAGCATTCAAGTTCATTTGTTAACAATACTCGCACGTGCTATGCTTGTGCGAATATTGATGTATGCCTCCTTGCAATAGTATTTCTAGCTTATTTTATATTATACTATGAATTACTTTTTTACTCCAATGATTCTTAACACAAAGGATCGATTAGTGGGTCGAAAACAAGTTTGTCTCCTTGCCACATCTTTCACCGTGTCCATTTCGTCAATTTGGATATGTCTAAGGGTACCATACAAATGAAAAAGTTAACTGGAATAATACGAGTACTTCAAGACCCATCAAATTTCGAATATTTTATATTTTTTTAAGATTCTCCGACAGCATAACATTTTGAAATCATCAAGTTTTTTCAGCAGAGACAGAGAATACATCGGAAAAAAATTGTGCCTATATATAATATATGGCGTGTGACACAACACGAATTTCAAACCAGCGACCTTTCATAAAGTTAAACAAGATCATTCTTTCTCGCCGTTTAGTGGCCGAAATCACTCGAGGGACGCTTATGTTACAATGTAGTGTCTTTCGAAAAGCATCAACCTAAAAACCACACGGTTCTTGAAGACTTCGAAATACTTGTATATTCTATTTGAAATAATCAATCTAAATGACTAAGTCTGATCGACCCACTTTTACAAAATTGGTTACATTCTGAGACTTAGTCAATAAAGTGTGCTATGCCACTCAAAGTGTACACGTTCTTTATAATTGTATGGTTTCAGTTTAACTACAAAGTCTATTTCACAATCAGAGGATGCAGTCCGTTTCTATCGGCATCGCATTATGGATTATTTCTTCATACCTACTCGAATTTTTTCAATATTTATGCATGTTACAAGTTACCCTAACTGTCAAAGAAAAATATTAAATGATTACCAATATATAGGGCGTCCCAAAAAATGTATACACACTTTTACAATATGCCGTTCATTTGAACTAGATGCAGGAAGAAACACGAACAGCGTTGGTGAAGAATTTAGAAATGAGAAAGGTTTTTATTTCCAGGAAAGTGCTGTACTTGCCTACTACCATTGTGATATGAAGGTATATCTTGAAGAAAATTTGCCGAACAGATGGATTGGACGTAGAGGTAGTATTGAATATCCCTCGCGCTCCCCAGACCTCAAGCCAATGGACTTTTTTATGGAGACTCATCAAAGATAAGGTTTATAGTACAAAACTGGTAACAGTTGATGAATTGAGAGCAGTCATGGAAATAGAATACACCCAAATACGAAAACGTTTTCACGTTGCCAAATACCAAAACGTTTTAATGTTGTTTGCAATTCCATGTTGTCAAGAACAAACCAGAATGTCCATCAATTTGAGCATTTGCAATAGCTAAAAAATCTACGTTTGTCTTCTTTAATTTGGAGTTTAATTCTTAGATATGCCAGACTAAATACTGGATTCATAATATTTCTACGTGTGTTTATATTTTTGAGATACCTGTAAACAATTCATATGTTCAGTTTGACTTCTATGAGATCCTTTGGTGATACTCGTAGCCCCAACATTTCAACTTTTATCATCTCCCTCTTAATCTCACTGCATATATTTTAATTGAAGCGCTTTTATAAATTAACACTGTTAAAATAAGATGAACAAAGAAGCATTAAGATTATTTGGACAGGTGAAGAGAATGAATGACTAAGCGAGCATAAAAGTCAGAAGTGCAAGGTGTAAGTGGAATAAGTAGACCAAGGTTAAGTGAGAAATATGGAAAATAGAAGATTGTGCATGTATATGAATGTGGAGGAGGCGAAAGTTATGTGTTTGGATAAAAAGTATGGAGATCTGTTCTTTCTACCTACCTCGCAAGGGACACGGCGTGATTATATGTATGTATGTATGTTAATACCACCAAGGGTGGTTAAGGAATTTATATAGTGCATCAATACAATTATAAAATCAGATAAGAGAGGCCAAAAAATTAAGTCAGTCCGAGAATCGAACGCCACAATACTATTGTGCTCCCTCAGAAAAAAAAAAGAATCAACAAAAAACAATATAAAAGATAACCAATATTTGATAAAAGGACAATAAAAGAAAAATAATCTTAATGTTTGTTTTTATTTTTCAATTGTTGTAAATAATATTAACCGACAACAGTGAAAATTCAAAAGACTTGTGGTTTATAACCACAGCAATTTCTTTGAATATCTTCACTACAAAACCAAACGGCGTTTGGGTCTCGAAAACTGGTTGGTGAATTTATTTTGTTTGAAAATATTTCCGATTTTTCACGGCTTACTCGAGCCATTCCCAGATATTGCCAAAACCCCACTTCAATGCCGACTGAAATTATCTCGAAAAAAAAATACCGAGCACTCCTTCAAGAGGATAAATCTTGCCAAAAATATCTTCGTGTTATTTATTACGGGAATCCCTTTCCATTCGGTATCTCCTTTATTTTTTCGAAATCAAAATTTTTCACGAAACATTTTATCCAAAAGGAATCATCACAATTTCAATAGGAAGAAAATATTGAGTAGAATCCCGATCAAAAGTACTCTGAAATTATTTAAATCAGGCTTTTAAATAATTAAAAACATCGTTTTTTGTATCTTTTGGCTTAATTTATTTTTGAATTTTTATTTTTTCGATCATAAATAAAACACGCCCCCCCCATAGATTGTATTTTGTTGTTACTTAACGATTCGGAATAATAACAAAAGTAGTTTTTTTTTATATTGATATATTTTTTTAAATACTTACAAAAGTATCGAAACCTTAAGATAATCACTCGGATCCAGACTTGACTCGGAATAATAATAAAAGTAGTTTTTTTAGTTATAATAGTAATAATAAAAGTAGTTTTTTTTTAAATGATATATTTTTTTAAATACTTACAAAAGTATCAAAATCTTAAGATAATCACTCGGATCAAGACTTGACTCGGAATAATAACAAAAGTAGTTTTTTTAGTAATAATAGTAATAATAAAAGTAGTTTTTTTTTTCAATGATATATTTTTTTAAATACTTACAAAAGTATCAAAATCTTAAGATAATCACTCGGATCAAGACTTGACTCGGAATAATAACAAAAGTAGTTTTTTTAGTAATAATAGTAATAATAAAAGTAGTTTTTTTTTAAATGATATATTTTTTTAAATACTTACAAAAGTATCAAAATCTTAAGATAATCACTCGGATCAAGACTTGACTCGGAATAATAACAAAAGTAGTTTTTTTAGTAATAATAGTAATAATAAAAGTAGTTTTTTTTTTCAATGATATATTTTTTTAAATACTTACAAAAGTATCAAAATCTTAAGATAATCACTCGGATCAAGACTTGACTCGGAATAATAACAAAAGTAGTTTTTTTAGTAATAATAGTAATAATAAAAGTAGTTTTTTTTTTTAAATGATATATTTTTTTAAATACTTACAAAAGTATCAAAATCTTAAGATAATCACTCGGATCAAGACTTGACTCGGAATAATAACAAAAGTAGTTTTTTTAGTAATAATAGTAATAATAAAAGTAGTTTTTTTTTAAATGATATATTTTTTTAAATACTTACAAAAGTATCAAAATCTTAAGATAATCACTCAGATCAAGACTTGACTCGGAATAATAACAAAAGTAGTTTTTTTAGTAATAATAGTAATAATAAAAGTAGTTTTTTTTTAAATGATATATTTTTTTAAATACTTACAAAAGTATCAAAATCTTAAGATAATCACTCGGATCAAGACTTGACTCGGAATAATAACAAAAGTAGTTTTTTTAGTAATAATAGTAATAATAAAAGTAGTTTTTTTTTTTAAATGATATATTTTTTTAAATACTTACAAAAGTATCAAAATCTTAAGATAATCACTCGGATCAAGACTTGACTCGGAATAATAACAAAAGTAGTTTTTTTAGTAATAATAGTAATAATAAAAGTAGTTTTTTTTTTAAATGATATATTTTTTTAAATACTTACAAAAGTATCAAAATCTTAAGATAATCACTCGGATCAAGACTTAACTCGGAATAATAACAAAAGTAGTTTTTTTAGTAATAATAGTAATAATAAAAGTAGTTTTTTTTTTAAATGATATATTTTTTTAAATACTTACAAAAGTATCAAAATCTTAAGATAATCACTCGGATCAAGACTTGACTCGAAATAATAACAAAAGTAGTTTTTTTAGTAATAATAGTAATAATAAAAGTAGTTTTTTTTTTCAATGATATATTTTTTTAAATACTTACAAAAGTATCAAAATCTTAAGATAATCACTCGGATCAAGACTTGACTCGGAATAATAACAAAAGTAGTTTTTTTAGTAATAATAGTAATAATAAAAGTAGTTTTTTTTTTTAAATGATATATTTTTTTAAATACTTACAAAAGTATCAAAATCTTAAGATAATCACTCGGATCAAGACTTGACTCGGAATAATAACAAAAGTAGTTTTTTTAGTAATAATAGTAATAATAAAAGTAGTTTTTTTTTTAAATGATATATTTTTTTAAATACTTACAAAAGTATCAAAATCTTAAGATAATCACTCGGATCAAGACTTGACTCGGAATAATAACAAAAGTAGTTTTTTTAGTAATAATAGTAATAATAAAAGTAGTTTTTTTTTTAAATGATATATTTTTTTAAATACTTACAAAAGTATCAAAACATTAAGATAATCACTCGGATCAAGACTTGACTCGGAATAATAACAAAAGTAGTTTTTTTAGTAATAATAGCAATAATAAAAGTTGTTTTTTTTTAAATGATATATTTTTTTATGTTTCGTTCATGTTTCTGATAAAACAATAAAAATAAAACAAAATGAAAACTTAAAAAAACACTAAAAAAAGTAAATCAAAATCACGGCCGTAATACCAAAAATATCGTCCGAAAGTAATTTGATGTTTCACTGTTTGCACGTTCGCGCGCCGACGAGTCTTCAAATCCATAGAGCACTGGTCCCTAAAGTGGGGTACGCATACTCCGAGCCTCTCTTGAGGTTTCTTACTTAATAGCGAAAGATAAAAAGCCACACACAATTGGCGAAACACTTCTTCTTCCTGCAGCAATAAAAAGGGTGGAAATAATTCACGGAGAGGAATATGCTCAGAAACTAAAATCTATTCCCTTGTCGGCAAATACCGTTGCCAGGCGAATCGACATTATTGCCGATAATTTAAAAAAACAATGACAATAATTAATTTTCGGAATGACAATAATTAAAACTAAAAACAGAAATAAATTAGAATTAGAACCAAATCTTGGAATAGCATTAACACAGGGAATCAAGACAGATTTTACCGAAATTAGTCAACGAATTAAATCACGTTCCCATTAAATTATAATTTTAAATTTCTCTTGTAATTTATCAATTGCATGTACATATATTGTTTCATTATCGCGTGTGTGTGTATGGGTGTATGTATGTATGTGTGGGTGTGTGTGTGTGTGTGTGTGTGTGTATGTATGTGTGTATGTATGTATGTATGTATGTATGTATGTATGTATGTATGTATGTATGTACGTACGTACGTATGCATGCATGCATGCAAGCATGCATGCATGTATGTATGTATGTATGTACGAGTATATATAATTTGGGGGTACAATTTGTGATTATTTTCGTCATAAAAGGGTATGCGGTCAAAAAAGTTTGGAGATCACAGCCATAGAGGAATATTTTTGACCATATCGGTTTTAATCATGGGCCGGTCACGATATTGTCACGTCATTGATGCGTGTAATAGACCTTGACGGCGACAACATTGCTTGCACTGTCGCGGTCACGCACCGGACAAGTGTGAACAAGACCCTTCAAATCCATAGAAGAATATTTTTGACCATGTCGGTTTTATCACGGGCCGGTCACGGTACCGTCATTCACTGATGTGTGTAAATTGACCTTTACACGATCATATTATCCGTGTCACATCTACAATATATTCCGTCTATCTAAATCCCGGTCTTCCTTAGCTTCGTCATTCCATCCAGGGTCTCCATAGTTCTTGCTGTAACCAGAAATATTGAGAGTCATCACGAAAATGATATTTTAGTCCACTGATTATGATTCTTAAGCCTACAAGACTCCGATGATAGACTAGAGAGACATAAAGACGACCTCCGTGGCCTTACATGTAAGAAATCTCTCTTTCAGCCCAGATCTGTGGGTTATGGATTCAATTCCCGTTGGTACCTAATTTGAACAAAAGGTTCCCAATCTGGTTTTCACTTATGGTCTCTTTAAGATCTTTCTATTTGGTCGGAAAGATTGCCACAAAACAATAAAGCCACCAGTTTGTAATGTATGAAACGAAATTGCAAAAAAATCTAAAGAAAAATATTTTCAACAGTCATACATTCCAAAACATATTGGCACTTCTTTAAATATTTCCATTATATATCACATTAGAACCATCCATTTCCATTAGAACCATCACCACGATGAGAATGCTCCTAGTTAAGTCTTTCGTTTTCGCAATATTTATGTACGGAGCGGAAACATGAACTCTGAGAACAAGCAAGAGACAGACGTAGAATAGATGCATTTGAAATATAGTGCTGGAGAGGATGTTACGAGTCACATTGTTCATGGAAGAACGAAGCACAGGAGGAAGAGTCTTAATGCGTTAGGCTGACCAAGTGAGAGACGCAACAGATCTACCCTTAATAACTGTCCTTTGAACCATGGAGTGCAGGGATGGATGGAGAGGTCGTCAGAGGCTACCATGGGAGTCACAAGGCTCAGTCATGAGCTACACGACAGGATAATGATGACTCATTTTATTATTTGTCGTGTTTGACAAGTATATCATATAAATTTCACACAGTGTATTATATATTTCACGCCGTTTGTTCATCGGTTACTAAATAATTTAATGTTCAAAACATATTTCAGAACATCTTCTTAAATTTTCCAATATTATTTGACACATGTCACTTCTTGATTTGATTATAATAGCCAATGCTTTTTGTCAGGGAACATTCTTTAACAAAAAACTTTTAAATTGACTTAAAAAAATATTTTCAAAATATATACAAGTTTTTGATTTACATCCGTCATTATTGATGAATCATTACTAATTACATAATAAGTGTAGAAACATAAGATCATATCAATTGATGGTATGAATGTATAATTGCAGGCTCTCCAAGGTTACAAGGAAGGGCTGGAGGACAGTGCATTGGTTCTGCTACAAACCTTCCTGGGCTTTGCCACAGCACTGGGCTGCGTGGGCTTCGGGCTCGTCATCGTGCGGCCCAGCAGCCAGTGCCTCATCTCGCGGCAGTACCTCGCGCAAGCTGCCATGCTGGGCATCGGTAATGTCACATCCTTTACCTATAATATATTATTCGGTTTCATCATCGTGCATTCCTACAACCAGTGACTGGATTATGATAATGATTTAGTCTTTGGCGCTGTATAGAAAGCGAACCACCTCAAAAGTGCCTTGATAACTTCTCATGTAAAAAATCATTTTAATTTTCTTCTGCAAGCCTCCAGATTCTACTTTCTGCGTAGTTTCACTGACAGGCCGTCCCACTGATCAGATCCTGCAAGAAGGAAGTATCTGTCGAAAAACTTTTATTGTATTATATTACTCTTTCGTTATATGCAGTACTTTCAACCATCCCATGAAACGGATGATCATTTCAACTTGCTAGGCTATAAATATACAGAAAACCTCACTATTTATATGTTCAGCTGAATAAGTAAAAAAATTAAGACTAAGATTATTCAAGTGTGGTAATTCCAAAACATTTCTGAGGTTCATTACATAATAATTAGTATTGAAAAAAATGTACTGTTATTCAACTGAACACAGTGAGATTTTTTATTTTTCACTGTTGACAATGTATGAAATCTATTCCGTGGGCCAATAAAAATAAATGATTTAACTCAGAATCAAATTTTGAGTTAATTTAATATTTTTTAATCACTCCTTAACCAGCGAAGTTCATCTGGAAGTGGTTTCCCTAAAGACTATTAATCTTTGATATGTTTCTATGAAGAGAAAGGGAAGACTGGCCTCGTCAATAGATCATTTTTCACGAAAATTTAAATACTTGGAATAATTTTGAGGAAATTTAAAACAAAACAATATGTTTCGTCTTCACTTCCAGGACTGTCCCTGCTAGCATTAAGCAGCGTGCAGGGCTACCACGGGTATGTGCTGTTTGTGTGGCTGTACGGGCTGTGCCTGGGCGGATTCCTCTACTCTGTCAAGATGCTCACAATGGAGAGGGTACGGGCCAAGCACTTCACCAGGGCCTGGGGTAAACGTTACTTTACTTCTTTTCTGTAGAACTATTTCTTTTTCATTCTGAATTAATTTATACAAAGAACCGAGATATGTGTAGGTATTTTGTGAGATAAATATTATCAATATATTATAAATAAGAAAAGAATTTAAAAGCGAGCTAAAAATTATGGAAAAATAAAAAGTTTAGATAAATATGAAATAAATGTGCCATCATCATCATCACCATCAATCTCAAAATAATATCCTAAAATCCATAACTGCACAAATATGAATTGTAAGTTATTTTTTCTGGTCAGCATCAACAGTTCACGAAATAAAACCAGTAAAGCATCGACTACAGCTGATGCTTTACTGGTTTTATTGTGTATGCACATATGTGATTTTTGGATTGCGTCTGGTAGTCGTTAGAATAATATATAATATCCAGATGTAAAATATTTAGATGAAACTTTTTGATAAGGTGCAATAAATCAAAAGTTTAATCATGAGATTCATCAATCTGCATACATATGTACGAGTATTATAAATCAGTTTTAAACTAAAATGCTTTCAACAAAAGTTTAATCATGAGATTCATCAATCTGCATACATATGTACGAGTATTATAAATCAGTTTTAAACTAAAATGCTTTCAACAAAAGTTTAATCATGAGATTCATCAATCTGCATACATATGTACGAGTATTATAAATCAGTTTTAAACTAAAATGCTTTCTACAAAAGTTTAATCATGAGGTTCATCAATCTGCATACATATGTACGAGTATTATAAATCAGTTTTAAACTAAAATGCTTTCAACAAAAGTTTAATCATGAGGTTCATCAATCTGCATACATATGTACGAGTATTATAAATCAGTTTTAAACTAAAATGCTTTCAACAAAAGAAATAACTTAACCTGTGTACTAAACTTTTCCGCAGATAATAAAACTACGAGTATATATATAATATATATGCGACAATATTATAGATTTTTTTTCATATTACCTGAATTTCCATTTGACTTCATAGACTTATGGTAAATTTCATCTGCAAAATTATAATTAAACTAAAATATGACATAATTTTATTTTCATTTTCAGGTTTTGTGCAAGGTGCTAAGGCACTTCCCGTAATCTTGGGCGTGCCGGTGACAGGTTACATAAACCAACAAAGTCCTCGGGCTGGGTATTACTTCTCTTTCGCCACCACCATGGTGGGGGCTATTCTCCTCTTCTTCGTGGGATTCTCCAAGCGGCCTGAACCCAGCAGCTCCATGAATTCAAACATGACAGCTGCTACACTTTCTAACGGGGATTGCATATGTCCGGGAGTGTCTCCACAAATGCAAAGATTCAACCCGAATTTTAACCATTGTTCAAATGCCAATTATGGACATTACTCTCATCCTGTTCCAATATATTCGCACCACTTTTACAACCATCACAATCATATACATCCTTATGGACATTTACAAAATGGCCTCCCTAAATCTTTATCATTTGCTGCTCCGTTAGACTATCGCCATGACAGTAATTATATGCACTGCATGAATGATGAACAGAATTGTATGGGATATGGGTGTATGCGGTCTCCCTATCATTACAGACACAATCACAACAGCAGGCTCAGACCTTCCAAGAGTGTTCCGGAAGGACTGGCCAGATACGAACCCGGCTGGTCCCGAGGGGGATCTTGTAGGAGTTCCTGTAGGAGACCAATCATTAGAAATGTTCAAGTTATAGAGCAAATCACCACATCGGTCTAGTAATTAATCTCACTTTGTTGTCGTAGATATGTAAGTTATCGCCGTGTTCAGTAGTTAGCGTACCAAATTTTGATTAAATCAAATGTATATATTTATTTATTGAGAGAAGCGTGCAATTCTGAAACAGATTTAAAAAATGTAGACTGTAAATTTAATATGTAAGTAAATGTAGCTCTTCAATTTATTAATCATGTAAAAACAAGTGTCAATATAAATATTTAACTTTTTTTTTTCAAATACGTGAAGTTTATATTATCTCTTCTTTCAATTGTTAAAAATATTCTTTCAATTGTTAAAAGTATTTTTCAGTATTTTACTTATCTGGTGCTGAACAAGAAAAAAAATCTATTTCACTGAAACTACTTTCGTTTTCAGCACGATTCTGCATCTGTGTGAGTAAAACAGTGTTATGTATTTAGATACTTACACTACTATAGTATTATGCGAAGAACTACGAATGATACGTGAAGAGTCTACACTAATGAAAAAATTACACTTCTATTTATTCGCAAATGAAAGTCGAATAACAGATCATTTTGCATTCCAATTGTACACAATTTATTTTAATCATATATCATTAAATATTTTTTACAATGTCTTAAAACCTAAAGGTAACATAAAACATAATTAATATAAACATTATCGAATTTCGTGTTAAATAAATTTTATTTAAAACTTCAAGTTTTATGTCAATTCATTTACTGAATTTTTAATATGTCAACTATTTTGTTAACTTGAGAAAATGTTAACTTGTAAAAACTTTGATCATTACCAAATTTTTTATTATTTTAATTCTTGGTTGAAAATAACATTTTATAAGAAAAAAATTTCATATTGCTATTATTTAACATAAACACAAAATGATCTTTTTAAACATATTATAAACAGTATTATTAAAAAGAATTAAAATAATTTGTTGTTTAAATTTATAAAGTAGATATTTTACTAATATTACAGTAAACAAGAGCAACTAAGCTGCCACATTATATAAAGTAACATTAAAATATATGTGATTTATGACACTTCTTACAATGTTTTTAAAACAAACTTAAAAATTTCCTTAATTAATTTCTTAGAAGTTTCATACACATTTGCTGTTTTCTTTTATTGCAATTTAATCAAAATATTAAATAGATACGTAACTTAAATTATAAAATAAACATAATAACAATGGTAAGAGTTGACTTTTTATACTTCTGTTTTGTATCTTAGAAGTGTGTTTAAATGTGTAAAAATTAAATATCTCTAATTCAAAAAAGTTATGTAAAGATTCTTAAAAAAATGATAATTAAATTATTTGTACTTAATTCGTGAATCGATCATATTTGTTAAAAATATTTAGGTCTTATTATTTTCGTATGCGGTATTTATTATCAATGATGCACTGTGATATCTTAATATTTTCATCGACAAAAGAGATAAATTTATATGGGAAAATAAAGACAGAATAATGTTTATGTTACAATATTTAATTCAATTAGAAAATAAATTTAAGACTTGACTAATCAAATAATAATAACATTTTAGTTGTACGAAATTTTGGAGAAATATTTCTTCTTTCTTAATAACACATTAATCAATATTTAATAAAAAATATTCATGAAGACCCTTGTGCGTATTTTAAAATTAGGTAGGTTGAAATACTTTTTGAATTACCAAAGACCATCTAAGTTAAATTCATGTTAGTTGTTAAAATGTAACGAATTTTATAAAAAAACAACTTTTATTCTTCTTTGTTATTTTAATTATTATTTTAAAAAGTATTATCATGCATTTTGGAAATTCTTTCCTCTTTTTCTTCTTAAATGTATTCACACAAATTTGGTCTCGAAGAATTTGAATTGTCTTTTATTTAATCAAACAAATTTCTTCCAGGGTCTTTCAAGTCGAATAACTATTCCGAGAGGTGTGTTGAATTGTACATGCAGTCTATTTTATAAACTGGTACATACACACAGAATAATAATCAGATATTTTTTTCTGAAATACTACTTAATACGTCTTTAATAAAATAAAGAACTCGACTTAGTGAATAATTTCTTCCCAAATGTGCCAAAATTATGTATACCCTGACCTATGTGTATATTTAAAGTAAACAAAAATGTCAAATTAATTTTTAAAAAATCCAAGCCAAAATATCTCTTATATGATACAAGCATTGATTTTCACAAAATATACCAGTTCATTGTTACTTGAAGAATTTCGCAAAAAACTACCCAAATTTTGCACATTACCAAATATCATGAATGTTTTCCTCTTTTTTTCTTTCGTAATAAAATAAAAACAGATTAAATTTAACCAATTTAGTTTGTTATGTAGGTTTAAATTGTTATATTTGTTTCATTGATTTTGGTGTTAAAATAAAGCAATAATATTTTATAAAAAACATTAAATCTTTTCATTTCATCCCTTTCCTCCTTTTTCTGACTGAAAGTCAGATACCACATATCATAACCACCATATATTTTGAAATTCATTTAAATATACTGATTCATAATCTAAATAAGTATTTATCCAAATGGCTACTGTGACAATTGTCAAAAGCATATACAATATATTTTGTCTATAACAAGTAACTTTTTTAAATTAAGAATTTTCCTGTTTTCAAAAATTCATTTTATTTATTCATAACATAAAGTGCTCCAAATGTCAAATTAATAGTTGCGAAAAATACAAAATTTATTTCAACAGTTATTTTATTTTTGTTCAGTTAAAATGTTGCAGAGTTCTCTAGTAAATTGTTCAACGTCACCTGATTATTATCTGAATTGCAATAAAATAAGTATTATTGAATCGATCTACAAAACAAAAAGTATTTCCGAGTTGGTCAATACTCTTGAAGCTGAAGAAACTAAGGTAAGATCTTCTTAATCTTGAACAGGTTCAAAGTAAAATCATTTGTATGTTGATATAAGTAATATGCCTTGAATTCCAAAAATGAATCTTATCAGTGTTTGAAATTATTAATAAGCAGTTGACTTCTACAGCGCTAATTTGTAATGAAATATCATCCTAAGAGCAGTGATATTTTGTAATAAAATAACACCCTAAGAGCAGTTTTTGTTTTTTTATTAACAATAAATATCTTATAAGCATCATCTTAATAATGAAGATTCCAAGACAGAGCAATTAAATATATTGTTCTGTAACGAGCTCCAAAAGTTATCATCAAAACCAAAATGTTGATAATGGATTGTTTTATTCTCGACACTAATGGCACTGACTATGTTGATTTGTTTGAAGAATTGCTGTACAGCAATAAGCCCACCAGGTGTACCCTATATAAATAACTATGTACACTAGAAAATAAATAAATAATATGCATCTGGTGTTTGGGCAAAAATCTAGGATTTCCAACACACATTTATATGCTTCTATTATAATACCCACTGCATCTAGAAAATAGCAAATATCCAAAAAAAACATGAAACTCAGCTTAAACATTCTCATAAAATCATATTTGGTTCACGGGATCAAAAACCTCTTAAAAAACCTGTCCTAAATTCAGACTCACAATAATCATCCCAAAGAAACCCATACTAGTTTTATCTATTACAGTTTCTCTAATATCTCAAAACAGTTAGAATGTGGATTTGATACATTTTTATAAATGAATACATCCTTTTAATTTTTTTAAATATAATAACACAAATTATGCATCATTTTCTTAGAAATTTAGAACCACTTTTTTAATTGTGTAAAATATGAGATTGATTTTCCAGATTCTAGTGAGAGTTTTTGAATTAGCCACAGCTTACTAATTTTAATCCCAACTTAACAGAATACTGTCTATTATACATATCCCAGCTAGAAAAATTTCTTTATTTTCAAACAATTTACAAGAATCTGTTTAACTGTATCTAATTGAAAATATTTAAAAACAATTTAAAGTTATTATTATTTAAATAATGAAACCTACAAATTCTCAGAATTCTTCAAAAATTGACAGTGATTCCCTTTTAGTCTCTTTCAAAGCGAAGGAAGCTCTCCTTGAAATGTGATGTATTTGCTCCAGGGCTTTTCCGAAACCTGAAACCATTTCCACGGTCATATTTTTTAAACATTTTAAGAGTCTCGTGATTTTGAATGAATTTTGCTACAGCCGTCAATCTTCTCTCCTTCAGTCCCAATTTTAGTTTCTGAAACAACAAGTCACAGAGAGAAAATACGTGTTTATATAGGAGTGCTAAATGTTATATCAATATGACAGGACATACAGGAAAGCATAAGGAAGAAACGTATACGTAAAGAAGTGGCCAACCAAAACTCAATTTTGTACCATGACAACAAACCTGCACACACCACACTGTAAAAGTATTTATGACCAAAAAACATTCTTTTTACTTTATTTCCCTCATGCTTACCACATCTCACTCTTGAACCCTACAGTTAATTTTGCTTCTTAAATTAAAATAACATAAGGTTTTTCACATGGTTATAAAAGATGACTGCAGGAAATAGGAAAAGTGCTTTGAAGCAGACTTCAAGTAAATCATTTTAAGTTTTTATACAATTCCAACTATTTTTTGCCCTCCCTGTATATTTTATTTTAAACTACAAATATTTCAGCTCTTAGAATTGAATAAAAAATTGGTTGACAAACATAAATGGAATATTATTGGAGCTCGTTGCAAGAGAAAAGATTTATCTCCATTTCCAAGCAGTATAAATTTATACGAAAACAACGATGTTACACTGACTGTACGCAAAATATCTTCTAAACTGAGTTCTCTTTCTGAATGTCCATTCACTGGGAGAAGAATATTCAAAGCGTGCAACATATCCAGAATGGTTTGTTTCATTATAATTTATTACTTTTTTCTAAAAGAATATTCATGATACCTCCGTGGTCTAGTTGGTAAGACGCCTATCTCCCAGTTCAGAGATTGCGAATTCAAATCCCGCTGGAACCTAGATCTTTCAACAAAGGATGGCAGTCTGGTTTTCACCAAAGGCCACTTTAACATCTTTCTGGTTGGTTGGAAGATATTGCCACATGGCAATAAGCCCGCCAGGTTTTATTGTATACAAGGAAAGTGTAATATGTTCAAATAAAAAAATGACAAATTTATTTTCAAATTTCTTTAATTTATCCTACTAAATATTCTTAAAAGTTTTGTGATAAATTTTTATTAAATTAAGAATGTTTGAACAATAAAAATGAAAAAGGGTAAGAGGGATGTTTTTTTTTGGGGTTGTGTCTCCCATAAAAGATTAATTGATAATGACAAGCTTCACTTATAATTTCGATAAATCTTAACTGGACTGCAAAAATTAAAAAACTTTTCCAATAAAGTAAATAGATTTATTAGTAATGCACACCTATCGAATTGAATTTAACACAATATAATGTATATATACTACTGGTGTGACTGGAAAAATGTCAACTAGCAAAATCATAATATAACATTAGGGATAAAAATCTATTTGTGACTTCACTTTAATAAAAATTCAATAAGCCTTAAGTCTGATGTGAAATCAGTTTTATGCTTCCATAATAATTACTTATACTGATGTGATGATTTGTGGTTTATTATAACATACAAATATTTTCATCTAATAAATAATATTATCAATGTAAATGAAATTTCATAATGCTTCAGATAACATTATTTTTTATATTTCAGGGTTTAAATGATATTTCACTTCTAGAAAAGTATCGTTTCCTTCAATGCTTGGATATTTCTAATAATTGGATCACAAATCTTTCAGTTCTGAGTAATCTTCAGAATCTGACTTATTTAAATGCTTCTCACAATTTGTTAAAAAATCTTCTTGACTTTAAGAGTTAAGTATATATATGTTTATTTACTGAATAGTTGTGTTTTCCTAAATTTAGATTACGTATATTCCTGGAAAACTACATATAGTATAACAAATGAATATAGTAATTGTCTTTGATATTTACAATATTAAGAATTATAGATATTTACAATATTAAAATCTGAAGAAAAAATTAAATATCCTTTTCTGGTTTATTCACATACTAGATTTTTTACATCTTTCTACTTGGTTGGATTAATTTATTACATGGCAATAAGCCCTTCAGGGTGTAATGTATTCAAAAGAAGTGTAATACTTTAAAAAATAAACGGGCACAGCATTTTCAAACCCTAGTGGTCAGTATACTTGCGTAGCACCGAGGATGGATTTTACTTTCAGACCTTTTTTCATCTGAATTTAACATACTAAAATTAGTATAGTTGACTTACAAAACTTTTCGAAGCACTCTTAGATTATTATTTATCCCAAAGTAACAATACAAATCCTTTTGTTGTTTTTATTGGCCCTTAAGAAAACTGTTGAATGCTTTGATGAAAATCTTTAAGAATTACATCTTGAAACTGATGAAAAAAGATTATAAAAAGTATTCTTCTTGATTAAAAGAAAAAACTTAAAGACTTATGACATATAATGTGAGAAAAGTTTAGCTGTAATTAATTGCAGGAGAAACTTCAAAGCTGATCAAATGTGGAAAGAAGATGCATATCCTGGTTAAAGAACTTATTAAAGAGGGTTCACTGTAGTTCCATATACGAGTATTTATTCAGAGCTGCTGCCATCAAGAAAACCAACCTTCTAAGAGGCAAAAAAATATAAAGAAGAAGGATAAAATCTAAACACTCTTTTATTATTACATAATCGTATGTTGAGTTTAAGGAAAACTAATTGAGAATATCTTATAATAACATCAATTTATGTATGTTGCAGACCCTCACAATTTAAGAGAAATAAATTATTCATACAATCAAATAGAGGTGCTTCCTGAAATATCAGATTTTTGGTCAATCATGATTCTTGATCTGTCTCACAATAAAATAAACAAAATACAAGGCTTAAGTAATTTGAGGTAAGCAATTAATGGACCAAACATAAGATATATTTATATTTAGACACAACAAATATAAACGTTTTATAATTTTATCATGCATTCTTCTTATTCTTTTAAATTTCAATAATAATTTGAGCTGCCTCTCTCTGCCTACCTCTATGATTATTTTTTCCTCTTATTTTTTTAATCAGTCATAAACTCGGTGTTTATACTCGTATAATAATTATTTTTTATTATGATTAATTTGTTTTTATTTTGATTTACATCTATTAATGAATATGTTTATTTGTTTGTATTTTCATTTGTTAATCATTTATGTGTATGTTTATTTGTGTATGTTTTGCAGGTATGAATGGATTTCTATATGTTTTATATGTTTATGTCTATGAATGTATTTCTGGATGAATATATTCTTACGTTTGATTAGTAAATAGGTCTGTAAAAATATTTTTTAGAATATCTTTATATGCCTTGGATGTTGTTTGAATAAATAATTTATAGTTTATCTTTTTCTCTATTTATTTGTATGTGACGGTGTAGGCGGAAAAACATTTGTAATGCATCTGATCAGGCTTTTTTCTCTTTACATTAGGGTGATTTTTAATTAGGGGGATCATACATGTTGAGCACAGACCTTTTGATTAGATCTGGTTTAAATCGTTCATTGTCAATCATTTGAAACTTAAATTACTTTTTATTGATTTATTTTTGCTCTCAATAAATGAACTTATTATTATTAAAGTTGATTATGAAACATTAATCACTTAGGATTTCTAATGTTTCTGTTTCAATTGAAATTTATTTGTATTTACATAAGCTGTATTTACCAATAAATTATCACTCTAATCTCCGCATCCAAAATTTTATTTTTTAATTTTAGTTGTATGGTTTTTTTCTGAAAAAAAAGTGTTTTATTTGGCCCACTCTTATATTTAAATTTAAGAGTGGGCCAAATAAAACACTTTTTATGCTAAAAGATTTCCTTTTTGCAGATTTCTTCAAAAATTGGATTTATCGTACAATGAAATAGAACGTTATGAAAACTTAAATCACCTTGGTATTAATTATCTCAATTTATCAAATAATAAATTGTCAAGTTTTGAGTGTACCGGCGCCAGAGGGTTACACACATTGAAAGATTTGCTTTTTATTAATCTTGATAATAATAAAATCAAATCTTTGAAAATTTTTAAAATGTGTAAAAGGTTTGTAATTAATTTATGGAATTTTGGAACCTTGTTATTGTTTAACATTTATCAAATATAGTTTTTAAGATTTAAAAAAAATTACTTTGGATGATTTGTTCTCATTTGAGCATGATTACCCTCAAAAAACCAGTCTTAGTATGGCATTTTTCATGTACAATATATTTAACATCTTTGTGATTGGTGCGAAGAAATTGACCAGTTAGTAATGAGATCACTACATTGCAATATATACAACACAAGTGTAATAACGTACTTTAAAAACAAAAAAAAATACCATGGAACAAATTGATAGCAACTGATAATATATGTAGCCTTGTTGATAAGAGTCTTGCAGCCCAATTTTTTTAAAGGGTTGATATCTAAATTTTGTATTAAGGGTTCTAAGCTAGTTGTTACATAAGATCTCTTAACATAATTCTGATTTGTTGAAAGAGATTGTCACGTGACAATAGTCCCATCAGGTAAACAAATAAAATGTAAAACAACAAATACAAAATCATGAAAATATATTTTTAAATAACAAAAAATTGTTATTCAGGCCTTGTACAATAAGTATGGGATTCAATTATGTGTAATAATGTGAGTGTTTCAACAGAGGGTTTTAGTATTTAAGTCAAATATTATATATGAAATTTGTAATTAAGGGATGAGACCACTTTGTCACAGGTCGTGCCTAGTGAAATAGATCTCTATCTTAAAGAACCCAGCTGCTGAGGTAGGGTTGAATATTAATAAACACAGATAAAACCAAATGTATGAGCTCCTCGAGGTTAAAAAAAAGCCATCCTTTACTTTAAAAAAAGCCATCCTTCAATCCTGTCAGGATATGATGAAAAGGTTAAAAAAGTTCCCATACCTGGATAGTATTATCGCCGCCAACAAACATGAGGTAGGTATAAACATGCGAACAATAAATGCAGCAGCACTTCACAAACTGCTGAGCTGAGACCCTGTCTCGAAATTCCAATCTAAGAATATACAACTCAATCATCTCACCCATAATAAGTTATGGATCCAAAGCATGGATCACGATTCTCTAAAACCACAAAATGTTGCTAAGCTTCGAAAACCGACTACTGTGAAAGATACTTGACCCAAATCAGACTGCGAAGGAGGGGAAACTGAAATCCAACGAAGAAATTTGGAAATGAACATAATAACCACTAATTACGGCATCAACAAAAAAATAAATGTGATAAGCTAAACCTCAACAGCACTTTTATGGCCATCTGAGGTATGTAGGAAATATATACTTGTACTCTGTAGTTTGCCTTTCCATTAAAAGGACATAAATTATGAATGTTGTATTGTGGATATTAAAATAAAATTACTTTACAGTATTCGCCATTTAAGTATGGAAAACAATGATCTGAATGAAATTTTCCATTTGCCATACTATCTTGACAATTCAAAGGACTTAAGTTACCTCAACTTATCAAGAAATCCTATAAGCGATCACAAGAGATATATACATATTTGTTGTTTTATGTTTTCACAACTGGAATATCTTAATAAGGAAAAAGTTAATGAACAATACAAAGTAAGATTTTCTCATATTTAATCTATTTAAAACTGCAATAGGAAAAATATTTACCTAACTCTAGTAATATCATCGTCATCGCCCTATACCTATATACTAAAATAGTTATTATTTAATTCAATTTAAAAATACTACTTTTAGTCCCATAGTCCCATAGTCCAGAGACAACTGTCTACCCTACCACCCTTCACTAAGCTACTGTCCTACACAAACCATCAGTAACACAGGAAGACCATAAAACACCATCCTGGTCAATCCATTCTAAATTTTCCCATGTTATGTCGAGACTGTGAATCTCCCTACCTTATATCGTTGTATAGTGTAGGATAGCTACCCGATAATATAAATAATATGCTTCTTATTAATTAGAGATAGTTTAGTCAGGGGTCTCCAAACTTTTCAGCCTAAGGGCCACACTGACTCCTCCACTAAGTCCCAAGGGCCAAGCAAGACCTAACTAGCTCATCATACCAACATATTGTAGTTTGGCATTACGCGCAAATTTTCATATTGGGACTAGCCGGCGAGTAAGATATCTATGGTGCAGGGTGCGGGGGTGGACTCTACTCCATTTGCAATTTTGGTTGGTACTTACGGGCAAGTGTCATGGACATTTCATTGCGGCAGAGATAGCTACCGCAGGCCGGATTGGTGGTGCTCGCAAGCCGTAGTTTGGAGACCCCTAGTTTATATGATGAAATAAGTTCTTAAAAATATGAATTAAAGTAACACTAGCACCTGGAATATGATGGAAAAAACTAGTTACTACAAAAAGGAATGAAAATAAATATGTAGCCTGCAAGCATAAGACATTATGTCCATTGTTATTAAAATTCACTTTTCAAATGCAATGTCGATTTAATTTTCAATAGTATTACTATGTTCATAATTTTTTTTGCAAGAAAAAGAGTTTAAACTATCTCTTATACTCAAAATATTCCAAAAAACATCATTTATAATCCTTTTCTCATCACTTTTCAAAATCGTTTTCCCAATTGAAAAGTTCTACCCTCCAATTCTGTTTCATACTGTATGTACACTTTCCCTTTTTTCCTACTTGTGAATACTTTTCTTATTTCATCCAAACTAATCGTATCATTAATTTTAGTGCTAAATCAAGATTACCTTCTGTTAAACTATTGATATTGACTACTCTTGGATATGTTGAATAAACAATGAATTTGTTAATCATTCCATATTTATTGTTTTTACTATGCTTAATTATTTCAACAGGAAATTCCAGAATATTACTTGAGTGAAATAATTAAATCTGCAGAGCACGTTTTATTTAACCTCACTTCTCTGGAATTGATGAATCCATCACAATTCAATATCAGTGTGAGAAGTATGGAAAAAATGTTGTCATGGCCAGTTATACTATTGGTTGGTCCACCAAAGTGTGGTAAAGGTAACAGTCTTTTCTAAATCAGTATATATCAATTATGAAGTGTATTATGCAGCGGCCTCTTAAACTGGCTGACTACACATGAGCGAGACAGTCTTATATATTCCCGTTTAATCATGAAATACAGCTTTAATTGGCTTTAATCATAATTCAATCTTATGTGTAATGAATTTAAACACAATGAGACATTTAGCCACTCATTTTCTTTATAAATCTTGATTTAAAGTAAAGATTTTCTTAATTTTGATAAATTAGAAAAAAAAAATTAGTCAATAGACTAGCAAGACTGGGAGACCTTTATAAATAACTTACTTATTATTAAGACTTCCCAAAAATGTGCTGATGGGAAAGAAGCAGATGCCAAGAGGAACCAGAGACACCACTCAAAGTTTAGATTAAGGAACACCTGCAAAGAGATATTTTGTCATTCAACCTAGATAGCCCGCATTTGGAGAAAAAAGCCAATAACTGAAACATGTAGAGAAGTATTGTTTGAGAAGGGCAGCTTGTTCACGATCAGGCTTAGCTAGTTAACCTGCATAGGAGGGATTACGAAGTTAGCAGTTCTATGAAATACCGGAGGATTCTATCTATGTTTTCAGCGGACGTGGGAGGAGATGCGGATCTATCATAGGTTAGGTCTCCACAACCACAGAGATGTGTCAGAGTTGCTACCTCAATTCATTACCTCTCATAGACAGATCATCGTCACTTATTATCATAAAATGTATCTAAGAGACCACAGAAAGAAAAAAAGCAATGAAATCTTTGATGTTTGAACGAATTGATAGTAAAATATTACTTGTTTTCTATAACTCGAATAAGTTTTAATGAAAATTTCTAGTCTAGTATTTTAAGTAAATAGTTTCTCTATTAACTTGAAAAAAATCTTAGACTAAAAAACTCTTAAACTGAAATTTTAATCGTTTTCTTACTCTGTTGCCAGACTCAGTTGTGTGATGTTGAATGATATGAAACCCTTTTAAAAAAAAATGTATTCAAACTTCTTACAAGGAGGATATTGTATTATATTACATGTTTGTTGTATATGTCTTCAAACCAACTAAAAAGGTGCTAAGACCAAAATAAACCTTAAATAGAAACCAGACTAGAAATCTTTTTTTTTAATCCGAGTGCCAATGGATGTTGATCCCGCAACTCTGGGTCGTAAGACAGGTGTCTTATGAACTAAAGTATCGAAGTTATTATTAGAGATTAGTTGTTTCGATATACCATTGTATTCAAGACAAAGAGGAATTTCTTGTACTATACTCGTAATTTAATTTAATATGCTTTTCAAGGATATATTCTCAAAAATAAACCTCATAATATGCTTGTTACTCTAAAAACACAAAGATATTTTTGGACAATTTACAGGAGGATTATGCTACCTGCTGAACCAAGCACACCATGATAAAATTTATTATGCTTATGTTCACACAACAAAACAAGTCAAAATTGGTAATCCCATGAGAAGACATTTTCACTTCACCTATCCTCAAGCTTTTAACAAGATGTTGCAGAAAAATTATTTCATAACTTTCTGGGAAACTGAAGGAGAGAGCTATGGATTAAGTAAGGGAAACATTTATATGGTTTTTAAGTATATTCAAAATGTAATTTATTCAGAAAAAGCTTAATATAAAGATAGTTTCATTAAGACCATGTTGCTTCTGAAACTATACCTGTTAGGTACTCCTTGAATGATCGAGTGGAGGGGAATATTAGGCCCCAGAAAATTGATGTTGCCTACAGAGACATTTCTATTGTCTCCTTACTGTCCTAGATGACCTGGAAATCTCTTAAAAAGCTCTGAAAAAGAACTGGTAGAACCTAGACTTACATGGTGAAATGGGGATTACTAATATTTTATATGGCACGTAAATGATGGATCGACTCAATGAAGAGTTGACTCAATTGACTCAACTCAATCTGCAATGAAGAGCAGTCCATGAGAAACTTTCTGCAGTACCTGAGGATTTCGGTATCTTACACCAAAGTGGACTTGATTTGTGGAGCGCTCAGTGCTGTCCAGCTAGTATAATTCTGGGCTGAAATAATTTATTGCCTTTGACATGATAAATTTTTCTATTTGAAACTTTTCTCAAATATTTTTACCTTCCAATTGTTGATCATCAAAAGATATTCTTGAAGAATTTATAGCAAATAAACACAATAATAACAGTAGTGATGAATACTTAAGAAATTTTTATGGGAATGAAGTATTTATTATGTTTTCTATTTATTATTTAAAAAACAAATCAAAAATATTTTTCCCCCATTTTCTTAATTTCGATTAATTCAATTAGGTTTTTCTGAAATAAAAAGGGCAATGAAGAAGCGGAAATTACTTTTATGCCATTTAGAGGGAGTTGGAGCCCTGGTTTTAAAAGCACGAATAGAAGAAGCATTGACAATTTTAACATTGAAAAGTGTTGAAAACATAAATACAAGAAGCATATCTGAGAACTCTTTGTATGTAATTTATATTTCAAATTTATTATTACAATAATTTTTACTTTATTACTATACTCATTTTATAGTTTAGTACTATTTGACATATACCCATGTGCAAAACATACTCTCTCCTTATTTAATCCGTTTTTAAGATATTTAAAGAAAACATATTGTTAGCTCCTATGGAACCAATACCCCCCTCCCTCCACTCACGTATTTATGCACCTATTTAAGACAAGGAAGTTTTAGTACACCAATATTATTTAATGCATAAATGGATGTCAGAGAGAGAGAGAGAATGTAGGCTTATTAGTAAAGAAAACAGGAGCTGGATGTAGCTTTGCTGAATTATCTAAGAATCACATAGGCCAGCAATGGCAAATACATGGCTTGTGTGGCCAACTACATTACTTTGTACACTAGAGATTTTCGACTACTCGCTGCTCTATATAATTTTTTTTATTATTTGAAAATATTTAAAATGTAGGTATTGTTACTTTTTAGAGATAATTTTTATTTAAATTTTATGAGAGAAGTATGGCAACCCTAACTTATAAGAAGAGAGTGGTGGGGTGTTTATCGGTGGAATGGGATGCCATTTTCACTGAAGCTCTCAAGACCCTTTTTTTCGTATTGAATGGTTGATTTTTATTTTTGAAAAGTACAAAATAATTGAGAAACAATTCTAGCCTCACTTCGACAAATACGTCTAGAGGGGCACCAGAACTTTTCAAATTTTAGCATGTTGATTAAATCCTATTAACCATCTCTGAAGTAAGTAAATGTATTGAACACATCAAACATGATTGTTCAAAAATTATACAGATGTAGTGAAACGATATTGTTCAACTCATATTTTTTCTTGACTTTTTAATCTACAAATTAATCTAGCTAGCAATAATATAATTAGGAGGAAAATGTCATAAATTCTTATTTTGCAGGTGTGATCACATCACTAATATTCCATCATCCCTTAGCCACACACTTCGTTGAAACCATAAAATTTAAAAGTGTAATAGTTTTCTCCACTTTTTCTTAATGTCAAAATGGACCTTATGTACAATTTTAAATTGAGTACCTAAATATAAAAATTATGATTTCCATTGCCTAGTTGGTTACCAACTAGGCCACGGAGGCTAGAAGACAGTCTTATTATCAATTGCTGATAAGAAATATGCTTTCTGTGGGTTCAATTTCCGTTGGAAACAATTTTTATTTTTTCTAGTATATTTCTCACAGCAATAAGCTCGCCAGGTTGTACTGTATACAATGATTTTGGTATTTCTTGATTTACTTGTAATGTCGGTCCTCGGTCGGTCCTACATGTAATGTCGGTGTAATAATTTTAAAGTCAGCATCGATCTTGGGTGAAGTAAATGAAAAGTTACAACTAAATAATGGCAATGATTTCAAGCATATTAGGTGCCAGGTGATTAAACATTTGTTGCACAATTTTTACTATTACAAGTGTAAAAACATCTAGTTAAGCTTCTATTGCTAGATAACCTGCTTAGTCTACTCTGTAGAATGTTTGATGTTCATCTTAGTTGATTTAAGTTTAATTCTAGATAGACCCATAAAGTGGGTCAGAGTCTGGTTTTTCAATTTTTTTCCGGTTGGTTGGAAGAAATTGACATATAGTAATAAGCTCTCAAAATTTTACAGTGTAAAACTTAAGTGTACCACAATACAATAATCTTATTTTTTATGTATTTTATTTATTTATTCATCTTATTTTTAAATTTCAGAATTTCATCAGAATCACAAAACATATCTACAATTTCATCTTTAGGAGAAAATATAGCTAAAAAAGCATCTACGCAAATGCATCTCATGGTATTTATTTATTACTCTTTGTTTTTATTTTTGTATAATAATTAATAGATAACTTGTATAGCACTGCTTGGTAATCAATTATCACTTCAAGATGTCATCACTTATAAAAGCGGACTCATGAAGCATCCTTGAATGAATTCAGGTGAAAATAAAGTCTAAAAAGGAAATATAAAAACCAAGATGTCAATAATGAATAACAAATCCATCAGACTACTGACACCGGTAACACTGATACTGATATATTATGATTAATAAGATCAAATGTCATAGGATGATATATGTAAGTCTATGGCACATTTTTTAAAAAACACCAAAGTATTTCTCAAGAGCCTCTGCCCATAGATAGTGCCTTAAACTCTTATGCTACGATTTTCAATTATTTTGTTTTTAAAATTTTATTTTATTTTTTTAGCAGACATATCAATAGTTTTTTTTATCAGCATTTCACCAGCTTTATGTTGTGTTATTAAATAACTAAAAGTTTTGAGACAACCGAGAAATTCCAAACTCTAACGAAGAGACATTTGTTTTTAAATTTTTATTTCTTTGAGAAATAAAAAATATATTTTTAGGTTAATAAAATACCATTTTACGAACCAATTGAGGAAACAAATCAACTGTCCTCTGAGCATATTTTAAAACGTCTTCAAACATCTTCTTGGGACAAATCTTCAGGACTTTCATTTTTAGATCCAGATAAAATCAGGATGCTTTATTATAAAGAGTAAGTTAAACTATTATTTATACTTAAAATTTAATAATTTTATCATCATCCCTTGATATGTTCTATCATAAGTACAAAAGTATGTCACAAAAAGCCTTCATCTAGGTTGGTTCACAGCCTGGCATTCTACATCCTCCCACATCAGGCCCAAACTGTATATATCTATCATAATACCAGTGTATGGAAGAGGATAGACATCTTATTTGTTAAGTCCCTTGTGAATGATAAAACAATACAGCTTATCACCAGCCACCAGATGGCATTCTCAAATTGTGCCTCTGGCCTTTCACCCTTATTGTGGTTATAGGCTTCTGCTGCATTAAAAAACTAACCATCTCTTTTATCACCTAGTTTAACACCTGACACCTATCATTCACTTAAGGCATATGTTCTCAAAACTCAAAAGTTTTCTCTCTTGAGCCTTGGTACATTACCACGATTCTAAATTATGAAATTCAATAATTTTACATTATTATAATCACTCACAAAACTTTAGGTTATATTATTATTGGATCCATTCTAGAAGTCAAATTATATTAATCAGCTTATGATATTAAATAGTTTCATTTTTTATAGGCAACTGTGTTAAAAAAATATTATTTTCTACATCTATTTACTGTAAAATCAAATAAAAATGTTGCCATTTATTATGCATTTTATTCAGAGCCATGCTCCTATATTTGCAATATGTGACCCATGCAGGTGACCAAGTTAAGGAGAAACCACAAGTCACCTTATTATTCATGTTCCGTCTCCAGTATTCTTCAGTTACGTGCTTCAAATAGCATACTTCGTCCTATTTGTATATGTAAAGTAATTTCATTACTACTTTTTACTTTGCAGCTTGAGTAGCATGCTACTTTAGATTGAAAAGTAACTAATGTACCGGACAGGTACAAAGACTGTATATAGGTGGTTGGTTGCTGCACAATGCTCGTAGAATTCAGGTCACGGTTGAAAGCGTCAATCACCAAAAAGTTAATTGATGGCGAAAGATTCTTTCGCCGCTACGCCACTGCTCTGGGCGGGGCTTGTCACTGCTCGGGGCGGGGCGTGTACGTGGCTATCCAAGATGGCTGCTCGGAGCGGCGCCAGTGGCGTGACGATAATTCTGGAGAAGTGAAGACAGTTTGTGGAGAGAGATTCCTCTGTAGAAGATCGGAGAAGTTCAGGAGAAGTGAAACACAGTTGAAGTCCAGTAGAGAAGTAGTCTAATTTGCTAACTTTGGGCCCTCTATATTAACGCCCAATCGGTCATAGTAAGCGCCCGTTACCCGCAAAGTACAACCACTTTCGGGGCTCGGGGCGCCGCTTAGACCGACTGCCTTTTGCCTTAGTCTCGATGGCTCGGCGACAGCACATTTTCCTGTGCGGTCGCGAGCGCAATCGGATTCAAACAGACATATATATTTTCATATAATTATAAGGGTTTACATACAAGCATTTAACATATTATAGAATTACATGAATATACATAGATTATAAATACAAAACATATACAAATATTAGGGTGAATTTCCCTCCAGATCTACACAGCATTGTCTGTCTCATCATACCACATACACACACAAGGGTGACGGCACACGTCCGATACAACTAACATTACTAGTTTTTTAAATTAGATTTATAAATAACCAGTTATATTCAGTTATATCCCCCTTCTTAAATAACCAGTTATATTCTGCTCATTATAGTGTAGTTGACATATATTCCAGTTAATGGTCTATTGTTGATAACCATAGTTTGGTCCCTCGAGCTAATTTGCAATCTTAAATTTTTTTAACTGTGAGTATAAGCATCCAATATTACTGTCTTTACCAGCATTTACATAACTTATAAAATGTGAACCACATTTATTAGTGAGTCGCCCACTACAAGTATAACCTCGAAAATAAGAACAAAATAACACAAATATTTTTTTTATGTACATATTTATACTGCTTGAAACAGAAGCCTCTTTTGTTCCATTTTTCTAAATTTATTTCTACTCTTGAAATTATTTATTCTAGTATAAAAACTAAAATCCAAAAAGGACATCTTCAGATGATTGAAGAGCAATCACAAGCAGACAATGTTTCTCATATCGATACCATAAGTAAGGTAATATAATTTTTAATTTTAAAGGTTTTTCACATCAGCTTTGAACAAATAAAAGGCGTAAATGCTTTCTTGACCTGAATAATGGAAATACAAAGTATCACTAGAATTGCACCCATGCTGAGTTGGAAATGCCAAAATAAATTACTTGTGTATGAAAATATAATAGTTTACTCAAACATTGTATATTAAAGAGGATTCAAATAATAGATTCAGGGATGTATAGAAAGAAGCTTATTTTGAGATCAGTTATTATAATGTTTACCTTAAACCTGCCAGATAGCAAGGGCTTAATACAATACGTCTTTTAAAATTTGAATAAAGATTATCTGTGCTTTCAAAGACATAACTATGAAATATTATAATTTAAAATTTCCAATTTCATATTTGATTAGTTAATCAACTTTGAAAATGAAAATTTGCATCATAACTGTTGGAAAATGTTCAAATTGTGCTAAATTTCGAATTAACGAGGATTCGAATTAACAGGGGTTTATTATAATAATAATATTATTATTTTTTATTTTATTTTATTTTTTATTTTATTAACGACACAACAGTGTCTTTATATACAAATGAACATGTGACAGGTTATACAAGTACTTAAAATTATTGACAAATAATACAACTTTATCTTAAACTAACATGAAGATACAAAAAGCAGTAGAATAAATTAAAGTCATCGTTTTAAAATTATTTAATAACCTTTGAGAATTTTGTGGGAATTTTATGGATATATATTGAGATATAGAAAACACATGGCCTCATTAGTGGAACGGGATGCAAGTTGCTTTGCAGAATTAAAAGGTTCACATATGTTGATGCAGGGTTACTCAACTCCAGAGGCAAAATATTGTCCTTAATATTTGGTTTGTATTATGTTATTTATATTAATAAAGGAGAGCACAAAGTTAGTAGCTATTTCTAAATATTGTTGTAATATTCTGGCGAATACTATATATACTTATATTAAAAAGATCTAAATTGTTGCAAAACTCGTTTCCAAGTCTGCATACGAATTATAGAGGAGTTGATTTTATAGTTAGTATAACAATTTTCGGTATAAAAAGGATTGAACTGTCTTGTGGATCTAGTGGGGATACGAAATGAAATACTTGCGAGTATGTGAGGTGCATCAATCACTGAGTGAATAATTTTGTATAGCAGTACTATATCGGCTGTTTTTCTTCTGTCACACAGCTTCAAGAGTTTCACTGCATTTAATAAGTTGGGATAATTTCTTTCTTCATGCGGTATTCCAAGTTTAAAGTTTATGAATCTTAGAAATTTGTTTTGTACACGTTCTAAAGTTAGTGCATGGGCGGCATAATGAGGAGACCATATTGATGAGTTGTAGTCAAGGCGACTACGTACTAAAGAGCAGTATAGCAGTTTTAATGTTCGTAAATCCGAGAAATGTTGGGCAGTTCTTAGTACAAATCCCAAGATTTTTGAACTCTCCCGAGTGATTTTGTTCACATGTTCTATAAATGAAAGTTTTTCATCAAAAGAAGTTTCATTAATAATTTTAATCAAATGTCTATTTTTCATTCATTAACAAAACATTTTTTTATTACAGAGTGATATTATGAGGGCTGAAAAAATACGAAGGTAAAATTATATTTCTTAAAGTTTTGCTTTATCTAAATTATGCATTCATGATCTTGAGTGATGTGGTTATTATCTTGAGTGATGTGGTCTTTAAATATGACATTCTGTGCTACTAAAATATTCCAAGGTTTCAAGATGTGATAGGTTTCAATTGATATAGTGCTCATTTTTACTGCAGCCTTTCATTTGACAGTAAACATGGCGGTCATTTTTACAATTACGAGTATAATAACAATTCAACCAAAATAGTGCTGAAAGAAGTAACTAATCAGCTTCACAAGACTTCGTTGTCAAATGTCTTTCAGTAATCTCTAATTCTTGTCTGATAGAGATGGTTAGTACACCTTGTGGTACACGGGATAGTATAATAGTTAACATGCTTTTAAAAAAAATACATTAATTCATATGAAATTAATCTAAGCAGAAGGCCATTTAGGCAGTGAATCTTCAGAGAATCAAACCTGCAACGCCTGCATATTTAGCATGAATGCTTACTATTAGACTATAGCGCCAATGGCATCTAATTTTACATACGTATTAGATTATAATTGTAATATTAAACTCATTTTTAAGTTTCTTACTTTTAATGCCGTCATAGCATTTTTTTAGCTTTGATTTAAGTATATATCAACTATCTTGCATTAGAATACTTCCAGAAGATAGAGACTGAAATTCAACCTCTAAAGAGGCAGCGTGAAATATTTTACCCATGTAAAAAAAGTATCAGATCCCAAGTCATGCCTTTGAACATCGAAATGTTTCACCCCTGGTATATTTCTTAGTAAGTCTTAAGGCCTTCACTTTTTCTCTTAGGATTTATTTTAACCCAATATCCATAGGACTTCATTTTTTTTTTTAATGCATTTCATTTTATTTCTCAGTTCCTTTAACACCATGAAAGAAAATTATTCAAACCTGCCAAATGTAAGTTTGAATATTTTTAATTATAAATATTTTTAAATTGTCATTGAATATTCAATATTCCTCAAAACAGGATATAATAATCGAAGAACAACAAAAATATATTTTTCTTTTGGTTAAAGATCAACCAATAAATCAATATTGTCGTGAAATCCCAAATAATATTACCATCACTAACCTAAAAACAACTCATAATATTTTAATTTTCAAATTACTGAGTACTTTGTACTATCTAGACTTCTAGGCATAACATTTACCCAGCTTTTGGATCATATAAAAGTGGAAAAAAAATTAACAATTTTCTCACAAAGCTAAATATGTTAAATTAGTAATGTGTTATCAAAATCCTGCAGATAATGAAAGACTTTTAAGGGTTTAATATTTATGCAAAACATTCCGCGGGGTTATATACTCGAAATAGATATATAAGCATCTTTATTTTTTCAAAAAAGATATTTGAGTGCAATTTGGACTACACGCCAAACAATTTTGCTCATTTTAATTTCCACTTTTCATAGTAAACCTGCTCACTGTTAATTCTCCCTGAGTTTCCCTTGTAAAAAGTATATATAAACTACATATTGTTTAAAATTAATAATATAATTTGCGTTAAGACTTATAAGGGCCCAGACAGATCACAATAAATAGATATTTTACAATGGTGAAGTTGTTTGATTTTTGTTTAAACAAAATATAAATCTAGATTTAATAATAGTTGTTATTTAACATGTAAAGTTTTTGTGCTAAATAGGAAATTTGCCTTTTTATACAATAGTTGGCAAAATATCCACAGAAAAGTCATTAAATTAAAGGCATTAAAAAGATATTTAGCGTTTTGATGAAGAAATATTTTGATATCAGACTTGTAAAAATATGTAATAATCACAGCCTTCATGTTGGTAAAATGCTTGTTTTCCGGCCTGGGGTTTCAATTCCCGTTGATACATAATTTTATTAAAAATGTATCTTTAATATCGTAAGTTGGAAGAGATTGCCCCGTGGTAATAAATCCTCCAGATTTCACTGTTTAAAATTCATTTGTGATAACTTTTGCAAGAAATTTATTTATTTTTACAAAAAATAAGCCCAAGATTCTGAATAAATTTATCCCAAAAATATATCAAATTCCTGTGAAAAAAATATTATAGCTTGCGTAAATGACTTTATTCTATAATATTTGCACTACAGAGCCCTTATAATAAGAAGGAAAAAAATTATTATAAATTTTATTCATATCTTAATATTATTCATTGAATAACAAAAAAAAATTATTGCAGAATGATATTACGAGTGCTGCAAAAATACAAAGGTAAATATATATTTGATCAAGTTTTGTTTTATTTAAACTATGCCCTTATGGCCCATTATCATTGCTGATGTACATAAATATGATATTCTGAACTAATAAAATATTCAAGGTTTGACATGTTTCAATCTGCTGCAGCCTTTCATTTCGTAGAATAAATGTAGCGATATTTTTTCCTATTATCAATTCAACTAAAATAGTACTTTTAGAATTTTTATTCAATAGCTAATATGTTATTGTAAAAAACATTAATTCAGATCTAAGAAGAATATGGGGAATCTTACCTTTGACACCTGCTTCCTTAGCATGATTGCTTACTATTAGACCATGGCATCACATAGTATGCCATGGAAAACAACTGTTATATAAAACTTATTTAATGTTTCCTTAATTTACTGCCACTGCAAACTCTATTTGTTTGCTTAAAACTAATTAATGTATTGTTTTATCTTTAATTTTTTTATCGGATAGAAATACAATCTCTTTCATTCATTCATTTATTTGTATGACACTCTTCAACATATCTAAATTGGTGATGTAGATATATTGAAAATTGTAACCAGGAGGCAATATTGTCTTCAGCCTTTGGATTTAGAGGTACTGGAGAAAGCACGGAACTCTCAATTTGAACTCTCAATAATGCGTATCAGAAATACTACCGCACATGAAGAGACAACACTCGCACAAGCGTAGCTTGCACAAGTCTTATTACCAGGCAATCTCATTAGCACATGGGATTTTCTTTCAGATACAAATGGAAACCAAACCCGCTGATTGAAAGACAACTGTCTTACCGACTAGGCCATGGAGGTCATCATTCAACATCTTCAGATGCAGGATGAAATGTTTTGTCCATATAAAACTAATTATCCCAAGTCATCATTTTAATATCACAAAACTATCAAAATCAACATATTTCATTAATATTGTTAAATTGCACCCCCAGTATAGTTGATTTATTTGTAAATTTGGAGTCTTAAAATCTTCTTCTCCTCCCTTAGGGCTTGTTTCAGCACAATATTTATTTAATTGTGTCATATTTGAATTTCAGTTTTTTGTTATTTTTCAGTTCCTTGAACATCTTGAAAGCTGAGTGTGAAAGTCAAGAAAATATTTCAATCCAAGCAAGCGTAAGTACAGATATTTTTAACCTGTCATTCACATTCTGGTCGTGAGATCAGGTGGCTAGGTGGGTGTTTCTTGTGTTGTAAATATTATTATTACATATTATCATTATAGACAGGTGGCATATATGCTGTTGATATATACATATCACATTTAACTGTCATATGTTCATAAAGCAAAAAGTAATCAAAAGTATAAGGAAATAAACAAAACTTTTGATATAGAAACTTTTCAGATGGAATTTTTAAATTGATTGAATGTCTCAGCACACACTATTCTATTGGACAGTTTGTTCCAAGATTCCATAAATCAGTTAGCAAAACAATGTTTCCTGTGATTATTGTGGAATTTAGTTTAGGAAAAGTTTAAATAATGTCATCTCAAATGCATTTTGGTTAAAAGAAAATTGTTGGCAGAATTCTGAGCAATCATTATGATAGTCTTATAATGCTCAATCAAGTCTTCATGATATATTATAATCTTCACAATATATTCGGCAATGTTTTTTGGCATTGCCCTGAGAATGAAGTCTGAAACGCCTTCAAAACATCAGCCATCAAGACAACTCAACACTGCACCAACACCGGTAAACATGTATAGGTAGAAAAGTACCATGAATATCTTGGAACATATTTGTCAGTGAATATTAATATTCCTCAGAATAGGATAGATTAAATCAATATTACCACGAAATCTTGAAATAATATTTATATAACTCACTTAGTGCAACTCATAATACCCACATTTTTAACTGACCTAGTTCTTTATATTATCTCCATCACCTAGGCTTAACATTTAAGCAGCTTTTGGGTAATTTTAAAGAACTTTATAAATTACAACAATGGTTCCAGCTTGAATACAATTATAATTGCATGCTAACTTCGCATCAATGAACCAAGAATCAACAGTAAGCAATTTATTGATCTAATTTGATATTGTCAATAAAAAAATATATGTAAACCCTGCCATCCTGTGGACATAGTATTGTCAACTCAATCTAAAGGCAACTTGTGAGTAGCTTGCAGTATCCTTATAATGCAATTTAAGAAATTGCAACATGATGCGATTTCTTAAATTGGCCATTATACAGTTTCTTAAAAACAAAATTTTCAATTAACCTTTTAGATTTTCTATGCTTTGGGATACTTTGTCAAAAAAACTACCCGAATTATTAATAATCGCCCAATTATCAACTTTCTTTAGCTAAATGAAAACAAATTAGAATCATTATAGAAATTCATTACTTTTGGATTTTCAGGCTCAGCTACTGGGAATCAGCTTGGACAACTATGAGCCAAGATCTTCAAGAACAATTTTACCTGAAAATTGTTCACAACATTCTGAAGAATTAAAATTTTCTTTTAATGCACTCTCTTCACCAGACAAATTAATAACAGATTTCCCTCAGTATGTATTTTCTCTTGAATTACAAAAAAAATATTTGATCATTTTGATTCATGATGTGGAGCTTATGGTGTTGCCAAGTGGTATTTAAAAGATCTAGGTGTTGTGTTGTTTTCTTCACAAATTTAAATACCTTTACCTAGTGAAAAAAATGTAGAATTGTAGTGTTTCAACCTTAAAAAATCTGAGTGTGATAATCCTGAGTAGAACTGGCATTTTATTTAATTTTATTGATTATTAAACAGTAAATAATTTACATCAATATCTGACCATTTAATACCTTCAGAGCTGAAAATGCTTATAGGTATTCGTATGAACTGCTGGGTGTTCAAAGCACCCACCACCATTATATTTTAAATTTCTTTGGATGGATTGAAAAACAAGTAAGTCTAAAGGTACATGACAATTAATTATACCTATTCTCACCATTTTTACTTGTTTTAAAGAATTTTGAATATGGGCAATTTTTTAAGCACCGCTCTAATTAAAAAAAATCACCAGGCAATATGTTAACATCTTTTTATGTCTGGTATCAAGAAATTAATGAAATGATGAAAGTGAAATTGTTTACAAAAAGCAGAAATATTTGATTTTTCTGTTTGTATGCATGTAACAAAAATGTTGTAGAGTATGATTTTTATAAAAATGGTTGAAAAGTATACTTGTTACAAAAATGGTTGAGAAGAATGCTTGTAAAAATAGCATTTGCATGGAAATAGGAGTAAAATAAAATATATATTGCTTTTATCTTGTACTATATTACTGATCTTGTTATTTAGCATTTCTTCTAGGGACGTATCTGTTCTATTAAACAGTGACAATAATATAATTTCTGCAATCTTGAATAGATGTAACGAGCGATGTTAAAAAAAACTATTCGATGATAACAGACCACCAAGATTTGATGTACTGAAAGAAGATAGTGGCCTTGAAATACTTAAGGCAGAAAGGATAAAATACCGAATAACTTTTCATTGAATAAATATTAATGAGTTAAATTGTTTAATAACTTCTAAAGAAAATGTTTCATATCCAAATTAAAAAGTGTTAATTTATTTCTAGTTTTAAAAGTGCTGGACATGATGAATCTAATGAATGTGTCTATGATGATGGTATAAATTCACAAAATAGAGTCTCGTTTCTTTTCAAGGAAAAATTTACACCTAAAAGTAATAATGTTAAAGAAAGTAAAAAAAAAACCCAAAACAAATCTGCTGTGGACCCTCAAGGTTTTGTTAAAATTAAATTATTTAATTGATTCACATGTTTCTTTTTAAACCAACATTTATATGCATTATATTGTTGTTATAGATCTAAGTTTGTTCGTGATATCTTGAATTGAATTTTATATATGCAGTATTATTTTGTAAAGTACTGTTAATATGTGTAAAAAAATACTGGCCTATTAGGGTTTTTATTATAGTGTATTTTAATCAGTGTTTTTAAAGCTACATTGAAAAATATGCGTTGTTACAGCTACTTTTCTGTCTAAAGCAGCCAATTAAAAAGAAGTAGTGGTAAAACCGCTATTATACAGTTACTCTTAGGACGAAGTGCATTTCTTTTAGATGTCTTATTAAATCTTCTCTTTATTGCTATTGCTTGCTTGACTATGACCGAATTAATACTAAAACTTTGTTCAACTCATATGGCTCATCATGTGAAATTTGATGCTCCTCCATTTTACAGTGTTAAAACAAGGCATATTCTGGGTTAATATTTAAAGGACCATGTTATATTTTGCATTAAAAATATTGTGTAATTTTGTACTGATTTGACGTTCAAGTAGTTTTTGTAAAAAGAGCAAAGTTGCTGTAGTTTTTTTCTGTTCAAAATAATACATTCTGTGTGTTATACAAACTAATAAAAAATTACGTTCAAAGATTGGAAATATTAGGAGGACATTAACCAAATAACCTCAAATAATCACCAACCCTGGTCAAAACACAAATTTAGCTATAAGATTGAATCCCACATAGTGCTACCAGTGGGTCTTCTGCACCCCTTCACACTAAGTATAAGCTAAATGTCATCAGAATACCAAATCAATGCATTTCAGTGCGTAATATACTTTTACATGTTTTACTTTGCTTATTTTAATACCAATTTGTTTTGTTACTAATATTGCAGCTATTTATAAACAAGTAGAGCGTACATCAGATGAAAAGCTTAATATGATTCTTCATGATATTCAAAATGAGGCTGAAGCCCTGAAGTGTCTTCATCATGATTTTCCAGAAATGTTTCACAAGCTGGTGAGTTATTATCAACCCTCATTGAAAAATTGTTTACCTATACATTTATCAAATCTCATTGTTCACAGTAATGCCACGAAACATCCATTAATACTGATCAACTCCCCTTCACTCCACATCTCCCCAGTTTAAGCGAAGACTACAAATCTCGTTTCACAACACTGTTGACATAAGATGAATGTCTAATTTGTTGAATCTGTAGTTGGCAATAGAACAATGCATTTCTTAGCTTGCTATCAATCAATATGCTATTGGTGCAGTAATCATTCTTAGTGTTGCAGGAGAAGAAGTTCATAAACTAATACCTCCTCTATTTTCATATTACACTTCTGTTATATTTAGTACAACCTGTCATGCTTAAAAAGAAAAAAACAGATTATATTTAGTTATCATTGGGAATAGAACCCAAAATGCTTCAGTGGAAGACTAAGACTAATTGGGCCATGGAGATTATTAAGAATAAAGATAAAATCAGAATTTGAATACTGAATAACATATCTACTTTCCACCAAGCTTCTGATGTTTTAGATGATAATGAGTAATCGAGTCTGATTGCGTCATCTTGTGAATGTTGCACTTCAACGAGCACATAGTCATGACAGATCAAAATCAAAATTTTCGATGACAAGGAGATTAAAATTCCAAGACGATTGGCAAATTTAACCTGCAGCAGCCAAGGGCAGACTTACCCTGCAGCACATTAGATAACAAATTTAACTTGCAGCACCTTAGGCAGATTTTCTTAGGGATTATTACGAACACCATTTGTGTTGCTTAATAATCCATAAGAATTTATAAAAAGCAGCATATAAAGCAATGAAAAAAACATAAATTCAGACGTAGAATGGAAAAGAATAGAGATGTATGCTATTAAGTTAAATATTCTCCGGGACTAGTTTTATACACCCCGAGGAAGTGGTTAAACCTTACAAAAATATATTGATGTGGTATTTAAACATTTTATTAAAAAAATGTATATATACGTATATCATTCAAACATTTATATTGTACTACACTTTTATTGTATACTGTACAACCTGGCAGGTTTATTGGCATGTGGTAAGCTCTTCTAACCAACCAGATGTTAAAGAGGCCTTAAGTGAAAACCAAATTGAAAAACCCTTTTTATAAAAATATAGGAACCAACGAGAATTGAACCTGTAACCCCTGGATTGCAAACCAGGAGTGTTACCTACTAGGGCATGGAGATTATAGCATTTGTACAGAATATAATTTTTTTTACAAAACAGCTAAAAACACAAAAATATTGCTTAAGTTTTTTTCCTTAAAAACTTAATAAAATTGATTTCTATTCTAGGTATCGACTGATGACATGGTCAATGCTTTTCAGGAAATTGAATCAGTTGTGATTCAAACTTATTCTGAAAAATTCAAAACAAAATATTTTTTTAAATCTTAACATATTTCCTCTATTGCTGCTCCACATAATTTAAAAGTACACCTACAGTGAATCTTCCTTAGAAGGAATTTCAAGTGACTGTTAAAAATTGTTTATTGTATCTGTTTATGAATTTAATTGTGTAAATTAAATGTGTACAAATTTAAAAATGTAAAACAAAACGTGCTATGATTAATTGTCTTTTTTATTAATTAAAAGAATAAAATATGTTCTAAACAGGTTTTTTTCATTTTCTCCTTTGACAGATGTATATCAAGGGCTAGCTAGGAGTGTGCACCTTGACGCCGCAATCAATTTCTAGGGCATCGTGAAATATTCATTTTTTTAATAATTCCAGGCAATATTAATTCAATGCTTTGATGCAAGGTAGCATTGATAGAATTTTTTTGCTGCGTGCTAAAGCTCAGCAAATCCTGGTTCCTTTTGCAACGACTTATCTCTACAAAACTAGGTTTTCAGTAAAAGCTGTGATAGAAACCAAATAACACTCAAAACTTAACATGGAACAGGAAATGAGAGTAGCTGTGTCTAGTTTAATTCCAAGATTTGAGAAATAATGTTTTGAAAAGCAGGCACACTCTTTCCACTAACTTGTAAAAAAAAATCTGAGGTGGTGCAAATATCTTTAAACCGTGAAACGAAAAAATTTGAAAACCACTGCCATAAATTTTTGAGATTGACAAGAGTTTTAGATTGAATCATAAATTGTAGCAATTGTTTTTAGATAATCTTTGGTTTACATTTTAACTTCACAACTAAAAAAACATAAATTTGAAACTTACCTTCAATTGTGCATTATTAACTGACTTAGAATGTTTATCACTGCTAGGTATTCCGAAATACCGCCAATGAGATTATGCATTAATTAGTTTGAAAATACCCATAGAATAGAAAACCTTAATGACCAATATGTGATCCATGTCTAAGTCACCACATTTTGTAATGTTTAAAACAACAATGATAAAAATCATTTAGATTTTATCATTTAAATATCCTAAACAGAATGACCAAACAAGACAAGCAATCCAGTGAATACCTTGCATAAGTACTCCAGTAATCAATTAGATATCCCAACATAGTACTGATTCCATTCTTTCCAACTTCTCTCAACCATGTATTGACCTTATCAGGGAATCTTTTGTTAAAATTAACTTTTCACTCTCAATTGATCTTCAAGTTACTACAATTAGTGAGATATCTATGCCTGGCTAAAAGTGTGGAAATTTTTGCTATTTGACTTTATTTTATAGAGAACTACTCAGTTCTTGTCCAGACCTTGCAAACAGGATTTCTTGTTATTTTTAATTGAATTTATTGTCGAGGAACCAAGCTCACAAAGATGACTGGTTGAAATAATACAAATATAGCTTGACTAGGAATCATGCAATACTATTTGTTCTTTTGTAGCCATAAAAGTCAATTTTATATTATTTTACTATGACTATCTAGTGTCACTACACACCAGATCTTATAAAGTAGAGTACCAGAAATCAATAAAATGACTCGCCAAGTTCAGCATCAAGGAGTGAGTGAGAAGTGTAGAACTATAATTGAAACAGTTAGAGCACCCTTGAAGAGAGTCTGCTCTCTAAATGGGGATATATCAAATTTCCTTTAATTTTTATTATCATTAGATAGAGAAATGAAGGAGTAGGACCAAACACTGATGCTTAAATTATAACCAGACCTACTATTATAGATAAACAACAGACCTACTATTATAGATAAACAAAATATTAGTTCATGAAGTAAGTTATAAATGTGAAATTTATAACTTAATATATGAAATATCTACACAATGATATTAAGTTTTCGCTCTTTAAGGGAAAATGTCGCTCTTTAAGGAAAAATGTAAATAGTAGAGAATAAAATAGGCATTCCTATTCTGTCAAAACGACTCACCTTGATCCATTCCAATCTCAGATATTCATGAGCCTAAGTTCTGCCCTCTTTAGATTTACTCGAGTTATTTTAATTACATTGCAAACAATTACAATGATGCCCTCCTTCCGTTTATAAGATGATGAAATGTCGCAGTAACTCTAACACATCTGACTGTGACTGTGGAATCCAATCTTAGACCCACATCTCCACTCACATCTTCTCACACAAACACCACAAACGTGAACAGAATCCTCCAGGACCTCATAGAACTGCTTTATTTGTAGTCGTTTCCTATGCTGGTAAGCTAGCCAAGCCTAGTCATGAACAAGCTGCCCTTTTCGAACACTTCTCCACAGGTCACTATTTTTTTGTTGCTCCTCCCAATATTGGTTATACAACAAGAAATCGTTCATGCAGGTGTCCTTCAATCTAAGCTTAAGGTGTTCTTAGTTCCTTTTAGTGTATGCTATTTCACCCATTATTGGGAAGTCTTTCTTTCTCCATTCTTACTACATGGCTGAGCCATTTTACCCTTTTTTATTTGAGGGTTGCCAATATACTAAAAAGATCTATTTTATTGAGAACTTCTTCAAAAATGGACAGTTCAAGGATTTAATAATAGATGTTTCTATTAGGTTTAACTTTATTTCCAATATTATACAAAGATTATTAGAAATTATAATATAAGAAATCATGATAGTACACAATTTAATGCAAAATATAGCTAAAATAATGAATACACAGAGATGAATTAATACATTTTCAACATTGATACATTTTAATTTTGTAAAGCTGCCATATTTTCCCAATAGCTCAATATTGAAAATAAATAGTATACCCATAGCTTGACAAGCGGAAAATATCAGAAATTATTAGATTGTCACCTTATTTATACATGTATAATCATTTTAATAACATTATTACTTATATTTTTTACTATTTTTATATGGTCTTTTTATTTTATACACATTATTTCATCAAAAATTCAAATTGTTACATAGGGAAAAACCCTGCGACATTAAGTTCAAGGCTTTAATTAAACCCTGCCTAATATATTTTTTAATTAGTTCCAAATTATTTTATTGTGAACAATAATGTCTTTTAAATCTATTTTCATGTAAACTGAAAAATTGTAAATGTGGTTTAATTGTATTTCAATGAAAAGTATATCAACACACAATAACAAATGTTATCTAAATATAGATTCATAGTAAGAATAAGGCAATGAAAATAATCAGCAGCACTCAGAATCAACTCCCTTAGGCATAGCTTCTGGTTCTCGCAAACTTACTGCCTGCTAATCTATGCTGTTTACTGCCCTCTTTTGACTCCCCTTAGATCGTTCTGATTGAATGACTCGACGACTTTCCTGGATCGAGGGACAATGATTAGCTGAGAGGAATGTGAGCTCACTAGACAGCTGGTGGCAGCAGTGGAAGCGTTCAGTAAAAAAATATCCACATTGTGAATGATCTTAAGGTGCTTCTCCAAGGATATTATGACCTGCCACAAATATTCAGGTGTACCCTGAATCATCTTATGTGTGGTCACGATTACAATGCACATGGCTTGCATAAGTGGGGTTTCATTGATTCTCCACTATACTCTCATGGGATAATCCAGATTGTTCTATTATTGTTTTTCCTTGGGAGGATGGAGAAAATCCATTGGTCTACTCCTGAGGCTGTATTATGGATAAATCACCATACGAGATAAGAGGAAACAGTAAGTATGGCATTGAACAAAAGAAAGACAGTTTTTTTAATAACCCGATTTAAATATTTTATACCTATCAGATAATTGGATCAAATAACAAAGAATATTACAGTGCACTTTTTGTTATGTATGTATGAATATTTTTTTACAGATTGTATTGCCTTCTTTTTTACTATATAAAAGTAAACTACTTTAATCTTCATGTTAATCAAAACTTTTATAAGGCATATTTTTCCTTATTATTTAATATTAAGTAAATAAAAACGAGTATATTAAAACACATGAATTATCGCATTTTTTTCACAAAAATAAATATTTTGAAAAAAGGGAATTTAGTATAATGAATGCAATTTTTGCATTATTTAAAGATTGTGGTAAAAATATTTTCATCATTAAAATCAACCAGAATATTTAGTTCCTTTGTTATATGGAAAATCTTTAGTGGGATGAATACAATCTTGTGTACAAAATTTCACAAGCAAACTCATTTTAAGGATGCAAATATAAATATAAAAAGTTTTTTTTTAAATTCAAGCAATGTTGGTTGACAAATTTTATTTTAATTATTATTTTTACGCAAAATATATTTATAGTAAAAAAATATAACCTCTTTTTAATTTTTTTTCCATTTGGCCCTGCTTTATGTTATTTTCGAGTATATCTCGAATGTGTAGCTTTAATTAACAGAAAACATTATATCAATTTTAGCTAAATAACAATAGTAAATTACTTTTACGAATAAAAATGCTATATTTTATATGTTTTTCGCATTATAATTAGATTGTGACCAGCACAATTCATCTTCTGAGTTAACATTGTGTAACTAAATTAATGATGAAAAATAATATATTTATATGGTTTACTCACACATTTCTAAGCCAAATTAATAAAATAAATTACTAACATGCCATATAAGAATGCCAATTGCTTATTATTTACTAGAGCTAAATGCCTCTAAGTATATACATTAGCTTATACAATATTTCAGCCTGAAATGTTACAAATAACCAAATTTAACATATATATCTCTCAAGAGATGTTAAAAAAATGCAACCAGAAAACAATGACCAATTTCCTCTGAATAGTAATTAAAAGAAAATAATACAATATTTATACTATACATGTATAGATGTTACGAAAGCAATACATGAATGAGTATTCTCAGTGTCTATTCAATCCAATACCGTCTTACATAGTCAATTTTTAGATTCAAGATTTTCTGTAAATTTAATAGATCGAAAACCTATAAAATTAATTGCTCCTTGAATTATAAAAATTCTATATGTTATAAACATTTTGAGAGTTGTTTTTAGTATGGAATGATCTTTCTTTATACTCACATATAAATGCTCATGTACATGTTGAAAAAATAGAGATTTTTTTTATTTCAATACAAAACATAAATCAAACTTATATAGTAAATATTATAATAAAGTTTAAATATACGTCATATTCAAAAATCATAATTTCATCACTAGTTTAACTAAAGAAAACTTTCTTAGTTAATGACAAAAAAATATGAGATTTTTAAAATTTATTTCCAATAAAGCATAGACATTAAACTCTTGGTGAAAAAAGTAAAGTTTAAATTTTGATTATATTTGCTACTTGAGTATGCAGTTTGGATATAAATAAAAGCGCTGATAAGTGCTTACTAAATTTAAATTTACTGAATTTAAAAATGTTAAAATAATGCAATGTTTAAAAAAATATAGATAAAAAATGCAATACATTTCACAACACTTTTTAATGCTGAATTTGTTTTGCTAGATGGAGAAGAGTATTAATTAATTTTACAAGAACTTAAAATAGTTATTAAATATCCCAATGAGCTTCGATAAAATTTTGTGCTAGATATTTTTTTTCCTAATATGCATAATTATCATCTAAAAAATTTAGCCTAACGTGATAAACACAGATCTTCTCATCATACACATATTTGTGTTCATCCCATTCTTGGCAAGAGGGTGTCTAAGAATACTGAAAACTAACAAGCATAGTATTTTTTTGTTAGTTGATAAACAAACCCTTTAGTAAGAAGGCGACCAACGGAGTCACTGTTGGTGATGAACAAGATATGTTCTTACAAATATTTCACAAAATACAATTAAGATCATACACAGTTAACCTAGGAAATACCTTTTAAATCATTATACAACCTTCAAGTTGAGTTTTCAAGCAAAATGGATAGATAGATAGATACTTTAAAATCCATTTTTATGTTGTATCAATTAAAAATCAATCAGTTTTATATATCAACTTTGACCAATCATACATACAAGAAGAATGAATAAAATTGTAAGGTACGCTTTATATAGATTGAAACACAGCTTTTAGTATACAGTGTATATGATCTTTTTAAAGTACAATAATTTAGAAACTAAGATGGCGTCACGATGGTCTCTCCTGAGCGGACAGTTTCTCCAGACGCTGGCAGAGGTCCTGTGTGAAGCGGACGGCGGCCGAGCAGTGCGGAGGCAGAGGTACTGGTGCTGGAGGATGCACAGGGGCCTTCAGTGGCGGGAACGACTGCACTGCCTGAGGAGATTCAGACAATGGACACACTCCCAACCAGGCCGCCTTGCTGAATGCGTGGCTCTGAAATAAAGTCATCATTTTAAATAAAACTTCACATTGGACAGAGAACTGTAATAAAAAACTTCACATTGGACAGAGAACTGTAATAAAAAAACTTCACATTGGACAAAGAAGTGTAATAAAAAATATTTTTCATAAATATCGGTGATCTTACTTCACTTAAGCATTTTTTAAATTTACATAAAAGATTTTGAAAATACCCCTTTAGACACCAATACCAACCAAACAAAAGATTTCATCCTGGTAAATTTTTAGTATTCTGTTTGTGTATCTTCCTTTTAAGAATTTGTTCAGTTTGATCAGCTACATTTTTTCATGGTTTTTTTCTTTTCCTTCCTTGCAGAATTAGTTTAATTGGATCAGAAACACTTTGAGCGTACCAAAGCCTTCATCATTCAAGAATTGTAGATTACCAAAAGACTTTCGACAACATGCAAAAAAATCTCACATACCTTGGGCATGTTGCTAGAAAGAATGATAAAAGTCTGGAGAAGCTGGGCATCACGGGGATGGTTGAGGGAAGGCGAATAAAAGGAATATGTCCTATGAAATGGACGGATCAAATTAAGGAGTGAACAAGATCCTCTTTAAGCACTGCTTCAACATGATCTAGAACCGAGAGGGATGGAGATGGATGATACATCGAGTTCAAGACGTAGCAAAGGATCACAAGGCTTGGCATTGAACACGCGATGAAGACGCTTTGCTTGGACATATAATTCTCTTATCGTCAATCCCCTCTCTATATAATTATTTTCTTTAAACATCCCTCGTCCATGTCTGAATTAACTTAAAATTCCATTCTTGACTCCGTTATCTTTCAAATTATGTTAACTTCTTATACCACTAAATTTCATTTATAGCACTAAAAGTACAAAATGTATCAAGTATATGTTGTACGAGTACTTTCTTTTCATAGCCATTTAATGATCAAAAATCACTTCAACATACGTTATAATACAAAATCTTTCAAGAAAACTTAAGAAACTACATGAATGCTTATGTGTCATCAATCTGTACTGTACTGTAGTACACTTCTTTTGTATAAAGTTCAACTAGAAGAACGTATTACCATGTGGAAATTTATTCCAACCAAAAATACTTCAAAAACACCATTTTGAGTGGAAAATCAAAAAAATATGCAATCAAGGTCAGCCACGCGGATTAAGATAAGCTGATTCACAATTGGCTATTTTATAGAAAAAACATATTTCTTACCACAGGCCTATCCCTCTCCCAAGTCTCTCCGCAGCGAGCACTGCACAGAGGGCAAGGGCGTTGCAATGCATAACCTCCGCACTCGGAGCAGTCCAGAGTCACATGCTCCTCAGCCCAGCTGACCCCGCAGGTGAAGCAAGAGTTGAGCTGCGCGCGCAGGCCTTCGATGGTCAGCACGGCATCGCTCTGAGGGTGCGCAATGCTCTGCTGTTGTAACTCCTCCAGAGATGTTACACTGGGGCTTCGCGGACTGAGTCTGAAACCAAAAAAAATACTTTAGATAGCCCAAGCGAAATGGAGGATAAGATAAATTTTTGATTGGTTTGAAAATGTGACACGATAAACATAGTAAAATTTTGAAAGCGAAAAGTCTGGTATGGGCTTGGACAAAGCGAAACATGGATGGCAGGATAGAATAATATGGCAATTTCTCTCTGCCTGTCCCAATTGTGCGAATGGCTTAACGTTAATGATTTATAACCCGTTTGAGATGTAGTTGACTGGTTGCGTGAAAAACCACCGCACTGAAGTTCAATGCAGAAAATCTCCAAAAGTCGTGCTAAGCTGCTCCCCTTGGATTGCTAGGCATTTTCTCGTAATAAAAAATGCTCTGACTTCGGTCATATAAGAAAATGTACTCACTTCGATCGTATAAAAAACATCATAAATGCTTTAAAAATCATCAGAAACTATTGTCCTTCACAACTTATCAATTTCTCTGTCGAAACTTTTTCATTTTCATTCGTATGATATCCTTCAAAATATCCGAACTGGTGATTCGGACATACTGAATGGCGTATCCAGGAGAAAAGATTATCTTCGGCTCCACTAATCGAACCTTCAGGTTTAGGACCACTGTAGTAGGCACGGATCTCGCGGTTCGTCATTGCACATGTTGGCAATACTTCCGTACGGGCACCGTTACCAAACTGAAACCCTTTTTTCTCTTATAGTGAAACAAATCACCTTAAAATTAACTCTCGTTTTTTATTCAAACTGATTTATTTTTATCTTTAATTTAGTCTTTGTTATACAATTCTAATTAATAGAAGTCTCTTTCCGATCGTAATAAAAAAATCATTGAATAACCTCCACTTATTTACGAGTTCTCATACAACTAGGAGGGTTTTTTTACAATTGACCAAGTGAAATGTAAAACAAAGTGCCTTTGAGTCATTCATTGTTTACAAAAAATCGGCACGCTCAACAAATTATATCCTTACACGTGTTGAAATGCTTTTTCATCAACACGTGTAAAATACGTATGTCTCATACTGTTTCGAGTACTGAGCGAAAGAAGGTTTCTACAGATATTAATTTGAAGACCCAAAAATGAGAGCAGCACAACTTTCGAGGTCAATTTCGTGTTCAAACGAAAAAAAAATATTGTTCTGAATCGATCCAATAGGGCGGAGTATTATGACAGGGCTTTTGCCGTTGCTGGTCCTGTGGCATAGAATGGTCTGCCTGCCTATGGGTAACGTGTACAGCTGTAGGAAGCACTTAAAAACAATCCTTTTTGGGAAGTCACTCCACCTAAAGCCAAATGTTACTATCACATATCGGAAAATCTACAAAATTTTCTTCGTAGTTCGTCTTCCCTTGGTTAGTTTTCTGCAGTTTTATTACCAAATATGTTTTACTAAACATATGCAGATGCGGGTTTTATATTTTATACCTTATATTTTATACTAGGTATTTATTGTAATAATAAGTTCAATTCCCGAAAAAGAACACCATTCAAAAGAGTCTGCTCTCTAAATGGCGTAATATAAAATGGTATTTTATTATTACTTTAAAGAAAAGAGAGAGTCTTCTTCGGATTCGAAAGAGTTCTGATAATGATCATACCAGAGAAAGAAACGTGAAGCTGGGCACGTATCGTGTGTCTTCTAGTACATAACGACGTCTGCCTCTAACGCAATAGGGTATGTATGTTACGAGTACCTCTCGCATCTACAGCTGCATGAAGATATATCCATAAATTTTGTAGATAGGCGGCGGCGGACTGACATTTAAAATTGGCCCGGGAAATCGGTTGAGACCGACCTTTTTTATGTCAAATAGCCATACACCCTACACCCCCCGTAATTTTCGACATTTAATAATTTGCTAAATTATTTTGCAAAACATCATGAATTATTATTGAAGATGCGATCGAGTTAAAGAATGTCTTAATCGATTTCAGGATATACTCGTATTTTAACTTAGAAAAAGACTTCTCGGAAAATACCCGTTAACGCGAGGGTTAACAATTATTTATAAGCTATAAAACGTCCTTATGTGCTAACGAATGGAAGTTAAACTTCTGCAGAACACAAGAGCAACTTGTCGTACTATTTATCTTGCAGTTTTATATGATGTTTACCTAGTTTCCTCACAATTGTAGTCACTCGCAATGTTAGTGTAAATTTCGTTTTCCTTTTTCTAAAAATATCTAAAAGATCCGTTTATACTGGATACTGAATATTTCGGTATATTTGCACATCGACCCGCTGGGAAATTCCCACTAGCTCGCCAGCCCAGTCCGCCGCTGGTGACAGATTCATAATATTGTATTATGGGCAAGTTAAGAGACAAAACTCTCAATTACTGCATATCACAACTGGTAGAATAGCAATTTAATTTATTATATACATTTGAGCTTAACTGATAGTATCCAAATACAAAAAACCCACAGATCGAAGGACTTCCCTTTTTTATGGTTGGATTTATTGCACGGATACTATTTCGTGAGAAATAACTACCGACTGAGCTATATTAAACATCTGTTTTTGAATAAAGCTATTGTAATATTTTGCACAGAAACCAGATTAAAGCGTTAGAGAAAAAGGATATGGACGAACCATCGTCTGAAAATGTCTCTTAGAAACTTAAATATTCTTTTATCTGATTTGCTATTCAATAACTCTGTATTTCACTAGAGGACTATTTACTTTTTACGACGAATCGTTGCAAGAACACGGAACTTACCGAAGTAGGTTACCATTTATAAATGGGTCACCACAACACAAACCTGTCATGAAACAGCATTTCTCATCAGATTTAATGTCCGAAGAATACCTTAAGCGGGTAAACAAAAAGTAAAGTCAAATCTGTGTCAACATATTGTACTAAAAACTATCTTCTTTTTGTAATGTAACTTTTATTTATTTTATTATTGTAACATATGTAATATCCCAGTTGTTTACATTTCTCGAAATATACAATATAACAGCATATACCTAAGCATTTTGCAAGCACCAGCATGTACCTAAGCAAGTTTTGCAATTATTTCAGCTTTATTTTGCAATTATTTCAATTTACTTATATACTCGTACATGACATGCAATTAACTGTTGCGGTAACAATTTTTTTAAGTCTAAATATTCGTTTTTGGAATACAAATTCGGGTAAGTTCATAACATACTTGATCCGATAGTGCAGTGTCAGAGTCAAGTCACCAAACCAGAGCGTTAGATTGTGAAATAAATCCAAGTCCATAAAAGTATCACACTTTTCCCGAGTTTGAGCGCCCTTGAGGAGTCTACTCTCTAAACGGCACTGCGTAAATTATATTTTTATTATTGTTATTATTATATTTTACATGATAAAGTTAGACTATCCAATTGACCTCGGACATCCTCTGGGTCCACTACTGGCTTACTGTACGCTAACAGTAACATACCAACATGCTGGCAGAGCTTGCATACGTTTTTTTCTGACATTGTGACGTAAGGTTACATATTGATAATCATCGATGTTTAAAACTGTCGATTAAAATAATACAAATACACGAGAATACAGAGTTAGATCAAAACTTACAAATCATGTGTATGAGGCTAATCGTGACTTATGATGGAATAGAGTCTAAAGAAGATATAACAAAAACAAAAAGTATGCTCAAAACAAATTAAATAAAAACCTTCAGAATCATTACAGGCGAAACACTTTATCCGAGAAACTAAAAGAAAACTCTGTATCCGAGAAATATGTGAAAATATTGCGATAGAGCTAAAACGGTTGAAGACACTGGCGAGGCCACCTAGAAAATGTGGATAACACAAGAGTTCACTGCGTGGTAATGCACTCGCTAGCAGTCGTCTTCCAGGCAGACTTCCCTAAAAGATGGAAAGATAGCTGGAAGTCAACGTATCAAAAGAGGCAATCCTGAATATAACAGATCATGAGTTTTTTTATAATCAAGAACTTAAGAGAAAGGAAGATTAAAAATAATATATATAGCCGAAGTTACAGGTATCGTTATACCCACGAATACCACAGAAAAAAATACACTTATAATTCGAGGGTTCGAATTACCGCGCGACCACCTTGGGCAATTTCTATATCACTCGATTTCCAAAATTATATAATATATTGTATATATACTTCATAATATGAAGTTTTTTTTGACTGAGAATGTTTATTTAAATCAGTCATTGGAAATGTTCGCATAAAATACTTAACTCGAAATCCCTGATTAGATTAAAATTTAACTTATTTCTACAAATTCATCGCGTTGAATACACATTATGTACCTACTAACCTACATAACATATTTAATGTTAATAAACTGGCTTTACTGGCATTCAAATAAATGTTGATATTGCAAGACAAGAGATAAAATAATGTTATTAAGACACGTCAAGTCATCAAACATACCATTTTCACTATAATTCATTGTCAAACTGGTTGTCTATCGATGTTTTTACTAAGCAATAATTGTAATAATGTAAACAGTAAACTTCATCACATCACGCACACAAAATACTTTATTAATTGCTTTGTTTGATTAATTATTGCGACACAGAAATCGATCTGAACTTAAAAAATAATGTCTTAAAAAAGGAATCAAGTTCAACATCATGTCCGACGAAACAAGGTCACTATAACATGTTTGAGTTTTATATCCTATAAACCAGAGGTTTTCAAAGTGTGCGCCTCCCGCCTCGCCACAATTAATTCCCACGAGTGTCACGGAATATTTGATTTTTTTAATAATTACAAGCAATTTTATTTCAATGCACTCATGCACGGTCACAATGATACGAAGCGACATCAACCTATGTTTCATTAACGACGACTTACTTACGTGAAGCTGAGGTTTCGACGTTAGCTGTGGGGGAAAAAACAACTGAGTGATAAACAACAGACTTACCCATCCCACTAATTGGCAAGTGTTTTCAGGACGCCGTAAAAAATCTTTATACACCAAAACCGCCGTTAAACGAAAATATTTGAAAACCACTGCTATACACAATATGTACTAGTAACTTTCCTTTCATATTTTTCACTTTCCAACTCACATTAAGCATGCATTATAAGCTGACTCGAGTCTTAAGCCGGTTAGACGTAATGCTATAGGGACATGTTGAAAGTTGTCTGTTCCACCAAGTCGGCCCACAACGGATGAATTTAGGGTTACCATAGCTATGTATGTGACGTTTTGTTAACACTTGTATGCTGGTGGAGACTAATCGCTGATTACACGCGCAGCGGTCTTATCAAAGACCATGCACAGCTGCTAATTAATAAATTATAGAAGATTAACTAACCGCCCAAAGAATAAGGTTAACATTAGTAATACTTAGGTTTATAAAAGTATATACCTATTTCATTTAAGGATTGCACTTACAATGAAATAAATAGAAGGGAACTAGATTGAAGTTCCTTTGGACGATTGAACAAGAGTATTCTCCCAATCTATCTCAAACGGAAGGTATTTAACCAATGCATCTTACCAGCACTAACATATAGATGTGAAACTTGATCACCTATGTTATATTTATAATTCTTATATTTATAAAAAAAATCATTTGATATAAAAAAGTACATATTTTGCCTCATTCTCTTTTCTCCAATATACCTAAGTTAAGAGTAACATAGTCGACCAAATTTCATTTATATATTTTTGTAAATAAAAAAGTTATTCCGAATCACTTTCGTTTATTTCTGAACCACTCGATTTCCTGAAGCGTCCTTTAGGATGTGAAGGAAGGTAAAGTAGATATCTGCACTAAATGGTAAAAATTCATCGCAGTACAAAAAAAGACGTGTCCATAATCTCATATTTCCGCTGTCGTCGCACAGTCGTCCCTAAATTGAGATTACATTTCCCTCTTTCTATGAGTGACGTACTCTCGACTGTAATTAAGTATGCAAAATGTTGAAATATATATTGCGCGCGGCGTAGTAATTTTGTGATAATATTACTAACAAATACAATTTAAAGTGAAAAACGTATTGACATAATATAATCTCACTCCATCAATTATGTCACTATTCGCCGAACCACTAAAATACTATAGTCCATGAAAATTATATTTTTGACAGTTTCAATTGAATTGATTGATTGCATAAAACAATTCAAGATATTTTTTATTTTAATTTCGGGATCGACCGTGGATATGAAATAAATAAATATTAGCACTTGCCCTGCAAGGGTGAACATATTATTTGAAAAAATGGCATTTTTTATTGTTTGATTAATGCTACAAACTACAAATTAGCGGATACATTAATGCTGCAATTAATGTATCCGCGAATGTGTTGTATTAAATAATTCAGATTTTATGGTGAACTGTTTTTATTATTGTTAAAAAAAAAATTTTATGTAAAAAAGGTCATATGACCGTTTATTAAAATACATTTATACCATCACGCCGCATCCTTGCTGAGGTAGGCAAAGATGACAGAGCGCCAAACTTTCCTATCTCGACACGCACATATTCACCTCGTCCACATCATACACCTTATCATACAGCTCTTACGATTTCTCCTACTTCTTATGTTTCCTTCTATCAAAATGTCATTCTTTTGATCCTGTCATACTTTCCTTGGTCTTTCTCTACCCCGCTTTCCACTCACATTTACATTGCATAATTTTTTTGTTAATCTTTTTTCATTAATTTGTTTCCACGTGCCCAAACCATCTCAGAATGTTTTCTTCATCGTACTCAACACATCAATCCTAAATGCACATTCATCCCTAATCACTTAATTCCGTATTCCATCATACATTGTCCACCGTGTGTTATTCTAATTGCGTGCATTTCTGCAGCATTTAGTCGGCTTTCTTCAGTATTTTTTCCGTGTTCACGTTCACTCCCATGGATCAAAGTGTATATCATCTTAGCAGATTTTGATAATGTCCGGTTCGAGTATAAATGTTTTAGTGCTCCCTTGACTTTGTTTCCTATCACTACAGGCCGTTCGATATCCCTCATAACTCTTCCATCATCTGACAAAATACAACTTCAACAGCAGAATGATGTGGTGTATACAATAAAAGTGTAAAATTATATTACACTTCTATTGATGACCTTTCTCGAATACCCGGAAAGATGTAAAAATACCTGAATTTAAAAAAAAGACGAGTATAGAATTGTTTTGGTCATCATCGAGAATGGAACCCCCGAGTGGAAGACAAGCGGCTTATCAACAAAGCCACGGAGGTGAATTTATATTATTATAATTTATGAAATTTGGCGAGTATTCGCTTCCATGCGGAGGTGTATCTGAGAATGTGGGATTTTCTTACGAACTTTTCGTATCATTAAATTGAATATTTTCCTCCTTCGAAGAAACCGGAACACACCAGTACAAACAAGAATAACCGTGATGACTGTTTTCTTTTGCCCCCTGGGCTTGGTGTAATCCTACCTTATGTTGGATCCGGATTATACCAAATCATTTAAACTGGAATTAAAAATACCTTCGAACACGAGCAGTGGTAATACGCGACATGAGTTGAAGATTGAGTACACGCCATAAATGGTAACGATTTGCTCTCTATGTCATGAATATTCAAATTTTGATCAAAACTATTCACAAAGCGATGCGAAAAATGTGACTTAAATTGTGTATAACACGGTTATACTATATGTAGCTCGTAGGTCGAAAAACTCAAATAATGTCGTACTTTGTTTATACAAAAAATAATAAGGCACTAATGTGATAATTTACAACCAGATTAAGTATATAATTGCGATCTATGCATGCTCTATGATGACCTCCGTAGCCTAGTTGATAAGACGCCTGTCTTTCACCCCGAGGGTTGATGGTTTGATTCCCATTGGTACCCATTTTTTTAAGGGTTTCAGTCTGATTCTCTCTGAAGACTTTCTTTAACGACTTTCTAGTTGGTTTGAAAAAAATGTCACTTGACAATAAATCCGCCAGATTTTACTGAATAAAACGAAAGTAATATAAACGTAAGATATTTGTTAAATAATTCAGATTTGATAGTTGACTGTTTTTATTATTGTGTAAAAATATATAAAAAGGTCACATGAGCATTTATGAAAATACATTCGTACTATCATGCCACATCTCTGCTGAGGTAGGCAAAGAAGACAGAGCACGAGACTTTCCTATCTCGACACAAATATTTCCCCTCATACACCTTATTACACAGTTCCTACGATTTCTTCTATTTTTTTTTACTTTTCCTTCTTTCAAAATATCATTCACTTGATTCTATCATACTTTCCTCAAGGTTCCATGACGATCGGCAGGCTTAACCTGATGCAACTTTTCACTAGGTAAAGTTTTATAAAGCGCTATGTTTGTGTTGCTTGTTAGCGCTATAAGAATTTATGGTAAACAACATATAAGCAACAGAAACACATAAATTCATATGTAAAGCGGTCTAAAATTAAAACCAATACGGAAATGAATACGCTAGAAATCGAACTTGGGTCGCCCGTTTGCTTAGCGTGAATGTTATGTTAACTGTTAGACCACGACCGCCGACTATAATTGTGTCTAAATACTGTACGGACATCGAAGTGAAATGCCAACTAAAATGATTTAACACTTCATTTTCTAAACATTAGTTAACGCCGTAACTATAAGGTTGGATTCCCACTTGACCGTGTTCATACTGCAAGTTGTTCACTAGCTGCCTTTGGGTAGCATGCCCGCAGTACAACAGAGCTTGCATACATTTTTTCGACTATCAAGTCAGATTGCATACCTGCATTTTTTTTTTTAATAATTGTTTGATCGTTGTGAAGTTTGAGCAGTCAAGTAACAAACAACCCGGCCATTTTTCCATCTTAAATAGTTAATATTTTAAATTACGATTTTGAAGGTTATCATTCGAGTGTAAGATCCTTTAGATCTGCTGTATATTGTACGAGTAAATCAGATTTTGAAGGTTATCATTCGAGTGTAAGATCCTTTAGATCTGCTGTATATTGTACGAGTAAATCAGATTTTGAAGGTTATCATTCGAGTGTAAGATCCTTTAGATCTGATGTATATTGTACGAGTAAATCAGATTTTGAAGGTTATCATTCGAGTGTAAGATCCTTTAGATCTGCTGTATATTGTACGAGTAAATCAGATTTTGAAGGTTATCATTCGAGTGTAAGATCCTTTAGATCTGCTGTATATTGTACGAGTAAATCAGATTTAACCTTTTCATTTAAAACAATTAAAAAAGATAAAAACCGTCATTATTTACACAATTCGCAATTGCAGACGGCAACAAAGAATTGCAGAAGATGTTATAAATCTAAGAACAAATCAACAACTTATCCGTTGCTATCATCTTAAATAAGCTGACATGGCAATTTATTATTTAATCAGAGATGAATGTAAGTCACATTCACAATATTTATAACTTTCATAAAGATACCAACAACGATTTGATATTTTGTAAACGGTTAAATTATTGAGTAAACTGATACATAATTGTCATCAACATCCTTCGATGTGATGGATAATTGAAAGTTTTCAGTTAGAAAGGAAACATTATTTCAAAACACATTGGAAATTCCTAATTAAACGTTTACAATTGCAATATTAAAATTTCCTAACGATTACACTTTTTTGTATTATATTGAAGAATAACCTAACGCCAAGATTCATAATCCGACCTTGGCACAAAATTATAAATCTTAACAATTTTAATTAACCGAAGAAATTAGTGTTTCAAGTTAAATTTCGTACAGATTTGTCTTAGCTTCATTAAAAAAAACATTCGCCCAAGACCAGTCTCACTTAAAAGTTTCGACTCGGATATAAATAACGAAATTTTAATATTAAAAATTTGTATTTAGGTTGGATTATGAATTCGAGCCTAGTACTCAATGAATGAATTTCTTTACTTTTATATCGATGTTCATATATTTTATACGAGTATCATCCTTTTATATCGATGTTCATATATTTTATACTATCATCCTTTTATATCGATGTTCATATATTTTATACGAGTATCATCCTTTTATATCGATGTTCATATATTTTATACGAGTATCATCCTTTTATATCGATGTTCATATATTTTATACGAGTATCATCTTTTTATATCGATGTTCATATATTTTATACGAGTATCATCCTTTTATATCGATGTTCATATATTTTATACGAGTATCATCCTTTTATATCGATGTTCATATATTTTATACGAGTATCATCTTTTTATATCGATGTTCATATATTTTATACGAGTATCATCTTTTTATATCGATGTTCATATATTTTATACGAGTATCATCCTTTTATATCGATGTTCATATATTTTATACGAGTATCATCATTTTATATCGATGTTCATATATTTTATACGAGTATCATCTTTTTATATCGATGTTCATATATTTTATACGAGTATCATCTTTTTATATCGATGTTCATATATTTTATACGAGTATCATCCTTTTATATCGATGTTCATATATTTTATACGAGTATCATCCTTTTATATCGATGTTCATATATTTTATACGAGTATCATCTTTTTATATCGATGTTCATATATTTTATACGAGTATCATCCTTTTATATCGATATTCATATATTTTATACGAGTATCATCCTTTTATATCGATGTTCATATATTTTATACGAGTATCATCCTTTTATATCGATGTTCATATATTTTATACGAGTATCATCCTTTTATATCGATGTTCATATATTTTATACGAGTATCATCCTTTTATATCGATGTTCATATATTTTATACGAGTATCATCCTTTTATATCGATGTTCATATATTTTATACGAGTATCATCTTTTTATATCGATGTTCATATATTTTATACGAGTATCATCCTTTTATATCGATGTTCATATATTTTATACGAGTATCATCCTTTTATATCGATGTTCATATATTTTATACGAGTATCATCTTTTTATATCGATGTTCATATATTTTATACGTGTATCATCCTTTTATATCGATATTCATATATTTTATACGAGTATCATCCTTTTAAAATTACCTTCTTAATTTCTCGAGCTTCTTATATAATATTTAAATTCATTGGAATGAAACAATACAAAACATCTCTAATATTCAATTTAACAATATTTAAACATAAGTAATATATATAATATATAAACGAAAACGATAACATCGTCACAATGATTCCGAATCGATTCTATCGGACGGGGTAATTATGACAGGGTGTTTGCCGTTGCTGGTTCTGTGACATGGAATGGTTTGTCTTTAAGTATTAGAGATATGGATGCAGTGTGCAGCTTTAAGAAGCATTTGAAGAAAACTCTTTTTGGGAGGTCTGTTGTTATTATTACATATCAGAAGATCTACAAAGGTTTCTTTGTAGTTCGTCTTCTCTTGGTAAGTTTTCTGCAATTTTCTTACCCGAAGTTTTTTTTTCTAAACATATGCAGATGCAGAAAAGTACATATTCTAATGACCGCAGCCCCCAACTTCCTATTCTCACACTCAATTTAGATATATTATTTTTTTAATATTTTTAATATGTCAATAATAGTGGGTTCGAATCCTGGGTAAAAGCGCTCTTGAGGAGAGTCTGATATCTAAACAGCGCTATTTGAATTGTTATTGTATTATCATTATCATATTACTTTGGATCCAATGGTGACAGATCCTGAAAACGGGCAAATCCAATGCCGGATGCTTATGATTGATAGATAAATTAAAACTTAATGATTTGGACAATATTATCTAGCAGCTGGTCGAATTGAGAAGAGTTTCATAAGCCATCGGTTGCAAAATACTGTTCTCCGATAGTGGCAATGGTCAGGCTGTAATCGCCTCCGTCATTCTCATTATGTAACTTGGATATCCTTGAAAACGGTTTCAAGCCAATAGACACAAAGGTACAGGGCAGGCGCTTCCATATAATGTGCAATGTGACATGCAGCAGCGTCAGACAATTTGTGGGGCGGCCACACGCAAGTTCTCGCATCGCGTCTAAATTAATTAATAAATATATTGTCAATGTGAATATGTGATAAATTAACACTAACATTGGCCTGTATAAAATCTTGGATTTGGCAAAAGGATACAAGTAATATTAATGCTGTGGAAATGCGTGCACTAAGAAAAATATATAGTCTCAATGTATGAAAGAAGGCAGAATGAAGACATCAAAGTGAATGTATGGACAAAATGGTTGAGCTTGAATATAGTTTAGACATGTGGAAAAAATGAAAGAATGACTAAACGAGTAAAGTAAAAAGTGCAAGGTGTACGTGAAAGAGGTAGACTGGGGAAAGCATGGCTTGATCAAATAGACAAGATTTTAAAAGGTAAAATGAAAAGTATAAATAATAGAAGATTGTGCATGATGTGGAAGAGGCGAAAGGTGTGTGTTTGGATAGAAAAGCTTGGAGATCTGTTCTGTCTGCTTACTCCGCAATTAATCAGTCCTTTTTCAACATGTTCAAACCAACTCAGCGCATTATTTTTCACCCTGTTTTACACATCAGTGGATGAAAAGGTAAAAATAAATGAGAGAAACTGAAAAAATACTAGAGAACATGAGAAGCGAAGGAAGGACAGTATTTCATCATATGACGGAGGGACAGTCAATATTTCATAACCCGAGACGAAAAAAGCATTTTACGATAAAAAAAAAACTCTGTTCTCTTCTCCCTACCCCGATCGCGAAATGTCACAATAAATTTATATACAAATGAATGGCATTTTGGTAAACAGGTATATGTCATCGATTGCTTGTTTGTCGGGAGAGCCAAATGAGGTTTTGCAACACTTGTATTCCTGAAGTGCGGACCTCAGGTAAATGTTAAAGGTGACCTTTGAATACATAAATTATTTATGTATTTAAAGTTTACCTTTAAAATTTACTTGAGGTCCGTATTTCGGGAATACAAGTGTTGCAAAACTTCATTTGGTTCTCCTGACAAATAAGTGATTGATGACATGTACCTCTTTACCAAAACGGGATTCACATGTATACATAAATGCTACTTACTATTCAACGAGAATGGAGATAAGATTTATTATTAAAAAATAATAATAATAAATTTTATTTAACGATGATGTGCTCTTAAAAATCATCGGTAAATAAAGTCTATATTAATTTATCGATTTGGCTGATTTTACTTCTACTTGTAGACTTTTAAGATTGACTCTGATTTTAGTACGGATATGTACTCGCATGTAATTTAATATTTTAACAAACAAAAAAAGATAAATTACTTATAAAAAAATAAATAGCATTTATAACACGGATATTTTTTTTTAATATTTAAATGTTTTAGTACTGGTCGCAAAAAAATATTTTTGCATACAGACAGCACTTACCCTCGCCAAGGCCCTGATTTGAATTTATTAACTAACTTGATGCTTAGCAAAGCACACAGCGTGGCACCCAAATAAATTGGATTTGAAAACTAATTACCACCTTAATACACAGCATTGGTTCCAATTCAAGTTTCTTTTAGATAAAAAGTTTTTTTATAGTAGAAAGACGGCATTCTTGTTTTGTTAGTCATACATAATAAACATGATTCATTTATAGAATTTCGCAATTAATTTATCAGCCAATCGCTCAAAAAAATCACACAAAACATCCTCGAGCGAAAAAATTATGAGTGATGATGATGACGACCCATGACACTACAAACCATCATGAGTTGAAGCCTGTTTTGACAATAACTCTCCAACGGTCACTCTCTTTCATGCCAACCTCCTTTAGCTTCTACCTTCTTAACTCCTGTCCATATTTACTTGGGTCTACCTTTTAGACATCTTAGCCGTTCCATTGAGTCACCAACTCGAATTTTCTCGTATCTTCTATTATTTCCAAAAGTAACCTCTGAGATTTATTCCCAAATTCATAGTCCAGCCTAAATACTTATTTCTAGCCTTAAAATTTCCTGATTTGTATTCACAGTGAGATAATGAAAACAAGTGACGCCATTATTGAGGGAAGCTACGACAAATTTGTACGAAATATTAACTTCCACGAATTCATAGCCCGACCTAAATATTAAGAAATTAATCTTAACTATATTTTATTTTCAAGTTAAATTTCGTGCACATTTATCATACCTTTATTAAATAAGGAAGTATATGGTTTCGTTACCTCACTTTCAAGTTTGAAACGTATGATCCGAATTTGAATACAAATCACAACATTTTAAGGTTTCCATTTTAATATTTTAGTAAGACCGGAATTCATTATCTCACTTTAAATCTTAATACTAAATTTAAAAATTTTAACTTGAAAAAAATATTTAGAAAAAATCTTAAGTAAACTTTTGCATTTCAGAGACCTGCTTTGGCGCTTTCTGCAGTGAGAAAATAACATAAGGTCTAAGGCATAAATTTGGTAAGTATCCAGATACTTGAAAAATGACGCAAGAGCTTTGAGTAGTAGTGATGTTTCATTATCAACGACCTCCAATTCACTTTTAAGTTTTATGTCTATAGGAACCGTTTCTAGTTGGTTAAGTTTTTCGGTGTATCCTTTGGTCAAACACTGCTAATGTGTTTTCCTTGTCTTTGGGCCAAACACCATATCACATAGTCGTATGTTATTACTGGAAGTATCACAAGTAAAAAAGAAATAATTCGACATCTTTCGAGCACACGAAAAATACATATCGTTGGGTTTCTTACACAAATTGGTAACGAATATTTTAATGTTTTCGAGATATTTCAATTTAAAAATTGAAATTCGTTCCGATATTCTCACGTACATGCGTCTGAGCTCTCGTATATTTTTCGAATGTGTGAAAATAGTGTTTCAAATTAAAATATTAAATCCAAATTTTCGCCGACATTCACAAAAGACATTTGATAATAATTACCAAAAATCTATTTTTTTTATTTAGAACTTACCAATTCATGCCAGGATCCCGACGACGTATAAAAAGTTGACATTTATTATTCTGTATAAAAAATCTTATCTTTGCTTTTTTATGTTTGAACCATATAATTTATCAAATATAAAATTCAAGATGAATTCACTCTACATTTTGTAAGATTTACAGCTGATAAAAGGCTCCAGACATTTCATGTCACAAAAACCGTCCAACATTGCCTTCAATTTCATGATTACAGAGAATTATTTTTGAAGAATACTTGGAAAAGATTTATGTAAAAATGATACTTTTCTAAAACTACTTCAAAGTTAATATAAAATCGATCTACGAGTATATGCTGATATTCATAGTTTGTTCCAGGAATATTGAAATCGAAAAGGTTTTTAGTATATTTTTATCAATGCTACATTCAAATACTGATGGGAAAATCGTCTAGACTCGTTTTTCAACGCATCACACATTCTTTTTAAATTTTAATCCTACAGATAAAATTATACATACATAAGAAAATCACAAAAACGTGAAATATGGAATAACAATTGTGTTCAGAATTCAACAAACTAGGCAAATACCCGTGTCTTGTTGGATATTATTCTTACATCAATATTTTCGTTTCAATATATCGTTCCGATGCAGATTATAATACATTTCCAATATCATTTTAAACAATTTTCTGAGAAATATAGTACATTTCAATTTTTCTACACATCGTCTTTTGTGGTTCAAACAATTGATTTAAGAACGATCTCCCTAACTCAATCAGATGTGCTCCATTCTTATTTATCTTCAAAAAACTAAAAAGCCATGATCTCAAAGTGTTATTTGTCCCTAAGTCACATACAATTCATATTTTTAACCCTTAATCTTTGATATTTTTCTTAAGTTTTTATTTTTATTATTTAACTGTTAAATAATAAGAATAAAAATAATTATTTTTTAAAACAATAGATGGTTGATAGAAATAAATTGCTACATAACCATAAATCTGCCAGATATATTTGCATTAAAATGTTCAATAAACATGATCAAGAGCTGGTTATCAACGTGAACCCACTATTTCTATTGTAGTAACCAATAATGCTGTTTTAAAGATTGAATATTTTAGTGGACATTAGCGACCGTTAAGCGAGGTTATTTCCTTATTCATGGTAGTTATGGTATGTCACAGCTGTCAACAATAATAAATTGGCAGCTCTTTAAACCATTCTAATATAGTCAACCTTGTGATCTTCGTTATTTGTAACTAGCAAGTTATTCACCTAGGGATGATAATAACCTTGATAATCTCTTTGCGATCGAGGAATGGATGTGTGGATAATTAACGCGTGTGCGTGTATAGGTTTGTTGTGTGCAAGCTGTTACACTTCAGCAAACAATCATAATAAATAAAAAAACAGCAAGGAGATCCAAGTTATAAGGCGATCGACAGTTTCTATCTGCTGCAGCCTTTCGTTGCACCGTTTTAAGTATTGCTATTAAAATTTATATAAAACACATAATACGCTACAGAAAAACATAAGCTCTGAAATAATAAGCACCGAAGCAAGAGTGCTAACATAACATTAAATCCCAATCGGCATCACGGGGAAAATAAGGAAAAGTAGAAATATGTATAAATATACAGTGAAATTCAAAATACAGTAGTATTCTGTTTACACTCAGAACTTCTTATCACCGTAATGAAGAAAATTATTCTCTATTTTACCACAGCACAGACGGGAAACAACACGTGATTTAATGCGACCATTGTAAGTAAAAAACGTGTTGTTTACCGGAACAATAATCACAAACGCATTAATGAGTTCAACATGCAGAATTGCTTCCGTTATCGACTTCGATAAGCTTATATTTATAACGCTCAACTTTACGAATTTTAATCTCTCTGAATATTGTAGTTCACCACCTACATTTATGAACCTACTAGTTAGTAAAATTAGATAATATAACATAGTTTATGTCACGCGAATAACAAAAACCGTGTCGTGCATAAACCAATCGTGAATTATTATTATTATTGATCCCCGCAAGGACCAAGAAGAAACATCTACGATAGTTTTTCCTTCTCATAAAAATTGTAATATACTATATTAATAATCCCATATATAATACATACATAGAATTAATGCATTGTTACTTAGAATATAATCTGTAAGGTATATGTGAATTTATTATATTTTAAAAATCTAAAATAAAAGTTTCTGTTCTGAATTACATTTTCGTTGTATACAATAAAACGTGTCGGATTATTGCCACTTGACAATCTCTTTAATCCAACTAGAAAGTTGGGAAACGAGTGGAACCCTTTTTTTAAATATGGGCAACAACAAAAGACCAGAAGAAGTGCCACATGAAGACAAGCGTCTTAACAACTAGACCACGGTGGTCGTCTTAAAATAAAGGTCTTATACTACCTTAGTACAACTAAATTATGTATTATTTACAAGAAATAAAACAAATAATTTTTGTGACAACCCTATTTATGCTTCGAATATTTATTCGAAATTTCAAATTGAGTTTTACGTCAACCAAATTGCTCACAATGATAAAACAAATTGCTCACAATGTCTACAAAAGCCCAAGAGAATGTAAAATGATAAACCTTTGTTATAAATCCAATTTCACTACAAAAGTCTCACTCAGTTTTGTAGAAATCGGAAAAATGTTTGTTAGTTAATATATAAAATCAAGACCACAATAAAGCACCTTATTACACAATTTCAATCACGATCCACATTGACATAAAAGAAAATATGAAAATATAAGAAAATGAAATCAACAAACGTGAAAGCTTTTTAAGCCTGAGTGATTCTTCTTACACATACTCGTATTTAATTAAAACACTAACATGACAAACAAACCAAAATACAACCTTTTTTTTAAAGGCTTAACCAAAAATGAAAGCATTATAAATTAAAATTAAAAAAATATCCAACACTATTTTTTATTAATGCCCATTGCGCGATCGCACAGATTGGATGACAAGATGATAATACATAACAGTATTTCGGTGCCAACTCTGATGTATGGGAGCGAAATATGGACGTGGAAAAAGACATAGGAATCGAGTAAATGCACGTTGAAAAGAATACAATGTATGACAGAATATAGAATGAAATGATAATGTGAACTTAAGAATGATTGACGTATTCAGTAAGATAAATGCGTTTTGGGCATGTGGGACGAATGAATTAAGAAATACTTACAAAACAAATAGATAGTGCAAATTTTAGTGAAAGGCGCGAGAGGGAAATACCAAAGAAAGTATAGTCGAATCAAGTGAATGATATTTTGGGAGGGATCTTAGAAAGTCAGAGAAATCCTAAGAGTTCTACGAGAAGGTGTGTGGATGTAGGAGTTGTATAAGATCTTCACTTGATTCAACCATACTTTATTTGGTCTCCTCTACTACGCCTTCCACACTTCCATTCCGCACTATATTTTTATTTTGCTATCCCTCCTTCATTTATTAGTTCTACATGTCCAAATCATTTCAGAATGCTCTACTTTATCTTACTCAAAACGTCAGCCTTAAATTTACATTAATCTCCAATCGTTTTTTTGTTGTTAAATTTTAAAGTTTATTTGATTGCTTTTTTGATAATTTGTATATATTTTTTTTATAAATCATTTTCATTGTGATCGGGAATAAAAATCGAGAATATTTTTTTTAACAAACGATAAATTATTTACAAAATGTATACTTTCTAAATAATTCATATCATCATTGTCTTATTTATTTTACTAATCAACAAAGTAATGATTCGAAAGTCTATCATACTCGTATGTGCTCTTGTCTCGGCAGATTTTGCTGTCAAGTAGATACGTATGAAGCAAATTGACGCTTAGTTGCTGCGTCCATTGGTTGCACAAGTGGGGCATGCATGACTCGCAGCTATTTGTAGGTGGGGGACTGGGGACTGGGGAGATAAATACTTGGGACCACAATTATGTGGACACTAAGTTCACTGCACCGTTTCTTCAGAAGTAATGCAATAGATTTACTTTACCAGAAACGTTTAACATCACTCAAGTACGGATACAAAGAAAGTGGATGCCTTTGTTACACATACCATCACGCCATTTCCCTGCTGGAGTAGGCAGAGAGGATAGCCGACACAAATTTCACCTCTTCCACATCCATACACCTCATACAGTTTCTAAGGTTTCTCTTACTTTTCCTTCTTTCTAAATGTTATTCACTTAATCCAACGATACTCTCCTTGATTTTTTTTTTCGATTTGCAGCCTAGTTGGTAATGCGCCTGTCTTACGACCCTGAGGTTGCGGGTTCGGTTCTCGCTGGAGTCCAGTTTAAAAAAAGTTGTTCAGTCTGGTTTTCACTTAAAGCCTCACAAAAATCTTTCTGGTTAATTGGAGGGAATTGTCACATGGAAATAATCTCACAAGGTTGTGAGAAAGTGTTATACACAATTTGCTCGGGCGCTGTTATAGCTGCCAGACGTGATATGTTTAATATTAGTGAGTTGGAGTCCCAAATTAGAACGCCTTTGAGGAGAGTTTGCTCTAAAAACGGCGTTGTATAAAATCGTTCTTTGAACTTGATCTTTCTCTACTCACATTTTCTCTACTCATTATCTTTTGACTCACATTTTTACTGTATATAATGTTTTGTCAGTCTTTCTCCATTCATTCGTTCGTTACACGTACCCAAATCATTTTAGAATGTTCTTCATCTTACTCAACACATCAGCCTTAAGTTCAAATGCATACCTAACCGAAAGTAATACAATAAATACAGTATGATTTGTTCGTTCGTTCGTTACACGTACCCAAATCATTTTAGAGTGTTCTTCATCTTAATCAACACATCAGCCTTAAGTTCAAATGCATATCTAACCGAAAGTAATACAATAAATACAGTCTGATTCGTTCGCTACACGTACCCAAATCATTTTAGAGTGTTATTCATCTTACTCAACACATCAGCCTTAAGTTCAAATGCATATCTAACCGAAAGTACTCGTAATACAATAAATATAGTCTGATCTCATATCCATTAGAATAGTTGACAAAATCAACAGATAATTTTTTTAATAGGAAGACTACATACCGATCTAATTTATCCAAAATAATAGATTTACGTAATATTGCCCGTAATAACGCAACGAAATTGAAAATGGATAGGCAAAGTGATAAAGTGGCGACTGGCAACTAAAACGATAACACATTGGACCACGCTCGGCTGTAACATGGACTGGTGACTATTTATGATAGCTTATCGCAACGGTCCGTAAACTATGGTTCGCGTATCACTAGTGGTACGCGATCCTCAGTCTAGTACGCGAGCAAGCAAGCGTCAAAATAGTGTAGTTCAATAAAATCTCAAGATATTTTACAACAATATGTTGCACTAACGTTATTTATCGAGGTAATCTAGGTTTACCCAGCTAAAAGAATAAAATGCATTGCTCCGCTAACTCGGGTTTACATTTATATTTTGAATTTGTCAGCCTTGTCAGGTTAGTGCGGCGATTAGCCGGATAAACAACACCCATCTGTAATTATGTAGCCGAGACAACACGTGATTTTTGAAAACACTCGTTTAATTACTTAATCTACTATATAAATTCATTATTTTTTTGTTGTACAGATAAACTTTATAAACTCAAATTCTAAGATATTAATTACACCATGAGTCAAGAGGGAAGGTACAAAATTTCGCATATGAAGAAGCAGGGAACGGAGGAGATGCCGAGAGGGTTACTGATGATACACCACTCTTTGTAACTTTCATTTTTTAACAGTTAAAAAAGTTTGGGAATCCCTGGCTCATCGATTTCAACGTACTACAGTCGTTAGACAGGGACAGATCAAGGGATTAAGGAAATGTTCTCAGGCTATTTTACAAAACTATAGAAAAGTAATAATTTGTTAGAATGTTGGACGCAATTTTTTAATATTACGAACAAGATAAGATTTAATATTACGACCTCCATAGTATAGGTGGTAAGACGCCTGTCTTCGATTGCGGGTTCGATTCCCGTAGAAATCCATATTTTTTTTTAAAGTTTTCCAGTCTGTTTTTATTTAAGGACTGTTAACAACTATCTAGTTGGTTGGAAGAGATTGCTACGTAGTATTGAACTCGCCAGATTTTACTGTATACAATGAAAATGTATAAATTTTAATAATTTTTCAAATTATTGTTTGTTTTTATTTTAACATTCTCAATGAGAACCTGCGAGGCACTCGAAAACAAACAATCTGCGTTAATAAATGTGAACTGCGCTGTTTTGTGATAAAATATTGTATCATGTGATAAACACTGTCTTTTTGCATTTATAAAAGGCGACTCAAAAATAAATTCATATAAGATAAAATATGAAAGAAGTAAAAACCATGGCAAATATGAATAATAAGTCTGATATTCACCGGACCGGACCGGACCATTGGCACTGACAATACTGCCGCTGATTTTTGTACAAACATCATGATTATGCGATCAAATTATAACGCAGCATAACAAGTATTGCGGGGTAATTTAGAAACCCCCAGGTCATTATACAATAAGAACCCTCGCTTCTAGTTAGTTTCTTTATAGCTATGCGTTACGGTAGTAATCATCTGTAAGGCATTGCATATAAAAATATTTTATATGGTAAAATAATAAATTTATTTCAGCAAAAGAAAGAAAACGTGCAATGTTTCTGAAATACGAAAAAATATAATTCATGGCATAAATTATGAACATAATATTAAAACATTGAAATTAAAACATTTATGATTTTTTATAAAAACATCGTCATCATCAAATACGAGTAGATCTGACCCTGACCACTGGACCAGCGTATATTCCCAGCCATATCGCAACGGCATAGGGTATAACTTCTCTCGTTACATGTTTGTATTGTATTACACTTTTATTGTAGTACAACCTAATGGGCGTATTGTCATGTGGCAATCTCTTCCAACAAACCAGAAATATGTTAAAGATGTCTTAAGTGAAAACCAGACTGGGTTCCAACGGAAATCAAACTCAAAACCTCCGGGTTGGGAGACAAGCAACTTACCAACTAGACCACGGCGGTCGTCATTCATTTCATTGTTTCCTTCCAGGCCTCCATTGTTCCCCCTTCATTTTAATTATTTATATGTGTGTTAAGTGACAAACCGACAATACGTTAAGTGACAAACTGGCAAGTGTTTTAGACATTTGAAATACAATACAATAAAAAAATGCGTTATTAGTAAACCAATAATAAGCCTTTAATTAAACAAATTAAACAGTGTGTAATATTTATCCGCCTGATCTCAAAGATGCGGCGATTTTTATTTCACAATACGACCAACTTGCACCAATAACGGCACTAAAAACCGTCCTCCGTACCCTCACCCTAAGCCACACATATACGAGTATATACTTTATACCGAATGCAACTGCATTCTTCCGAGTTCATTCCCCTTCAGTGTCGAAATGTAATATTGTAAATAAAGTCGAGAGTAGCGACTTCTCCTTATCGCCATGCCATAACCTGTCTGCTCTGTTCTGTGTTCATTGCGGCACAGCGATTGAACTTTGTGAATGCATTAATCGAAAATATGATAACATCAATCAATTGTTTACGATATTATGTATCACAAGATGGGATTCCCAAATTCTTATATTTTTTTAATTTTATCGTTAGTAAAGTATACTGATAGCAAACTAATTTAACTATTTCTTATTGTTAAAGCGATTACGTAAGATATTTTGATCACATGAATATTTATGTATAAGAAATCGAAACGTTCTCAATATTTACAATTATTTTAACATATATCATTTAAATGTTTGGCTTTAAATCTCAGCCAAATCTGGGCAAAAACGGCGTCATTTTACCCTTAATTGACTACGGGAATGTTTGTTATCTCGATACAAGTGAGGAGTTGTTAGATAGACTGGAGAGACTCCAAAATGTTTATATTCGGTTTATTTTTAATCTAAAAACATACGACCATAACTCTGAATGCCGTGCCAAATTACAAATTATTTAAATAAGACAACGAAAAAATCTCCACGTTCTGTCAACCCTATTTCAAGCTGTCCTCAGTATCTGCGGAAAAAATCAATTTTCTTTTTGAGCATGGAACGTCCTTCCGATCTAGTGACGACAATATTATTTTTATACTAACGCATCATATATTATCCTATACAACATATTTTGTTGTTTATTTAAAACGATCTTCCTAGCTCAATCAGACGTGTTTCATCCTTATCAATAAAAAAAGCATTATCTCGAAATATTCCTCACTTCCAGCTCGTATACAATTCCCATCATTATCCCTATTTTACTTAAGATTTATATTTTGTTACTTTTACTCCAATAATATATTCATATACTAAGTTTGAGACACGGCTATGGATACCGATAATAGTTTTGAAACAAAAGCTCGTTGATTGGAGCAAATTGCTTTAAAGCAATAAATCCGCCAACAGATTTACATGAAAGTGTTAAAATAATTATTTCCAAAATAACACCACCAAAGAAATCAGATACTGAACGACCACTATTATCAGTCTTTATCAACCACTGCTAAGTACTGAGGTTAGCTTAGCCTCTGCGAGAACTGTCAACCGCGACTACATTTGAACACCGAGTGTTTTCGACTTTTTCGAATGCGTCGGTTCTATACTTAGTGAAGAATTAGGAAGAACCATATGTTTGTACTAGGTATCTATCTCCCTGCATATCTGAGAAGCTTTCAAAATGTAGAAGCTCTTGTGTAAACATATTGAATATGGAATATGTCAATTTGGAGAAAGACGAAAGATATTAAAAAGAATTAATACAATTATATGTCCAGCATTGTGCTTAATCCATCATTGACCGTCGTCATGCCCTTAAGTCATCCAAACGATGGCTAGATAGTTGTAAATGAACAACCTTAGAGAAAGATGATCGCTCCAAACAGAATCCAGAACCCAAAACAGAGTTTAAAAAACTAAAAAGGTTTTTTAAGTATTTATGTGGATTTTGCAATACATATTTGATTCCACAATTTATGGACACCTTTTGGTAACGTAAGAACGTTGATAAAAACGTATTTGTGTTAAGAATAGTGAACTGCAAAGACTACGAGTGTCGTTCAGTTAATTATACATCAGGAGATACTCAATTAACTATTAAAGCCCACAGGAGGAACGTCAAAGCTGGAATTTGAGTGGCCAGGCGCATGCTGTTAACATGGTTTTAATATTTAAACATGCTTGTCTCGTACAACGAAACAAGTGGATAACGCTATCACTTTTATAAAATAAAAACAAAATCGCGGTACATCCAATGAATTTTATAAAGGTTATTTTCGGTGAAATAAGTAATTAATTAACAAAGAGTAAAATTTTTTTTTTGTTTAAATCTAAAAACCAAATTTAATATATCTAAGATACATATACTCAGAAGAATGCATGGGGTGACAATGTATGACAGAATAGGGAATAAATTGATTAGGAATAAATGTGAACTTAAGGCTGATGTGCAAAGTAAGATGAAGAAGAGCTCTCCAAGTTGGTTTGGGAACGTGGAACAAATGAAAGAAAACAGACTAACTAAACAAATATACAGTGTTAATGTGAGTGGAAGGCATGGTAGAGAAAGACCAAGAAAAGTATGGTTGGATCAAGTGAATGATATTTTGAAAGAATTAAATGTAAGAAGTCAGAGAAATCGTACGAATTGTATGACCAATTGTATGGATGCAAACAAGGTGCAAGATGTGTGTTGAGATAGAAAAGTCTGGCGCTCTGTCCTCTCTACATACCAGACAGGGAAACTCAAATATTACTATGTTAACTGTGATCTCAATTATTCATATTAAGATGTATTTATTGTCCAGGGTATTAACGAGATATCAAAAGTTCGTTTCTTAGGTGTCCACATGGACTGTCAACTGACATTTAATTTGATGTACACGCAAGTGTCCAGAACAGACAGCTCTGGATTGTTAACACTCAGATAACTGAAATCGATAAAAATATGCATTTAAATCGATGAACCTAAACGTGAGTGGATACATTCGTTGTTTCTCAAATTTAATTACAATAATAAAGAGAATACAATAATAAAAATAAATGCATGAATTTCAAACAAACCTTGACAAAAAACTAATAAACCAGTGACATAAATAATACATCATTTTAAAAATTAAACACAAGTTCAACTGCTTCTAATGCGAACAGTCAAACGAAACGAATCGTGAAATTGTGTAGGTATGTTAGATAAATTACCATTTTAACACAAGGAAAAACAAAGATACTACAAATACAAAGATAAAATGTTTATTTGTGATCTAGTCGCATTATAACCGGGTCAAGAAAAACTTCATATGTATTTTGTATTTCTTTTACAATAGTCTAAGCGAAAAATAGTTTTTCATTATATTTAGTGTATGGCAACACAATAACGTTAAGGTTAAAAATGCATAATGTATCATATATCGTCGTCATACAAGAGAAAGTGACCAAGTGCATTTTTCGCGAAAACGTGATTAATGACTATCTGACACCTTACTAACATAATGGTGGGCTGGAAGAAATAACCCAGCCAGAACTTGGAAGAATAATAATAATATCTTGACTTGTTTAAAATGACTATCTGCATTGATGTTAATTTTTTTACAAGCAAAATTGTATGAAAATTTTCAAAAATATTATTTCTTTATTTTGAAAGCAATGAACATTTCTATACACCCAAAAAAATCACAAATGTGAATACGTTTATTTAAAAAAAAAATGAAAACAAAAGTGTAAAAATGGTTAAATGGCTCTCCTGAACATTTTGCATTTTGTTAGTTGGTCACTTTCTCTTGTATGACGACGATATATTCCTAAAGAATTTCAAAAGAAAGATACTTGTCCATGAAACCTCAAATTTGATCAATATAATTTCAGACCAATTCACAAAACTCCTCCTTGTATCGTGTTATCTCTCTGTTCCGTCTATATTGTGGCATCATCCAATAACGCGATATTGTACAAAATAATATGAATATCTTCATTGCAAAATAACATTATTCAACGTTTATTTATTGATATTGTAGCAGCACCGTTTCAGTGATATGGCATAGGAATTTATATAATGTAAGGCATATGATGTAATTACACATTGCTACTGAGAAATAACTCTAATCATTATAAAAAAATCAATCAAAAATATTTTTGCAAGACGTTCTCATTTTCATTTTCAGTAACGAAGAATACTTCGTAACAATGCTAATGATCGAACGTAGAAAGATTCAAGAAATTACAAAATAGTTTTCCAATATGGGAGTATAGGCTAAATTAGGAAGTAGTAATCAAATGAACCCAAAACATTGAAGAGGAATATGAGCAATAACAGACAATATCATCAGCATTTGTGAAGAATCATTAAAAAATATATATATCTTACCTGTCCTGCGATGCGCTGAGATCTACGGGGTGAACACTTGCGAGAGACATTGTTTCAAAACCACGAAATCTGTAACAAAGTAACAACAAAAAATAAGAATCTAAAAAATATATATATATGGAAAAATTCTCAACAGCCGAGCTTTTAAATGAATTTTTCAAATATTAGTCATTACCAAAACAAAATCTGGAAGCTTACTCGTAGTAATAGCTTGAAAGAATCCTATTGATTCACTGCAAATGTGATTTACGAAATAAATTCTGAGTGAGTAATATCAAAGTTTGTGGAAATTCGTAACTCCCGATCCGAGTATATTGGCTAATCGTTACTTTATGCTTGGAATCGAATGGATGCCAAAATTATGACTCACAAACATGAAAAGAGGGGAAAATGTAGTGTGATTAATTATGATTAATATTATAGAAATTAAAAATTCTAAATAAATTATTTGTGTCACATAAAAATAACAATACCTACTCATTTCCTGGCGACACTCATATGTGCGTTAAGTGTTTTTTTAATGGCATTGATTTCAAAATATAAAACTGACACCTGTGAAACTAATGATAATTTCGTACGTAAATAAAACATGTTTTAAGAGAGAAATGGTCGAAATTAGCAATCGCTTGTACAATATATACGTGGTTCAAAATGAATAGGAAAGTTTCATGACACGAACGAGATATAAATCTGACTCAATGTCAGCCGTCATCCTGAATTATTATCCTTGACACTTCTTTCCATCTTCATTACTGATATCTGCCGAAGTTACAGTTTAATATTAATAAAAGAATTACATTTCTTCAAGAGAAAAAATTACAAGTGTCATAAATGCTAAAATAAATATGCTAAAAAGTGAATAAATATAATTTGTATTAATAACTGAAATTAAATAAACAGTAGGACGAATTAGAGGAATCAAAATTACTCTAACTCTCCTTTGGGTGGGCGCATAATGACTACTGTGTATCCCAACTTGAATAATAAATTCCTTTTCGCAAGTTTTTACCAAAAATTACTTTACACGTTATTTCATATTATGACAAAATTCTACCACACATCGAGTATCCTTTGAGCCTGAAACTCGAAAACTTCTTAATCCGATCACAAGATTTTTTTAAAATTTTGATTATAAATTTTCACCAGTGTTGTTAAAAAAAGCATAAATAGGTGGACAATAAGTCGCGTTTCAATTTTAGTCATTCATTCTTTTATTTAACTTGTTTTTTTTTTTAATTTACTTTCAAATAATTTTAAAGACGTCCTTAAATTTTGTTATGGAGAATTCAAAATAGAAAAACGAACAAAAATGATAAAACTTTATTTCGCAAATCAAGAGTCAATTATTTGAATACAATGCGCATATCGTCGTCATTTTAATGATGTAGATTGTCCAGGAAGATCGACGATTAGGAGATTAGTTGCAAGTTTTTGACAGCAGTAATGTATAGAAATCTGCGTACTGTTCACACTAATGATAATATTCCAAAGGTATAAAAAAGTGTTCCTCATGATCAAGGAACTTCGACCACATGACGGTCAGCACAGCTCGGAATGTCTCAATTAACACTGTAACAAATCTTAAGAAGCGATTTGCACCTTTTTCCGAATAAAATTCAGTTGATGCAAGAGTTGAATCCACATAACAACGTATTGAATATGCATGTGCATTGGAGCACGTTTTATTGGCTATCCTATATTTCGTCATATTTATATTAGTGTAGAGACTGAATAATACGAATCATTTTGGAGAATACTATAATTTTATTCTAGTATTTAATAATAATAATATTTTCAAAGTGAAAAGAACTAGTCACCTACACTGTATGAATGAGGACAAACTACTAAGAAATATTGTTTTAAATAAACCAAGGAGCTAAAGGCCGCTTCGACACAAATCGCATAGGTCAAGTACTCTTATATCGATACGAAGACAACGGTTGTTCAATTTACTACTAAGCACTGAGAGATGACACATAGACAAGGATATTCTCTTTACACAATTTAATTTACCCAAGGGCTATTGAAATAATAGGATATTTGTAATACTTCATAACGGTAAAAGTGAAAACGTTAAGGTTCCGAGTATTTGCTTAACTACCCTACAGTAGTTTACGTTAACCAAATATTATATTAGTTGGTAACATTGCATCGCTATGGTATATGCGATTTACAGCGTTTAAATTTCAAATGAAGAAATTGGTAGGTGTTCATTATATAGTTATAATGGCATACAACAAATTAAAATTAAGCAACAATAAGATTATTATGTATTATTTTTGTAATAAAGGAGACTCATACTTGCATAATAGATGCGATAAGAATTTGAAGAAATTCCGTCAATTTCTACTGCAATGTAACTATTTCTCGTCTGCATAAATCCCCTGCCGTGTAGAATTTCAAAATGTAACATTCATATTTTTTACATAAATAATTAGTTCAATACCTAATACTATCAGTCAATTAAATAAATAAATTGATAATATAATAACTAAGAAAACTAACTGTGTACACGTATCAAAACACGTGAAGAAATAACACTGATTTGTATATATGACACTATAGTAAATTGTGCATTTTACGACGAAAGTCTTATCAAATTGCTCTTAAGCTTTTTCCTAATCAACATAATAATTGCTGATATATATTAAAACATCGATACTTAAATTCATAATTATACTCATTTAAAAAAAATGTGTCATGATTCCCACTTCCATATAACCGTTATAATTCCGCGCTAGGATAATATTTAGAAAGGATGCGGCGATGGACGTCCTATATCTAAGGAGCAAATATCCTAATATGCCTACAAGACCATGCGGGTAAGAGTCAAGTTGAAACCAAAGTTTTTTAAAAGGATTTCAGTCTGATTTCCCCTTAAGGTCATCTCTCCGGTTGAATGGAAGAGATTACCACATGGCAGTAAGTCCGCCAAGTTGTACTGTATACAACGGAAATGTAATATAATATAATGGTTATATACGAGTATTTAAGCGAAATGGAGATCAGTCATGGACGGACAAAGTATGGGAATTTGGAAATAGAAAAGGGCTCGTTTAAAAGAAGCGCTCGCTTTTAAAGACCAAGTCCTGCTTGGTCATAAAACGGTATATGATAATAAATATGTACGGAGGTGCTTGTACTAATTAGTAATGCAGGCATGGTAGGTGGTATGTAATACGTTTTACAGCTCATCTAAAAAGGGGTCAGCAACGGACTCAGATGACGTAACCAAACTGTTCTTTTTGAAGCCATCTTTAGTATATCGTTCAAAAAAGAAAAAGAAACGAATACTCGACTAATTAATTAGTCAAATTTAATATTTTACAACCGACTATCCAATTTAAATAAACACGTAATTATTCTTGCACTGAGAAGACTTCATGAGGTTACAATGTATGGCAGAAAACGGAATGAAGGGATTAGGGATTAATGTGAACTAAAGGCTGATATGTTGAGTAAAATGAAAAGCACTGTCAGATGGTTTGGGCATATAGAACGAATGAATGAGAAAATATTAACAAATCAAACATAAAGTGCAAATGTAAGTGGAAGGGGTGATAGAGGAAGACCAAGGAAAGTATGGTTGGATCAAGTGAATATTTTGATTGAAAGAAACGTAGAAAGTCAGAAAAATCGTAGGAGTTGTTTACGGTCTATGGATGTAGAAGAGGCTAAGGATATGTGTGCGTCGAGATAGGAAAGTCTGGCGACGTGTCCTTTTTGTCAATACCGATAGTGAAAAGGTGTGATGGTATGTATATATGTAATTATTCTTAATTCGTGTTTTTCTGTGAAATTGTGTTGTACAAAAATGCGTTTTCCAACGAGAATACAAAGTGTAGTCTATACAATAACATAATTCGCGAACCATATGACCTCAGTAAGAGCACCTCCATGAGGTACTTTTATATTTCAAATATAGTATTAGAAAGAAGTTCACAAATCCTCTTAAAATCGATCATATCAACTTGATGTTCTACTAAATTACGAGTAATCGGAAGTTGACGTGTAATACAGTTTCGTATATCGTCTGGTTTCTGGCACAAATTGGTAAATGCAAAATTTCGAAAGAATACATTTTGGTAGATAATTATCATTAAATGTGCAAAAATTTGGAATTTACAATATATTTTAATTGAATATACTATGTTCACTCAATCAAAAAATATGTAAGTGGTCAAATGCATATACTATATATATGTATATTGGAAGTTTTATCTTTTAAATTGAAATATCTCAGAAACAGTCAAATGTTATTTACCAATTTGTGGAAGAAACCAGACGTTATTACATTATACTCGTATGTGGAGATACGTTTGAAGTGAATAAGCAACGCGCAATGCCAGGATCATTCGTCATGCACACGCCTACCTCGCGCTTGTTAATCAATTGCAAATGACTTCAAATCAAATTTGCGATGAGTCTCGAGACTCGAGTGACCGGTAATTCTATCTGAATAGAGACTACCATATCTACCCAATCAGTTGGAAGTACAGATTATATACCTATATACCTACCACTTATGAATACTGACAGTGGCGGATTATGAAGGGTAGAACCCCTCGATCGTTATTTCATTTCGGATTACGGTGAATAATAAACAAAACTGGATATAAAATCAGAAAAAAATCTATCGAAAGAAAGCTCATATATTTAGTGGTATTCAAAAAGCTGGAAACACATTTTAATAAATTAATGTTTGACTTAACGGGCACCTTTAAATCCTTCAGTATAACGTCAAATGGTGGACTTGAAGGTGACATTATTTGTTTAGCAAAAACATAATTATGAATGAACAATGACGCTCTTTGACGATTACAATAGACAAAAAATTCAAGAAAACATTATTCTACCGAAGACAGTTAAATGTGTCATATATAAGGATGGCACTGCGCATTCTGAAAATAATATATACAAAAGATATACAAATCACTATTCATTTTTATCAGTATCAGGTTACAGAACCTAAAACCAAGCTCCAAAGAATCTCTGTTATACAGTTATCCCCAATATTTTAAGAAAAAACATCCAAATATGCGAATGAATGCTTGTTTTCAGGTTCACAATAATGGTCTCTATTTGAATTAACATAAGGAATTATTGTAGTAAGCACTAAATAACATTCATTCAGAAGGTGGAGGTGAAATCAGTCTAGAATTCATAGGGGGTCGATTTCGGATTGCAAGATTTTTTTTAAAAGTACGCTAACCATTCGACTACCGACACAGAGAAATTAAAATAACATTTCTTCGAATAAAGCATATTTTCTATACCTCTCTTCCTGTCGCAAATTGTTTTGATGTCCACCCGTTCCATCTTTTTGTTCTACCTAGCTCTATCTCTATCTTGCGCATATTTGTTGGTCGCCTTATATGGATTTACAATATCAAAAACATTTTGTTAATACTTAGGAAACCTGAATAGGGCGTGTTTCTTTTTCTTCTTTCATGTGGTTTATCTCTCACAATCAGATGTTCAGGTTTCTCATCCAAATTACAACCTCAGGAGTATAAATATAATACATTGGACACTCCTCCACATTATTATTGACAGTATGCAACATTCTACATAAATAGAAGGGAGAATCAACGAGACTCGTATATGCAAGGGGTGAGTACTGTACGATGGTCCAGGGTGAAGTTCGTGGCAGGTCAAATCCTGTTCAAACATGTTCATGTCAGTTTCCCTTCTTGCAGTTTACCTCGGATAATATGAACCAATTCATTTCGGATTCTATCTAGCCTCTTTGACAACACTCATCCACCTTCACATTTCATTTAATGAGGAATTGTATTTTAATGAATTGGCCCGATCCACCACTGTGCGCAGTACCTACACAGTAACTCGAAGCTACAACTGCCTGAAGGGTCGGCGAACCTGTCGACGGGCAAATACACTGGCACTGGAGGGAACCATAAAATTAAACTGGAATAAGCAAAAAATGGCTTTTTTACTGTACTGGCGTATATTGAGCATTGGCGGTTATCATTCGCATTCAAATAAAATAATAACCGTAGAAATAGCGTGCCTTAACTTATTATTTTTTATTGAGCATTCGGTGGGCCTGACCAATCTACCATCCATGGACATGACAATAATTATTTATTTGTTACGACTCATCGTCGTATTCTTCGACTTATCTGTTGAGGATCAAGGTCATTTTTTTTTTTTTGGTGTGCCATTATTTTTGTTTTTTTGAATTCAAGTATTAGTTGATGCAGACAATTACGCCTTAATCTCTCCTTACTCAGATCCAAAAACAGCAGTTAGTCTTTGTAGCGTTTTTTTTTTTGCAAAACCATGTATCAAAATTATATTTATTTTATTTGAACAAAATATTATATGTTGGTGATTATAGTTACCATTTTTAGTGGTTACTCGTATATAGTAAAAATGCACGTAGTGTCTAAGCAATATTATATGGTGGTTATTCTAGTTACCATTTTTCAGTGGTTACTCGTATATAGTAAAAATGCACGTAGTGTCTAAGCAATATTATATGGTGGTGATTCTAGTTACCATTTTCAGTGGTTACTCGTATATAGTAAAAATGCACGTAGTATCTAAGCAATATTATATCGTGGTTATTCTAGTTACCATTTTTCAGTGGTTACTCGTATATAGTATAGTAAAAATGCATGTAGTATCTAAGCAACTTAATGAATAATTTCTTGGATTTTTTATTTCATCATCATCATCACACCATGCACGTAATGAAGTATGTAGAGGATTCTAAAATACATATGTCACTTCTGCTGTGTTGACACATCTTGTCATGCACACTCTCCTATTTCTCGCTATTTCAAAATTTGATAAGATTTATATTATTTAATACGGTAGTTGACTCGGATGTGGACATATCATATTTAGCTCAACGTTGTCAGAGTTTCGAAGGATGGTGGCTAAATTCACGGAAACGAGTGTTTGTTTTCTCTATCTACATAATTCATAACGTTTTCACTGACCTGCTGACATAACTGAATTTGCAAGAGATGAAAACCGAAAGTGATATTTGAATCATTGGTATTAGGTATTTATAAATTATCTGTTTTGGGTGTATAAATTAATTTCAAGCAAGTGTTCATTGAATTTTTTTAAATAAAGTGTTCAATTTATCCACATACTTAAATGCTAAAATCAAAATTGTTTACTCGAGCGTTTCACGAAGAAATCAAAAGATAAACAATAATAAAAAAAGTTTTTTTGCCAGCTGCTCAATTGAAAAAACGGCCAAAACCAGTCGCCCAGCTGCTTTACTGACATCTCGGGAATTGGATAAGTCGCATGCATATAGACATTGCAACGCACCGTTAATGTAAAACTGTTATAAGTTCCAAAATTTTCGTAAAAGATATGAACATGTTTTTTAATAACTCGTTTTATTGCACTATCATCGCATCCATATATTTATATTGAGTCATAATTCGAAATGTGACATTTTAACAGTTCAAGCAAATGTAGACTAGATGATGATCAAATCTCAAAGATGTACATATAATCTATACATCTTATCACGCCATCTCCCTGACGAGATAGGCAGAGGAAATAGCGCCAGACTTTCCTATCTCGACACACATCCTTAGCCTCTTTTACATCCATACAACTTCTACGATTTCTCTGACTTTCTAAGTCATTATGGAGTCGTTTACATTAATTGTTAAATATTTTTTCTAAAACTCAGTGCATAAATTATTTAAACCAACACTGGTTATACATTTAAATGCAGTTGCATAAATAAAAATAGTAGACGTAGAATAGATGCATACGAAAGATGGTGATGGAGAAGGATGTAACGAATTGCATGGACGGCAAGAAGAACTTATGCCTCAAGAAGACCTAAGAACTGAGTCACCGAGAGATTGTCGACAATCAGCCTACGACGTGTTTTTCGTTTTTGGACACATTGCTCGTGGCAAAGAAGACATTTTGAAAAGGTTTATGGTAAATGGAAGCGTGGACGGACGACGCATAAGAGGAAGAGCCGCAATGCGTTCGACTAAGTGAGAGACGCAACAGAAAAACCCTTAATCGCTGCTCTTGGAATTATTGATTGCATGTATGAATCGAAAGGGGTGGTCAAGGGATGTTATGGAAATCAAGATGCTCAGTCATGAGCTACACTTTGATAGTAATAATAATAATCATAATAAAATAACCATTTATACAGCGCCGTTTAGAGAACTACTCAAGGGCGCTCTAACTCAGGATTCAAACCCATTCATAAATTTGGATAAGACCTCCCAAAAAGAATTGTATTTAAGTGTTTCTTAAAAGCTGCAAACGCCACCCATATCTCTGACACTAGGAGGCAGATGACTCCACACCACAGGACCAGCAACGGTTAAAAGCTCTATCACAATACCCCGCCCTATTGGATTGATTTGGAACAACCAATTTATTAGATGAAAAAGATATCGATCTTAAACTTCTACTTCTCTCCGTAATATCCCTCAGACACAGATTCGAAAGATACAATGGAGACATCCCATTAAGGGCCTTGAATACGAAGAGACACAGTTTGAAATTAATCCGTTCGCGACAGTTAAGCCAGTGTAAACTTTTTAGAAGCAGACCAGTAAAAGAATATTTATGACTACCGTTTATCAACTTTACCGTTGTTAGCTGTGTTGAAAACAGATTGGAGTTTAGACATTTTTTAATCCGGCTAACCAGAATAAATAGAGTTACAATAATCCAGACGCAACCCAACAAATGAATTAATAAGAGTTTTTATTTGCCTTGTTGGAAGATAGGATGATAAGGTGAAATAAAAATTCATAATTTATTATTATACTTGAGCACAATGTTACAAATTTGTCATTAAGGCTTGTGACAGTTTTGCATACAAGGTGCGATTTATATACAATAGAAGTACTGGGTACTCGGTACTCGCTACTCGCCACTCTAATGCCCTGCCAGATCGATACAAGTACGTGCATCAATCAAATATTCAGAGGCACAATTCCTTAATGCATTTCAATCGAATTATTTCGTGATTCATCACACGTATTGACTTCCATTAAGAGCGATTTCCTTCCTCGTTTATATTGCAGAGATTTCAAAGAAGAAATTCTCGAACATACGAGAACATACTCGTAAGGTTAGAACACTGACGTTTGTACCAAAATAATTTTGTATTAAGCTTTCGTTGTATACAGAGTATAACCCGATAGTTTATTGTCATGCGGTAATTGCTTACAACCAACTAGAAAGATATTAAAGAGATCCGAAATGAATAAAGACTGATACCCGGAAAAGAACTAGCAATCTCCGGATAGAAAGAGATGTCTTGCCAATTAATCCACGGGAGTCGTTTTCCTTATAGAATCTTCCCTACAGAATCTGTCAACCTTCGAGATTCAATTGGAAGATCGCTTATTTTCCAAATCCCCCTCGGATCGATTCCCGATGATTGCCAAACAAAAAAGTACCAGTCTGCTTTCACGGCAGGTCTTTTCAACTCAACCATAATACTTACGTTGTATATACGAGTATATAACAATGCATTACGTTGTATAAACGAGTATATAACAATGCATTACGTTGTATATACGAGTGTATAACAATGCATTACGTTGTATATACGAGTATATAACAATGCATTACGTTGTATATACGAGTATATAACAATGCATTACGTTGTATATACGAGTATATAACAATGCATTACGAACATTTATTTATTTTTTCTTTTACTCATATTGATTGTTGACATTGTTTTCGGAGGAATAATTAATTATTATTTTACACCTCGTTGTATACGATACGACTTGGCGAGCTTATATGACAAGTTGACATATGACAAGTTGACATATGACAAGTTTGATTCGTCGAGCGTTAACAATGAATTATTAAACTTTCATTCATTCGTAAGACAACCCTTGTCACACCCGAATTAATAATGCGGACATTTTGAAGAGTACAGTTTGGAGACACTATTGTCTTCAGTCCTAGTATTCGAGCCTTTGGGTTAAGAAACACTGGAGTAGTAACTCAAAATACGCCTTCATGCGTGTTAGAAGTACTACCGCATATAAACAGACAACAAAACTCGTACACATTTAGCGCATAGAACCGAATTGGACCCCGTGTTTTTATTCTTTACTTTGTTTTGGATAGCATCGGGAATCGAACCCGAAATCCACGGGTTGAAGACCAATGCTTTACCAACTAGGTCACAAAAGTAGTCATTTTGTTAACTTATATTTAATTAGATGATACGGAACTATCAAAAGGTAATTACTCAATGTAGGTTTAAAACAAAACGTCAGCGCAATGAATATACGGAACACAACTCTGAATACAAAATGAGTATTTTTTAAATATGTTAGACTTATTATATAGTAAGTGGTAGCGGTAAGAATAAACATTATTTTAATGTCTGCGTTAATAACACTTTGCAATATATTTCAAGTAAAGAATGTCACTTATCAATAACTCAATATATCACTTTTTTACATCAATACTCGTAAAACGCAATTAAAAATGCAATTATACAAATTCAATGAGAATCTCCTTAACATTCAATTCACAAATATTTATGAGATAATAACTTTTTACTAGTTTATTTTTTAGCATCATCAGTCCTGTCTCTAAATTATCCATTATTTTTTTTACAATTATTAAAATTTGATTTGTGTGGGCGCCAAAATACTCATACGTTGAAATAGACAGCCAAATTACCTTCCAAAATGTGCAAAAACTAATCATCTAAGTCGTGCAATAAAAAATACTACCCGGCAAAATAAAATCAGTGACCGCAAACCTTTCCAATTATTATTACTATAAACACAAGTTTCCTGACTATTTCTTCACTGTTCGACATATTTGAAGAGTTCCATTTGAAGTGTCCAACATTTTTCTAGTAACCGCATCAAAATATTTGAATAGGAACTAAACATTAATATTCTTAACATTAGAAACACTTAACCTCATGTACATGCCAAGATTTTACGTTTTATGTGTAATATGTATTGACGATCAAAATTGTTTTCCAAAAGAGAACATTTTATTTGAGTTCAGGAGTCCCTTTTCCAGCATTTTCTCAATCTTAGGTCTGCACTGAGGCTGGTTATTAAATTTTATATTTAGTATTTTTTGTGACATTCTTTATAATTTCATATTCTCGTTGCCCTTGAGAGATTTTATTTTTTCCTACTCGAGAGTATTGTAGTGTTGATTGAATTTATTTTCCGTGTTGTACTATACATTGGTACGTTCATGCATCATATTTTGAAACATGTATAGTATGTATCAAGAATTGTGTTTTAAGATGTTGATACGTTATCTTTTGTTTTGATATGTTATCTTTTGTTTTACAATTGTTACTAAATGTAAAGGACACTTAAGTGTCGTTTACATTGTCAGTAAATAAAGCAGATTATCAAAATATATTTCACAGAATTTTTTTTAATGTTTTTAAAGAATAGATATGACCGAAGTCATGTGCATCCTTTGGCCACCGAAGATATTGAATTATATAAAGGCCTATTATACTAAAAATGTTCGTTGAATGAAATTGGTCAATGGTCAAGAAGTGAGTTGAATAAAATTCAAGTATTTAATTTATTTCTGCGATTTATTGAGTTCCTCCAAGAATTATCAATCGAGAAGTTATTTATAATTAAAAAAAATCTAATTATTGTTATCCTAGCGTCACAAAATATATATTTTTCATCAATTATTAAAATCATTCAATGGTATGACAAGTTTAGAACGATTTAGAAAAACGTGGCACGACGAAATTAATCAAATTCTTAAAGAAGGAAGAGTGAAAAGCCGTTATAATAGGAAACTATGCATAACGAGGTGTAAGGACGAGACAAAATCGAAATATGTGTCCCGGGATAAATTGAAATTGACATATGTTCTATCTGCTCACTATAATAAGGGCATCACTTTATGGTGATGATAATGAATTATTACGATCAGTAAAATTTACGTCACTTCAAAATCACTTAAATAGAATTCATTGCATTTTATAGATATTTATTTTCAATACTAAACATTTTCATTCCTGTATTAAATGTTTCCCGTGACTAATAAATCGCTCGCAATCCACTGGTTTGTAAACTCTGTCATATATTCGCTCATAGATAGATGTGTGAAGCATGAGTTTCAGAAAATTTTCTAGTAAAATCTACTTCAATGTTCTTATAATAATTACGAGTATGTAACAAACATGAACTACGCAAATACTTTTTTTTACATTACAGGTATTTTTATATTACGAATGCCGATTTAATCATTTAAATTTAAAAAATACGAATTAAAATCGAATCCTCAAGTTCTCGACTGAAATGACGTATTTCCCAAACTGTGAACATCGTAAAATCTCCATAATTTTATGACATCACAAACTAGCAGCAAAAAAACACTGACGTAACTTGTATTTTTTAAAAAAACTTCATTACTTAATAATATATCTATATAAATAAAAATGTAAATGTTCGTTAATTATTGCTAGCTAATCTCCGGAAGTTCTCTACCGATCGCTTTGAAATTTTGAGTAAAGTTAATATTCGTCAACGGAAATGTTTTTTGATTTTTATTTATATATATATATCAGTGTATATAATAAAATTTTTAAATCAGAATCAACATTACCTAGGCGAACCTGTCGGGGACAAAGATATCAAATATTGAATATCAACTGTCAAAATATTATGACAGTTGAGCATATTGCATTTTCGAGGTTTAGTAATTAATATTTGATATTCAATGATTTAGTCTATATACATAAAATATAAAATAATTTTATGTTTGATAATAAATATTTCCTGTTGAATAATAATTCTACGATAAATTAGGTTAGAATCCAAGATACGTCAAAATAAAATTTGTGTTAATAAGGATAAGTTCCATTGTGTCATAGCAGCTTGAGAAAATCTTAATATGGCTGAGTCTAGACTTTATAGCGCAAGCGCAGGAAATATATTTGGCAGAACTAATACTAAATTTGTAAAAAATATCCAACTAAAATTTTATTTGTTTTGAAATATTTTGAGTATCGTTAAAATAAATATAATCGCTAAAACAAATATAGCTTATATGTATAAAGAGATCTAAAATAAATATAACTTACATGTATAAAAAGATCGAGGATCGCTAAAATAAATATAACTTATATGTATAAAAAAACAGATGCGTGACACTCTCGCGTGGTAGAGTGAAACTTCTTAGCTCCTAGGAAAAGTTGATTTTATGCATTGCTTTTTTTCGATTTGTTAACGATTTTTTTTAGGATTAGGAAATGGTTCTGTGGAATTTAATTCAAGAAAGTCTCTTTTAATTCGATGAAAAAACTATTTTTTTTTATTTTTTATAATAAACAATAATAAATATCTGCGCTAATTTATCCGCCATTTTCATTTCATAATGTGCGTTGTTAACATACCTACCTCTAAGATTATCTTTTTCACTTAGTTTTTTTAACTTATTTTTTTATTTTTCTGTTCAATTAGCGATAAAATTTAATTGTGTTGATTGATTTTCGTTTAAATTCAAATCATATCGTGAATTGATCTCTTGGAGTGACGCGATTATTTGCTTCACAGAGACAACGTGATGCTGGTATGTACATTTTTGACAAACGTCATATTTATTTTAAACGAACTGACAAATTTTTGCTTATTTGTAACAAGATGTATTAATTTGTCATCATTGTTGTTTTTTTTAATGTATTTACCTAAATAACTTGCTATTTATTAGAATAGATATTTATTGTTCATTAATGACGCGTCCAAACATGTCACATCCAAATTTAATTCGTGCGTAGTTTGCAATGTCTTTCCTTAACATTTAATTAATTCCAATAATCTCTCTCTTTGCTTAACATTTAATTCGTTCCAATTATCTCTGTATTTCCTTAACAATACTCCTATTGGACAAATATTTGACAAATGCGTGTCCAGCTGCAAAACAATCGATCAGCTGAGATATTCTCACATCAATTGCTGGAAATTGGGGACGGAAAGGTGCAGGTTGATATGACCCCAGGATGAATTTCACTGTCTCATAACTTAATGTTTCACAATTTCGAGGAAGCAGCAGAACGACGTGTAGCCAGACTTGAGGATGCACGGTTGCGAGCACGGCGATCGCGTTCTGCAGATTCAGAACTGGTTCGTTCTCAACAGAATGTACGCGACAGGCTGATAGTGGCTGAAATAGGTCATTAGGAATATCAAAAGTATCTTTTTTATATAGAATTTAATTTTATCTATACGTTTATATTTCAAAATATATCAAATCGTATATAGAAATGGAGATTTTTTAATTAGTTTTATATTCATTCGTTTGAATCAGACCAAGCTTCGCTCTGAAGAATACGTTCATTTGCGAGATACAGTTGTAAATGACGGTAATACAACTAACGTTTGAAGACTAACGATTTGGCCATCTTCATATACAGGCAGTCCACGTCATATGCATGAGTATGCTCAATATGCAATTGCGTATGTTCGTCACTACGGGTGTCCAGACCTATTCACTACATTCACATGCAATTCAACTTGGGACGATATACAACAGCTCATGGTAAAACATGAAGTGTTTCGGTCTGTGCGCTGCTGGATATACTCAGTGGAATAGCAAAAGAGAGGATGGCCACATGCACATATAGTACTAATCTGGCTCTATGACAAAATCACTTGAAACGAAATCGACAATGTAATGTGCGCTGAAATACCCGATGCCGACGTCGATAAGGATTTGCATGAAGTTGTGACGAAATATATGATACATGGACCTTGCGGTACACTGAATCCAAATTCACCATGCATGATAGACGGAAAATGATCTAAGCGATATCCTCGAGCATTAGTATCCAACACGGTTACAGGAAACGATGGATATCCTTTATAAAGAAGAAGATCAACAGAAGATGGCGGGAAATTAGCAACCATACAAATGTGAAATGGTGACATCAAAGTAGACAACCATTGGGTTATTGCATATTCGCTTTTGCTATCAAAAACATACAAAGCGCACATAAACGTGGAATACTGTAACCCCGTTAAATCGATCAAATACATTTGTAAGTACAATACGTGAATAAAGGCAGCTACATGGTAGTTTTTGGCGTGCAACCAGAATGCGGGATGGGAATGCGGTCATACATATCGATGAAATCGCACAGTATCAGGCTGGAAGATACATAAGCAGCAATGAAGCTGTATGGCGAAATCTTTCATTTCCCATACATGAACGAAGTCCAGCTGTTGTTCACTTAGCAGTACATCTAGAAAATGGACAACGCGTTTATTTCAGAGCTGCAAATGTGCAACAAATAGCCCTGAATCCACCGGCTACAACGTTAAATGCTTTCTTCACGTTATGTCAAAATGACGCGTTTGCGAAAATACTGCTGTATCAGTGATTGTGACATCAAAAGAAGAATTGGTTGAAAAAGTATTTACCAATATTCAAATCAATTATAAGAATCACGATTGGCTGAGTGAACGAGCTATTGTTGCCGCCAAGAACAAAGACGTTTACGAACTTAACAATATTATTCAGTTCCTTTTTTAATGTTTCGCAATTTTATATGTTTTTGTTATAACTTTCTTTCTTCTTTTTCAGTGCAATCGATCTTTCATTTGAATTCAAATCATATCGTGAATTGACCTCTTGGAGTGATGCGATCATTTGCGAGCACGGCAATAAACGCGACAGACTGAGAGTGGCTGAAAGACATAAAAAATATTGTATACCCACAAGCATTGTGAAATTAAACATATTAGAAACGTGTGCTTTCTCTTTTCTTTATTTTCCATTTAACCAGACTGAGCCACAGCAACGCGTGGCCGGGTACAGCTAGTTATATAATATTTTACTGCCACAGTTTAATATCTCCAATTAAATTTTTTTTTAAATATTTTACTAACAAGGACATCTACATTTTAAATTATTATATGCAATAGAAAATATGTATTGCAAAGTAATAAAATATTCCAATAATTTTATTTTGAAAATATATGACAATACGGAATGAAGTGATAAGGGATGAATGTGAACTTAAGTCGGATGTGTTGAGTAAGATGAAGAACGCTCTGAGATGGTTTGAGCATTTTGAACGAATGAATATAGAAATACTAGCAAATATATAGTGCAAATATGAGTGAAAAAGGAAGATCAAGCAATGTTTGGTTGGATTAAGTGAATTTAAACAAAGTAAATGTAAATATTCAGAGAAATCGTAGAAGTTGTATGAGAAGGTTTAAACATGTAGAAGAAGCGAAGGATGTGTATCGAGGTAGGAAAGTCTGGTGCTCTGTCTTCTCTGCCTACCTCGAGAGGGAAATGGCGCGATAGTATGTATGTATATGATTTAGAATTTTATATAATGAATCATAATTAAAGTCCTTCTATATTGAAAAATCATACTTGAGAATCTCTTATATTTAGTCTGCTTCGCCACTGTTCCAAATGCCGGTTTTCAGCGCCTAGAGCTCTCAGGTGGTCAAATGATAAATATATTTTGTACAACACCTAATGAAGTGGACACCAATTAAGTTAGAAGCAAAGATCCGTTTAACAACAATTTGCTTAATTACAATTCGAACCGGGGAAACTTTATTGCTATATTATTAGTAAACAAATTAATGACCTTCGTGGCCTACTTGGTACAACTGTCTTCCAGGCCACAGGTTACGGGTTGATACACATTTAAAAAAAACGGTATGGTTTTCACTTCAGACTTCTTTAAATTCTTTCTGATTGCCCACCAGGTTGTACTGTATACAACGAAAGTGTAATACAAATTTATTAAGCGATGCTTATAAACTGTCTTTTATAAAATAAACCGCTCTTGAGGTGATGTTTTATTGCATAACAGTGCTATAAAAGTAATTTATTTGTTGTTGTCGTTGCACCCCGTGGTGGCAAACCGTAACACTCTGGGGGTAAACAGTTTGAAAAATGACATAGAAGACGATTTACGAAAAAAATAGAGAAAGCTTACAATTTGTTGTTACAACCTGTCCGTAATCAATAGTGTAAGTTGTGTTGTTTAATCTTCACAAGAGACATCGACTCAAGAATTTTCTCACCATCCCAAATGTCTTGAATATGTTTTTAATGGGTGAAATTGTAGGATAAGCTAATAATTTCTTTAAATTAATACAGCACGCTAAGGGTTTGCTCAAGTGGTGCATAGTCGTTAGTCTCAAAACATATCAAGTTAATGACATTTTTTGACCGAGAAATTAATAATTAACAATCGGTAAAAAGTATCAACCGATATTTTCATGTTCACATTTCCCCGTTCTCAGTAAGATAAGGCAAAGTATTGTAATCTTATTGGTGACAGCATACTAGGGAGCAGCGTTACGACAAACGACAGGCAACAAACCCGGATTTATATAAATTGAAAGTAAAAAAGACAACACGCGCTTCCTTTTGACAGTGGTAACAACGATGATAAGAAAATCCACATTTTCAATACCAGTTTGCATTGTTTCAAGTAGCGGAAATTGTACAAAAGCCTTGATACGTTTACGTTTCGATTATTCGTATTCATCGCGTGGTCAATGCAGAGCTTCGTGGCCCTCTGTTATGTCTCGATCTGGACGCACCATCAATCTACATCCTTCCCAGTCTTGAGGCATGTTGAATGCATCACTTAAAGAGAATCCTATTAAGTCCTTTATTGATCCGTTTATCTTATACGACACCTTCCTGTTACTTGCCTTCCTTCCACTGTGCCCGTGCTCACCAGATTTTCATCAATTCAGACTTCATCTACCAACATGTCCAAAGTACGATAGGATTATTTTTCTGCATATTGCCGAAAATCTTTCAGAAATCTCCAATTCTTGGATGATAGAGACGAAGGTGCGCCTTGCGGTCCATGGGATACGGAGCATCCGCCTCCAGCATCACATCTCGAAGGCATCAAACATGTTCATTTCAACTAGCCGAAATAGTACAAGTTTTGATATTTTCACAGATCGATTAAGTTCAATGTTGAAAAAATAGAAGTTAGAAAAAGAACCTTAATTAAGGTGTCAATTAAAAAATGAAACAAAGTGACCGAAAATGCAATTTTATGAATGTTATACCTGAAGTTATAAATACTATATATTCAAGGCAACTTATTAAGTTTTTCATAGCATTCGATTATGGTCTAGTTATCAATATTCATTTCGGGTCACTTGAATAATGAATAGAAAAGTATCAGATACAAGTGTCAAAGTTGAATTGGCTAATTATACTTCGAATATTAATTTTGTTACGCAAAAATGAGGTTAAACGTTTTTTTAAGATGTTACATTAATACTTTAAATTATTAAAATATTTTCATATAAAATAACACTTAATACTCGTACTCAATAAGTACACGTACATACTTGAACTATTGCACGACCTCAAATTCTATGTCAAGTTGTACAATTACCTGAGCTTTATCTATTTTATTTTTAAATTTGTGATTATATATGTATGAACACTACACATATGCACTACACCTAAAGCTGATTGTGTAACTATCACATATCGAAAGATCTACAAAGGTTTCTTTGTAGATCGCCTTATTATTGTGTCACATCGAGTCTTTATCAGAAAAGTGTAGCAATTTTACATGCGATTTCGCTCTTTTCCGAATTCAATGATATGTAAAAAAACTGACAATTAACCATTTTAAAATTTAAAAGATGAAAATAATATTAGGGTTACACTGACCACTATGACAAATGACAAATGTTTTATATAAAAATAGCGAATCGTTCCTACTCAAAATAAAATAGTGAATACATTCATAGAGAATAGAGTTTCGACTGTACAAAACCAATTTATTTTTCATCGTTTTTATAGTTGATGAGCCTTAAGTTCGCGCCACTCATTCATGCAATTACGATTGTTGTATAAAAATATTCGATGTGCAACGCCATTTTTGCCAACCAATGAAATTCATCATAAATTGAATGTAGCATTGTTTCGTGTTTAACTGGCTTTATTATTATTATTGTGCTAATTATTGTACGGTCATTTATAGTAGTGAAATCAAATTCAACAGTTTACGAGTTTCCTAGCCAACATGGTCTTTGTATTGGTAAATTATAATAAACCACGTCCTCCATGGCCTAGTTTGTAAGACGCATGTCTTCCAGCCCGGTAGTTACGAGTCGATTACCGTTGGAACCCAGATGTTTTAAAAATGGATTTCGGTTTGGTTTTTGCTTAAATCTCTAACATATTTTTGGTTGGTTGGAAGAGATTGACACATGACAATAAGCCCGCCAGGTTGTACGGTATAAAAACAATGTAATATATTATAATTCAAAATATTTTAGTCAAATATTGTTAACTACGAATCGAAGAACTAAAAAAACTGTTAAAAAGAATATACAAACTCGCAATAACTTTTAAATAAAGTTAAAAATATTAGGTAACAATTCGCAACACATTCATAAATACATGATGCAATATTTATTCTGTACAATGAATATTTTTGACAGTTTTAATTAAATTAATTTATAGCATTAAAAATGTAGAATATTAAGTCATGTAATACGAGCGCGTGTTCTACAAAAAAATACATATTATTTGGAAAAATGCGTGCAATATTCATCATGTCTAGTAGCCATAAAATAAGGAATACCCTTTAACAATAAAATTAGGATAATTTGAAGCAAAAATTAGATAACTTCTTACATAGCAAATCTACATTAAATTTTGAAAAAATAATTCACTAGTCAGTTAACGTATCGATTTTTACAAAATATCTAAAAATTCATACTGAAACCCATGATGGCGTGTTCATTCGTGTAGTTACTTTCTCAACTTTTTCAAATTAATAATAAAGATACTCGTATATTGAAGAACATGGCCGGAAAACAACAATGTCTTCAGCCAATTAATCGAGTCTTCGGGGTTAGAACCACTGGAGTAGACACGAAACTCTTGTTCGTAATCGCACATTTGGCAACACATAGGGAAGAGGCAACAACACTCACACATGTCTAGTGTGTAAATATTGTTAGGAGACGAACTCTTTTCCCCTGGCCCCCGAGTGGAATTCAATGATCCTACCAACTAGGCCACAAAGGTCGTAATTATGACGTAAATAGGCTTACGTCAGTCTAATATATGGAATTTTGAAATAAACCCACACATATCTCGCTCCATGTGATTAGTAGTCATTTACCTTATAACAGCTTGATTAAAGTTTAAATATCATAATTACTTATTTTACCTATAAATAAGAACAAACGAAAGAGTAATGAAGCAAAGTGCAATGTAGTACATTGACTTCAATTTTAAGACGGATTGAAAACCAAATTTATAAAAACAACAGTCAGCAAAGACCTCAACCATTCATTAAATTATTAACTAACATAATTTACATATTTTCTTAAATCTTGACTAACACATGTACATAGTGCGTGAGAAAATAAACAATATTAGCTGTAGATATGTCACATTCGCATTAAGGTTAACGTTTAAAGTCAAAACTATATAAAGTTCATATAAGAAAAAGCTTTACTCAAATTTTCATATTGTCATTATTGCAAAATATCCTTAACTGTCTCGCCACCCCCTCTTATCTCGTCGAAAAAATTCAGCGTCTTTCCGATCATGGACTTGCGCCGCGAATAATTATTCGCTTTCCACTTTTACGTAGTCCTTTATTATCCATGCAATGAGACTCTAATTTTAATATTAAACTCACTCGGTCATTGACAAGTTTAAAAAAGCGATTAAAAAGACAATATCAAATCAGTAATGTAAATTGTTTCATTCTTGATTTTCCTTTCCTTTCCTTTCCTTTCCTTTCCTTTCCTTTCCTTTCCTTTCCTTTCCTTTCCTTTCCTTTCCTTCCTAGTTCCTTTGTTTGATGGTATATCACTTTATTAATATTTGTACAAATTTACTACAATTTGAATATTTTTTTCAATAATGTAACTTTATTTATTTTTGGCTGCTTGTTTCGAAATAATAACCACCTGGAAATCTATTCCAACCAAGCCCGGTAGATATTAAATAAATGAACTTAATCCGGGAGCGCTAACCTGAGAGCCGAGCCGTACACAGCATGAACTACGAATAGTGGATACACTTACTCCTCAATCTCCTGACCAAGATTTTTTTAGATAATTATAGTGACTTCCTAAGAACACATTCCAGCCAGCTACGTCAAGTACTAATGAGTTTATCGCGAGTTTCTCTCTTGTTATGACATTCTTACTTGATTTCTTGATAACCTCCATGGGTTAATTAAAAAGACAGTCTTCTAGCCCGAAGATTGCGGGTTCGATTCCTGCCGAAACTCGATTTTTTTAAATGGATTTAAGTGTGATTTTCACTTAAAGCTTCTTAAAATATCTTGTCAGAGATTGCTATATGACAATAAACCCGCCAGACTGTAATAAACTGAAAGTGTAGTATAATATAAGATTTCAGACGGAAATTAGTTCTGTAAATCTTGCGATTCACACTTGAATAATTCAGACGTCAGAGATAGACATTTCTGATTCAGAATATTCTATTGTTGTATTTTTATGGTTTAACAACGGGTGTAAAAAACAAGATAATTCAAAAAAATCTTTGTACACAATGCGTCAGAGTAATTAATTGGCGAGTCTCGAACAATGCGGATGTAATAAAAAAATTATAAGTTATATAAACGAGAAACTGTCACTATAGACCTAAAGAAAGAAAAAGGCTGACTGGAGCGAGGTACACGCACCATCCATCCACTCGATGCAAGTATTCTTGTATTGTCTATCTTTAAGCCTGCATTGGATGTACTCGTACATAACCATGACAGCTCAATTATTAGTTTGCATATCATTGTCAAGACAGTTTATTTATTGGTTTGCATATCGTTTTCAAGACAGCTAATTTATCGGTTTGAATAGTTTTCAGAACAACTAATCTACTCTTTTCTGTTAAATATACCAAAATCACTACAGTGACTGTGTAAGAACATTGATTATATATTTATTTACATTACGTATTACAAAATGAAAAAGCAGAGACGACCTTCGTAATCTAGGTAGGTTGACGTCTGGCTTCCAACCAGGGATTGCGAGTTCCATTTCAGTTCGTAACCACATTTTTTTAAAAAGGGTTCCAGTCTAGTTTTTTTTAAGCTTAATACATTTCTGGGTGGTTAGAAAAGATCGCCATATGGCAATTAATCCACCAGGTTATACAACGAAAGTGATATACAACACAATCGGGGAAGCTAAATATTTTTTTACCGATAATATAGGTATGGCTATAAAACTATCAATAATTTGTAACGAATCTCCTTATTCACAATAAAATTGTCAGTTGTTTATTAGGTTGCGAACTTGTTTATTTACTACGTAATTTTATTTTACATATAAATCAAAACAAAATATATTTTTCATTTCTACAACCCAAATAATGTAATTTCAACTTATGTATAATATTTTTCTCAAAGACTCAACGGAATTCGGAAACGAAATTATTAATTTTAATTTAGCTGTATTACAAATTAAAAGATGCTAAGTCTAAACTTAAAATTTCCATTCTTTTTTTTAGTTGTACGAAGACATACATTTTTTTTTAAATGAGAGGATGTTTATGAATTGTACCATGACGAAATTACCACACACGGCCCTGGCGAAAATTATATAGCAATCATTCTAGACTTGTAAAATGAAGAATGGTTATCGCGTGTCACAATACAGCATTGAAGAAGCATTACAGAAATTTTCATGTTGGAAACTCATCGTCAGTTGGAATGATTGAAACTCGTACATAATCAATTCAGAAACTGGTAAAGCGACAGTGCGCGAATCCCATTGTTGCATTTTCAGAACTATCCGCTTGTCATTGGAGCTTGGAAAACCGAAACCATTAAAATAAATAACACGGCAAACTGTTGGAATTTCACAAAACATGAAATATCTCCAGTCATTCGGACAATAACAAATATCGCTTTGAACTTCAAATTTAAGCGGTCAACAAGTAATGACTAAGAATATTTCCAAGAAATTTGACCTAACAGAAGTAATAACAAGATATATCATTTGCATACTAATATATCATATCTGTTTTTCGTAGAATCTGAAATAAATCCCTCATAAGTAAAATTAAAAAAAAAAAAATTTAAAAAGCAATATTTATTTAAACCCCAAAACAAATCAGCGATCAAATGGGCGATTTCCTTGAATACGTTTATAATACCGCCCAGTCAACGCGGAGCAAAACTGAATTACGTACATATCAGAATGGCAGCAATTTGATTTATGTCATGTAAACCTCTCTGCTTACATAGCAATACGCACAAAAACACAGTAAAATCTGAGGACTCCTCATTTTCGAATAGCATATAAATAATGGATAATAAGAGCATTTCAACTTTAAAACTTAAAGCGCTCAAGGTTTCAAACGTCATGCGACAGCATAATGACAATTTAATTACAGTGTGTCCATAAGTACTGATACCATTGACAAAAGCAACGACCGATGACAATAGGAATGCCATAGGTAAACTGCCAATTTATAAATCATTTATAAAAAATCTATGACAAGCTGTTTCAATCACAAACGAACACGAAAGCCAAGATATTTACGACACGCTGGATTAAATTTAATTACTATCATAATTAATTATAAAACTTTAGGTTTTAAATCAACATCAACTCGCGTGACTTGAAACGTAACTAAATGTACTTTTATGCTTTATGCTTACACTCATTTATCAATAAACTTTTATGTTTTAAATATTAGTTATTAAAACCCGCCTTTTAAGAACTATAAGTAAATAAATTCTCAATAATGTGTATGGTTTTATTAAAAAACCAGAAATGGGTCGAATAATCCCCTAATGGTACACATATTTTCGGTAAAAGTTCAATCAATTCTTGAAAATTTTAATTGTATGAATGTTGAGAACCAGGGAAACAAAAAACAAACCTATTCAAACTGTCATTTAGTTACGGTATATAAAAACCTTGTGTACGATGTGAAAGTTCGACATCAATGTGACCGTGTCCAAAATGCTTTTTTTTATTTTAGTAAAGGGAACAAACATTACATTTCCTCGGCAATTCTAAAAATATTACGGTCAACTCAACACTATTCCCGTTAAAAACAATAACATTTTGAGTGCTGCAATCAATTTATTATAAATTTACTAACACAGAAGTAAAAAATATATTATCTTCAAGAGTATGAATAAGTTAGAATTTGAAACATTATCGTAAATCGAAATCCTGACGACAGAAAACAGGGTTGAAAATTCAACATCTCATTGTTTGTATATTTATAATTTTTTATACATTTTTGCAAAAATTGACATGGCATTACCGTACCGAAGAAAAAAAGCATTATTTTTTTACAATGGATGTTACATTTTCAATAAAATTTAATATTTTATTTTTTCTACATTTCTTGCTAAAAGACGACACACACTGAAGAACATTTAAAGAAATTAAACACTAAATTAATATTAAACACACAAAGTCATGAAAAACAATCACAAATGAGCACTCAAGTAGCAATTTTTTAATGAAAACAAACATGGCTGGTACGGCTACATTAGGAAACCTACTCTTAACATAACTAGAAAATGGACTCATTGAATCAAATTTTAAGTACGAAATTTCCGTGAGAAAGACCACTCTTTGGATGCAAATCTGAACAAATAAATTATTCTAGACAGAAAATTCATAAATGTTACAAACCAATAATGCAGGGTAAAAGGCGGAAAACTAAAGAAAAATTAGAATTGAATAACATGAAATTTGCGCTGACCAGTGTTACACGAGAACAGTTTGGTTGGATGGTTAGTGAAGGACAGGTATTTTTAATTTGAAAGAGACACTTTTGCTTCCGCTCGGACTTGACAGCTGAGTTTGCCAACAAACGATTGAAAAAATGTCGAGTTTTTCTCTGCTATGCATTTTATAAAAAATATATATTACATCATGAAAACTGCAGCATTGAAATGTCTGACACCAATCGTATAAGCAAAAAATATTTCATTAAATTGACATTGTGGTTGGGCTTACAAAAGTTATAGTATAATATATTTTATTATATTATACATAACACCGATATAAAAAAATAAAGCAATATGGACCAAACCCACATTAAAAATAAGTTATTTATATTAGAAGCGATAATTAATTAGTACTTTTTGTTTGAATTACACATCATCTCATATACATGTATATGCGTTCACAAACATAATCAATAGACATTCAGCACCATAAAATATATTGTAATATGAGGGCATAATACTGAAATGTTACGACCAATCAAATTTTGATTAAATTAATAAAACGAACACTGTGTCATTATGATAAAGACGTGATTGTAATTAAAATATCGTCTAAAAAATATAATGCTGATAAATTGCATTATTTCCCTATTGGGTGGGCAGACAAGACTAAGCGCCATTTTTTTCTTTCCTTCACCTCCTTCACACATATATATATTCTCATACAGTTCCTTCTGTTTCTCATGCTCCTTAGATTTCTTTTTATTATCTAAAAAATATTCACTTGATCCAATCATACTTTTTTAGGGTTGTCCTCTACTCCGACTCCCATTCATACTTGCATAACAAATGTGTTAAATCAGTATTTCGTCTCGCATCGGTTCAACGTGTCCAAACCACCATTTAAAAAGGTTTTTTTACAGTTTAATATTTGTATTTAAGATTCTTAGTTATTTTGTTGAATCACGAAAGTCCGAGTTTTTGTTGTATTAAATTACAAATTATAAAAAAATATAGATACATTATATAAAAGAAGGAACTACAAACTTAATTGACACGGCATTAAAATATTTATAAAATTCGATTCGTGCTTAACTAAAGCATTTCTGAAGTATCATATATAATGTTAAATACCTACATATTATATAATATCCGATTGGAAATATCACGAAAGTAATAAAAACATGGAAAATTAAATTTTAAACAGTCCATAACTACGGTAAAAAATTCTTATCGATTGACGCTCCACGTGTAAATAAAATATACAATAAATTAAACAACCATGCCTATTTGTGGACCATCCAAATTCACTACGAAATATAATATCGTGTATATACTTGCTCATTGATGTCAATATCTAATCTTAATTATTTAAGAACATTTCTTGTAACGATAAATTTTTGTTTCAATTTGGCAGAATACATAGAAAAACTGCACAAGCATCCTTTTTTGGAAATATGAGAACAAAATTACTATGCCATATGTTATCAGCTTTTGCAGATAGTTCTCTGAATCATCAATCTAAATTGCCTCATATGTAAAAACACCTTTCTGCATTTTGTTTATATCAAAAAGATTAACCTCAATTTAACATGAAATATGTCAATTTGAATTATCAAAATTTCCAAAAAAAAAAACAATATATAGTACGTATATTTATCGTTTATTCACAAGAATAGATAATAATAAACATGATTTCAATTTTATTTTTGTAAAGAACAATACGTGATATAAAAATTTGGTGATATATAAATATGTGTAACTTATTGTATTAAGTTGAATGCACAATACAAGATACAACATGCATTGCGATATCATTTTTCTTGATCTATCACTCTAAATCTATAAAAAATTACAGATTGATTAATGAATACACAAAAACCGATAGAAAACTTGGATAAAATATATTGATGCGATTGCAGTGCGATAAAGATCGCATTCGTTTTACTGATCTGAATGCTTAGCTCTGTTTTTATTCGTTCACGGGGTTTTTCAATAATGCTTTTTTAAATTTGGGGAATAGTGATGAACCTTAAACATTTCTATTTTTGATTGAAATGTTACTTTTAAATAATAATAGTAAGCCTATGTTGAATTTTCATCACAGTTAAAATATAACATAATTACTTAATGGTAAAAAAACAACAAATGGAAAATATAGTTTATCCAACAAATCCTGACAACTAGCAAAGTACTCGTAAGGGTTAGAAGTCTATGATATTGACCACGATGCCCAAGATAGCCAGCCGAGTGATGGAAATAATTTTCGAGCCTAACTGTCTGGAATTAAAAATATTCTACTTGGACCAAGACTAATTAATGTGTTAGCCGATATTGTTGTAGAAAAGGTTTGTTGGAGGGAAAAAGTGATGGGTCGCCATTAATAGAGCGGCTAAAATGTACGCTCTTAAAGGGTTCACTGGCCAACATAGATAAGTAGGTAGCGATACTTTTCAGTGTTCCCCATTAATTATGTAAACAAAATGGCACGTATCAATTTGTTTGAAAAAGAAACCCTGGCTGGCTCGTGTAAAATATTATGTTAATTCAAAAAGAAATCTCTTTTGTTTTACACGAAAAAATACAAAAAGAAGGTTGAACGCTGTTATTATTCGTGAATACAGAAACGTTGCACAAATTTACCCATTCAAAGCAAATCAGGGACTTCAGGCTAAAGGGTCAACCAAACTAGATTTCATTGTTTAACGTGTACAAAAATTACGATAGTAATTTTGTATTTTGCAAACGTTCGATAATAATCATCATAATATAAATACGCCAAAGCTCGTACGATGGTTGTCGCCAAGAAAGAATACGATAATTGAATTTTGAATACAAGAGAGCGAGAGAGGAATACTTGGATTCTCTCCGAAAGTAATTCGAAATTTGACTCTCGGTGGGTCCGTGATAAATGAAAAGATGCTAACTATACTGAACGAATTTTAAATACCTAGCTAACAATTTTTCAACCGGTTAAAAGGGGACGATGTATAAATGGTATATATAAACAAATTCTACATTTATGAATATACATTTTCATAAATGTAGTATTTGTTTTACTTCCGTGAATATTTCACGGGTTGCAACTAGTAATTTTATCAATGACAATCTCACACTAGTGTCGGGAAATAAAATTTAAAAAACAATGATCAAACATTTGAAACTTATAGTAACATATAAAAGTATTGTAACATATAAACAATATATCAATAAATAAAGCAGCACTCTGGAGGATTCTGATTTTAAATGTCCGCTAATTCAATTTGAAACATTTTACATTCGATCTAGAGTGAAAAACTTCGTAGAAAGAAGAAACGCAACACTCATTGGATGTGGCAAAGATATGGCATTTAGTAAACTAAATCTGATACATAAATGAATGGTTGAATTGAAATAGGCACTAAGTACCAACAAAAAAACAAAAAATACTAAGTATGCAGTTTCATTATATATGACATATAGAACGAAACTGCATACTTTGTTTTTTTTTTTGGTACTTAATGCCTATTTTAATTCAACCATTCAAATAACAGCCAAAAATATACGACTTTTAGTTTCATCTTTAAAAGCACACTCGCAGCCGGATCCTTTAATTATTTTTTACTCACTTTTCTCTCGAAATTCAGTTGACCTCAATTTGTACCAGTATTAAATTTTTGGAATAAATTCGTTTTATTTATTCGAGTACTTTTCACAGTATTCGTAATCTTAAACTTTTTAAAGTATTCAATTATCATTAAGACACGAAATACAAAAGTCATATTTTGTAGGTTAATAAAAAAATACTTGCAATTCAGGTTATCGCAATTAACACAAATATTCTGATAATCTGACAGTATTAGGATTCCGATAATTACTCATTGAAATTGTTCTTATAGGTGTTGCAATATTGATTAAAAAGAAAAAATCTTTACTCGGTAAATTGAGCATAAAGAACTGTCCTTATTTATTAGCAGTGCACATATGAAGATTTATTTTCTTTTAACTTATTTATATAAGTGACAACCATAATGAATATATTATACACTTATCAAAAAAGAGCAATGACAAATTATTGTACGACCGTCAGAGCAAAACTGGAAATATTTTATTGTACTCGTATTATATAGCACTTTCATTGTGTGTAGCGCACATTCATTGTGTGTCGCGCACATTCATTGTGTGTAGCGCACATTCAGGCGGGCTGATTAATACGAGTATATATAATAGTACTGGTAATGCAACCGCACCAAATAGATGGGACGTTAAAAAATGTAACGAAAAACAAATTCCTTCCATTCACACGCCATACCCAGATAATTCAAGACTCACTAACAACATTAAAATCGCTGTTTCAACTATTCACAGATAAATTAGATTAAAAAAGTTAATGCATACTTAAAAACAAATGTTTGATATATGATATTTCTAATATACGATAGAACAAACAAAGAAAAATATTTCAGAAAACTTAATTTTGCAGAAGAGTCCAGAGCAATAATAAAGTGTGGTAAATGAAATTTTAAAAAGTATAAAATAAGAATTGCATCACAAAAGATAAGTACACCTATACCTCGCTATACGGTCGCTCTTTATACGGCATTTCACTATAACGGCCTTTTTTAATTATGCCACCTTTTCGATTTACGGCCCACAATGTTTCGTTATATGGACAAAAAAATGCTTTATATTAAAAAATCGCCACAATTTGCACAACTTAAAAATGAAAGGTGAAACAGCTAGTACCGATGATGACGCAGCTAAAGAATATCCCAACATTTTGAAAAGAATTATTGAAAGAGGTGGATACCGACCTGAACAAGTTTTCAATGTATGGTAGACGAGACAGGACTCTATTAGAAGCGAATGCCTGAAAGAACTTACATTTCAAAATATGAAAAGTCTGCATTTGGATATAAGGTGTCAAAAGAAATTTCAATAAATCCTCAGCTTCAAAATTTATTCATATTAATAAAGCACGCGAAATTTCCACTCTTGGATAATTAATTCGGATGAAAAAGCCTTTATATAATACAAATTTTATTTAAAGATAAGGTATTCGATATTTCTCCATTTTCCTCTATCCTAAAGGTGAATTAAATTATCGATTTAGAATTCCAGCATGGCTATAACAAGGCTGTTATACAAAGTGTATTATGCGCCAATTGGGTCATAGTGATCCATTAATGACCCAGTCTGTATTCAAAAGATTTTTCTATGTGTGATACTTTAAAATACCACCAGTCTCAACATATGTTATATTGAACGTCGATTGCTCAAAGCGCACTCCCAATACAACTGCCATACCCTTCTGACATTGAATAGTATGCAAAGTACACTCCCAATACCTTTGTTAACCTTCTAACATTGAATAGTGTTCTAAGAGCACTCTCAATGAAGCTGTTGTAACATTGTGATAATTACTAGTCTTCAAATCACACTTCAATACATGTGTCGTAATCTTCTGACAATGAATAATGTTCTAAACATACTTCCAATACAGCTATCGTAACATTCTGACGTTGAATAGTGTTCAAAGCACACTCTCAATACAGCTTTCGTAACTTTCTGACATTAAATAGTGTTCACAGTACACTCCCAATTCAACGGTCGTAACCTTCTGACATTCAATAGTATTCAAACAACACTCCTAATACACCTGTTGTAACGTTCAGACGTTGAAATGTTCAAAGCACACTCCGAAAACAATGTTCAAAGCACACTCCCAAAACAACTGTTCTAACCTTCAGAAATGAAATAGCATAGTCGCTTTATTCGTATTAGGTAGCGCTTAAATGTGTATATTTCAAGCTCAGTCCATTAATGCCACGGTTCCTATTAGGCACCTATATTAGTCATCTTTGAGCCTTGAACATATTTTCTCGGAAAGTAACCAGATTCTCTGGCAATGACAATTCAATTTTAAATAAATAAAAATAAAATGAATTGATATTTGCTCACAAGAGACTGTTTTAAAAAATCGTATCTGATACCGTTAATTATAATATAACTAACTTTAAATTCAATATCTTTTCACGATAGTGCAAAGCAGCAATCTACATAACATACATCCTTCTCATGCAGGTTCCTCAAATCGTAACATTTTATCTTGAAAATAAAATACAAAATTTCAAGTCGACTGTTCATTATTTCAGTAATAAATTTCTAAAATTATAACGCTTTCGAATAAACAGCAAAAAATCTGTCATATTGAATTTTGGATACCGCGTTTAAAAATAACCAAGTACGTCTTTTGTTCACTAAAATAGATTTAGCACTTTGATTTATGCCAGTGGAGGGTCTAAAAATAGTTCCTTTTATAGTATTATATTATGTGACATTTTTCCACTCAAGTAAACAAATTTAGCCTGAAGTTGATCGTATTAAATATTAACCCCCAAAACTTCAGAATCCCCCTTGAAAATCAGTTACGTAATCGTGACGTCGACAGTATACGTAGTATATTACAGAATACCTACTCCTAAAACTATTACGCAAAAGAGGCTATTAAGAGATAAAACCAGGCCCGCCCTAAAGCTCAATCATGAATAGTATAATTATTCGAGTTAATAGGAAATTTAAAATAAATTAAATAACTTTATTGCCTTACGAAAACAAAGATTACGAATACAGTTATAGTTATGTACGAGTATGTACTATGAAATTGTAATTAAAAATAACCTTCATTAAAGATCTGGAGTTCAATAGACTACCACAATAGTGATGGTGTATTTTATTTTTTTGCCGCAATAAAATAACTGTTTTCACTGAGGGATTATAGAAGTATTTGTGAAGTGTATCTAAAATACTTTCGCAGTGAAATATAGATTTTGGACAAGATAATCAAGAGTCGAGACAAGCGTGGGGCAACCGACGCAACTGGGCTTAGACACAATATCTGAATCAACCAACAGAAAGGAGAAAATTACATGATAATAATTGAAAAACATATCTCAATATTGATTAGCATCACCACTCGCACACGGAATGGCCTTGTTGAATACATTTTCCAACATCGATATCTTCCATATCGGAAGTTAAATTGAGGATTAAATTCCTTAATAAACTTTGTATATATAACTGAGTCACTTCACAGGGAAGCATGTGTACAATTGTCCCTGTTGTCATTATGTTGTATTTAGAATTATTTACTTTTTCTTATTATTTGATGTCATTGGGTTAAAATCTGTATCAAATTTAAAATAAATTAATAAAAAATAAATAAATATTGTAATCTGTGTATTTTTGTCCGTGACCATTTATTGGCATCAAAAGTTTAGTGAATAGAGGTGTAGTTACCCATTCTTGGCATAATTTTGATCCCACTTTCAGATCTTTGATCTAAAATTTTGTGGTGGGTCTTATTAAATTAAGAAATAATTCATCCAGCGGCAGACTGGCGCTTAAAATAGGCCGGGGGAAATCAGTAGAACCGGCCCTTTTTTGGTGTAAAATATTTCAGCACCCCACCTTCCTGCATTGTTTTACGTTAGGTAGTTATTTAATAATTTTGAGACTTTTTGAGTGCCCTTGAAGAGATTCCGCTTTATCATTATTATTAATCAGCATTAAGAGAAATTGATAGCTATAGATTTTCTCTACATTGAACTTTTATTCAGAACAAAAACAATTTCGATAAAGTTTATTAATGATTTTGCCGCCCTAAAAGTTCGAAAACAAAGTTATAAATGTTCGACATTTTAATGTAAATCCTTTGATTTATATTTATGATACAATACCGTGTGTCCTCAATTTTCACATTTTTTTAATATGAAGTCGAGGGAAGATTATCTTGATATCCAGGGGAGAGATTTTTTGAACATTCCTTCAATTCTGAAGATCGTGATCACCATGGATGTCAACCATCGTTGTTCAGCACAAGCAATCTCTTGCTCGATGTAGCACCTCTTCAAATGAGCACCTCGCTGTTTTTTTTAACCTGGTCACTCCATCGGATGAATATTCAGCCTCTGCACCTTTTGCCACTCTCACTTCCCGCAAGAATTGGCCGCATAAGGCTGTTGTCATCCCTCCGCGCTGTGGCCAAAGTATCGTAAGATTATTCTTACACACAGTACAGAGAGTATCGTCTCAACCCCATTTTAGAAATCAAAAGACCTCCCATTAAAAAAAAAAGAGGAAAGCATTACAACAATTTTACCCATTTACGAAATGGTTAAGAAAAAAAATGTATATTATGCAGTCGCGTTTTCGAACGTATGCTCCAGGCGTCAAAATTCCTCGTTGCGACTCTGAAGACAATAATACATGACAAAATGCTATTTTAAAAATATATGCATCACATTTAAAAAAAAATGTCACTTTCACTAATCAGATGTCGCTTATTTCAACATGCCCTTCTCTTCATATTTCAAAAATATTATTTATCTACCGTCTTATGGAGGTTTTAAAACTTAATACTCAAAAATTTAGTAGATAGCACATCAACGAATTTTTGGAATCATGTTCAAGCGATAAATTCATTGCTCGAGTGAATATCCACTTTTAATTGGCATTGTTTGTTACATACATATTTGACGCACTTAAATTGAAAATTTCTTATTAAATTCCTGATTTCCTGATAAATGATATCAATATTCGATATTATTGTACAATAAGAAAGATACACATCTTTCTAATACATTATTTTATCTTTTATCTTCTCCTATGACGACTTCCATGATCTAGTTGGTAGGACATATGGTGTGTCTTCCAGCCCGAGGATTGCGAGATACTCGCAGATAAGAGCATCGCAATAAGCCTGCCACGTCGTATACTCGTACATTCAACGAAAGTGTAATACAATACTTGTATTAAGTACGATATATTCAATACGATCAAGAAGAGCACAGATAAGAGAATTTAAAAATGTAAAACGATTTACTGAAGAAAGGTTAACAAATCTAATATGCAGTGAAAATGCAAGTGGAAGGCGTAGTAGAGGAGACCAAGGAAATTATGGTTGGATCAAGTGAACATTTGGAAAAAAGGAAATATAGTAAGATATATCATATAAATTGTATAAGAAAATGAATCTGGAAGAGGCGAAAGATGTGTCGCGATACGAAAATCTGGCACTGATTCCTCTCTGCCTACCCAGACATCGGAACGGCGTGATGTTTATCAAAACAGGGAAACAGCTTGGTGCCTACCCAGATAGAACATCCAACACCTCCCACGCCTCTAGCGTTGGAGAGTCTAAATAAAGCTAAGGAGCATTAACAATATTAGGGCAAATTCAAATTTACTTAAATGAACGTTATTTCTCGAATATATTTGGCTAAAGTTTTATTGATTTACAATAGAAACAAGCTTTGTTCCTTGACAGCCAGTCCATTACACCATATGTCTCGGTTTCTAGGTGTTTTCAAACAATCATTCTCTTATCATTTATGTTACTTTTCAGGTCGCACTCGCTTGAGTAAACGTAATATAAATTAAATAACCATAACACACCCTCTCATTACACCTTAACTTACTTGATGACAGCGAATGGACGTACAATTGCTGAGCTTTAGCCTCCAGAACGATACATCTCCATCTCGAGCGATCTTGGGTATTTGTATAACATTTGCATTTCGTTATATCAAAATAACCTCATTTACTCACGCGCCTTACTCGAAACTTAATCATAAAAGGATAATATCACAGAACATTGAAAGTTTCCACATCTCATGAATCGCAAATAATAATCTTGTCTTCGCAACATGCTCCTTCAAATTTCAATACACACATATCGTATATCCCATATTATCTCATTAATCTGATACGGTCGAATCGTCGAATACATTTGAAAGTTCACAAAGGATAGATTTAAATATTCAACCGTTTTAAACCTTGTTAAGAACAAGGTTTCTATTTTTTACTGATTTGTAACTCCAAAACCAAATCATGAAAAAAATATTGTTATATCTTCACTCCCCGTTGCAGCGCTACCACAGTACTTCTCCAGGTAAGTCTGTCTTAGGCCATCTCTGGAACGGACTTCAAGCCCAATAGTCTGTCTTTTCGTGCCTTTTTATATGCCAATTCGGCGTTGTCCTTCAGGTGTTCGAAACATTTTTCATTTATTTCAATGAAATTCGAATTCACCTAATCATTTCAAAGTTTTCATTCAAATCTGAGTTATTATAGCTTGTTTTATTTATACTATACCTAGATTAAACACTGTTGTGTATTTCAATAGCAATTGGCGCAAAACGGCTTCTACAAAAAACATCAATTGACAGGAAACCTAAACGTGTTTTGTCCGCACCATTGTTCGACACACAAGCATAAATTTTCTACCTCAAACCTGAGTTTTGACTAAATCAATAATTAATAATCCCGAGTCACAGATACATTGTGTAATTCTAAATTAATAAAAACAACTATTATTCAGGGAGAAAAAGATTATTTGAATCACGATTTCTACAATTAGTAATTTTCTACCTGTCACATTACAAAGCTGACCTAAGTCAATACTACGATCTTGCTCACACCTGTGGCGGTTTATATATTTTCTCTTACTTTTGGAATTTTAATAAGAAACCATAATGTAACAAAATATATTTGAAACTCGAACATAAAAATGTGTTTAAATTAATCGTTGAATTGACTTATAAGTACGAGTATATAGTGAATTTTGAATTAAAATGCTAATGTATAAGTTGGTATTAGTTATTTTGTAATATCGGCTTGCATCTTTATGGAATTGAAGAAAACAAGACCTGAACCTACCGCGTGCTGTCTCAAAACGGATAGTAGTTTAAACCGTTGATATAAATCGTTTGATATTTGAACCTACCTACATATAAGATTTTATCTCAAATGAGGGTTGCTTTGAGATACTTTGAACAAAAACATTTGAATGGGGACCACGAGATTAGGGAGAACCGGCGCAGACCCCCTTAACAAAAAATGCACACAAATTCTTGTCTACCCAGGTATGCTTAGAAAAATATGTTGGTAGTTTGATTATAAAAGGAGAATTATCTAGAACCTATCTAACAAATAGACTTCAAAATGTAATCACAATAAAACATCAATATTGGTCATTCCAGTTCTTAACTGCATTTTCATTCGTTTCAACAAAGGAATCGGGGACAGAACAAGTTTAGAAAACACAATATGTGTAGATAGATACAATATCAAATCTTAAATTAGGTTATTCATGACATATTTTATGATTTCTGACAAATGTTTCATAAAAAAATTACGTAAAAATGAACGAATGTTCAAATATTACATAAGAAAAACTGAACTTGTCACTCGAATTAACAAGATCACATCTAAAACATCAAAATAATATTTAACATAGATGTGCCGAAAATAAGCAAAATTTAACATGAATTAGTTAAGCGTTAGTTTTGTTGTATGCGTTTATAATGCAAAATCGTCATTCTACAGGTTAAAATAATAACATATATTTTTTTATATCATACTTACCAAAACAAATTAAATAAATACATTATGATTATTAAAAATAAAATAAGTTTATTAAAACAATAAAAATAAACATAATAATCACACTGTATATACAGATACAGAGATTTCACAATTTCCATTTAGAATGCACACGATGTCACACGTAGTAAAGAGAAAGCTATTCAATTAAAAAATATCTGACTTACCAGTCAAGGTGAATTAATTTTAACCAGTCTTGCAAAACTTCGTCAAAAACAGTTAATTGTTGTTTTGTATATTTTAACGAAATGTCACTTTGCTACAATTCCTCGATGCATCCACAATCGAATTACACTGCAACCACAGTCCCGTTTCAAATTTAACAGAATCCTTAACAGTTTCGTATGAGAAATTTTCAAAAAAGTACGATTATAAATGATTTTCTGAAGTTATTAGAATGTTTTCACATAGAATCAAAGCAAAATAATGTTAAACCCGTTTTATAAAAAATTGAGACTCGAAATCTGAACTCGACAGATTTAGCGACCAAACGTCCTCTTCTTGAGCGCTACAGCAGCGAATGACGAGAGCAGTGATCGAAGAATGAGGTATAAAACCCGGCTACAATACTTCAATCACTCCAAACAGCTTTAAAAACTTCACAAAAAAGTTGTTTAATACAAACAGGTATTTTTTTATAACGAAGCAAATGGTTGAATTTTTTTATTCGTTCTCTATGCGATAAGTAAAATGTATCACTCGACAATGACATGAATCTGCTAAAATGGTCTACACAAAACTGAAGAACGAAAACGGCCCGACGCCGACGAATGTTAAAATCCAGTTATTGATTATTGTTGCACAGATACGATGTGAAAGGAATACTCTATCCCTTTCTACATAATAAGAGGATTTTGTGGGAATAGCGATATATAGAGCCCATTAATGTTTTGGTCCCTTGACTACACTTAGTCTAGTTTGAGCTAGTGCGCTCAAAAATTCTTTATTTTTCTCCCTTTTGAAAAATGCTTGAGAGAGAGAGGGATAGATAATCGTTGATACTATACTGCCCTCACAGAAACCCTCATTATGTGGTCTCGCCCCTATACATTTTACCAAAACGCAGTTTTTTTTTATGTAAATCTTATGAACAAAATGTGTTTATTCTTTTCAAAACACAATACGCAGGTAATCTCAAAAATATAAATAAATCGATCGTTATTTCGTTCGTTGATCGTTAAATCGCTGCAACCATTTTGCTTATTTATGAAAACTTCGGCAATGGACGGAACAAAAGTATGTACACAAACGACTCCCTTAACAAATCCTCCCGCTGCGAAGTTTCATTACAACGAATTTAACTGAATCGAAACATGCTGGCGCAGTGACATGAAGTTGAGGAAGATGAAATTGTAGAAAAAATATTGACAACGTAAGACCTTCAATCAACTTACAAACGGTCTAAACGTTTTAAGTGAAACTGGCCCGGATTTACAAAGAATCGTTATGGTAAAGCAATCAGTGTATGTATTCGTAAAATGCAATTAATCCATATAAACAGTTATGAAATCAAAGGAAACAAAAATGTAAACAATGTAAGATAATTTTTAAAAAATGTTAGCTTTGTTTTATAGGGTTTTTCGTTTTAATATAAAACATTTTTTTTGTTTTAGTATTATTTATAGTTAAAGCATTAACAATATGGAGATTTAAAGACATTGTAAGTAAACACTGGTTTTTTTTCACTTTATATGGGGTGACGCAACAACAACTGCAATTTTAAATTGTCAAACGTATAATATTAATTTATAATGGACAAACATCATCTACTTAATCTATAAATTAATCATGCAGCAGTACACGATTGCAGAACACTTAGAAATTATTAAAATTTATTATAAAAATTGTAAAAACATCATGTAGAATATGACGTATGTCCATTATAAATATTAGACGTTTGACAGCTGAAAAATGGCGGCAAATTTAAAATTGCAGTTATTTTTGTGCCACCCTATCTAAGAGTATAACCCTATCGGTTTCAAGATCTTCACCTCAGTCTTGTTTGTGTTCCCCCTGATGATGAAGTAAATACCTTGAAACCGGTAGGGTTACACCTTTATATTAAGTGGGAAAAACAGTGTTTGACTAAACAAATTTTAATTTTTACATTTTTTCTTTTAATTCAAATATTTTTTTGCTTTTATTCCTTGTATATGTGTATTATTGTTGTGGTGTAAGAATACATCCCAATTTTGACTATTTTAATTCTACCTCGAAAAACTAAGTTTCTAATAACAAAGTAGTTTCTCGCAAATTGTCTACTTCGTTAAGCAAGGTACTATTACAATATAATTGACCAATGAATGTATACGTCCTAGAATTATCGTCAAATGACGGATAATAATTAAATCACCACTTAAAAGTTTTTCTCTTAATAACGGTGTTATTTTTCAAATTGTTTCAATGATAATATACTCGTATATTAAATAAAACCAACGAATGGTGGTGATCGTGTCATGTTATTCTTCATGAACTAAAAAAATGTCAATGACACGTGTGCCTAGCTTTATTTATTGTGTGCAAGCTGTTGCAGTTCCCGTTACAGATCGAACCCAAATTTCTGATCTTAAAGAGACGATCGGCAAGTTTACTATGGTATTACGTTTAGTTGGACAAATTTATATAGGGGTATTTTTGTCGTTACGTAACACTCTTGAATTTAGTGTTTATTGCCATGTACCATTCTCGTTTACTTAGCAAAAAAAAACAAATGAGTAAATTTCACCACGGAAGCCGACGAGAAAGGAAATCAAACTTACGGTATCTCCAAAATATCTCAATATTATTTAAATATTGTACGTAAATGAAAGAATTTTTTTATTTTTTTATTTTTGTACATGGTCTAGACCAGTGTCTGCCAAACTGTGTGCCGCAAGAAATCTCAGGGTGTGTCGCAAAGGAAGAAGCCTCAAAACTGTTAATTTTAAATAATGCCTATTCTTTTAAATTTTCTTCAATTTTAAGTGTTTTCCATCACTTGATTATCAAATGTACCAGTGGGTCATCAATCCATTCGCAAGATTCGACGGTACACACCTGACACTAACAGAGGAGGAAATTTTAATAGATCTAAAAAACGACCCTGTGCACGAAGCCTCATTTTCTGAGCTAGAGTTGTCAGCATTTTGGCTATCGCTTTGGAGTCAATATCCTCGATTGGCTACAACAGCAATAAAATATCTGTTGCCGTTTGGATCGTTGTATCTTTGCGAATTTGGTTTTTCAGCGCTCGTGGAAATGAAATAAAAAAAACGAGGAGGGTTACAGATGGTAGATGAGGAGTTCCGTGTTTGTTTATCTAATTTAGAGCCGCGTTATGACAGAATTCTTTTTAAAAATCAATTGCATCCTTCTCACTAATAAACTTATTACCACCTATGTATTATACATATTTGTTATGTCGATAAAAAATTAAAATATTTAAAAAAAATTGTTACCTACACTATGATTTCCTTTATTTATATTAATAAAGGTACATTTCCTTTATGGCATTTTTATTTGGTGTGCTGCGGAACCAATCCCATTCACCAGTGTACCGTGAAGTAAAAAAGTTTGGCAGGCACTGGTCTAGACAGACTTATTTATTACTAGCATTACAGAATTAACAATAAATATATTAAAAGGAAGGGAAAAAATACAAATGTCGAAACAATAATGGTAGAACTAGAGAAAAGGGATTTATTCAATGATAAGAAAGGAAGAGCAAGGAAAATTGGGACAAAGGAATTCTTAGTAAAGTAATACTTTTTCATTTCTCTCTTCAACGTATATAAGGATGGTGCATATCTAATAACTCATGGAAGTTCATTCCACAGTCGCAACGAGTAGACCGCAAATGAAGATGCGTAAAATAGGATGTGGTGTGCAAAAGAGTATCTTTCCTCAAAGACGTATTTTCGCGATATGTAGGAGAATTGGGATTATTAAGCACACAAAATAATGTCGACAGAAGGTGAACATTCCTCAGCTGTCTTATTCTAAGTTATTTTAATCTGTAAAAAGTTACTTCCGCGTTTCTTTAGTTAAAAGTGTATGGTATTTAGATTTATCGAGCTGAGTCTAGTAAAAAAGTACATTGGGGTATTACTCGTACAGAACATGAATTCGTCATTCAATCTGCATCAAAAATTATAACTGAGTAAAAAAGCAACTGATATCTACCTGAAACTGTGCGTCAATTCCACTTACGTATATACTCGTACGTATCTACACTGTGTGTATGCATTGACGTGTTTCATTAAAAGCCATTGGCAAAAAAAACTATCCAGGCGTCGGACAAAAACACGATCTGAATAATTTTTGACAAAAAACATAAGCCTTCCACATATCATTTCAAGTGGCAATTCGCAGAAATGTTATAAAATAAGGATATAAACAATGTTTTTTTCGGTTCATACAACGTCTTAACTTGCAAATAAAAAGAAAAAGCATATGATTTGAGGTGCAGTACTTTTGTGCAGAAGGATGTCGGATCGAGCCCTTCGCTGTGCAACTTCTCTCGAATAAAACAAGCATTGTTTTTCTTATTGAACTGCTGTTTCTGTGCCACGAAACTGACAAACAACTAACTGTTAGTAATTATTTTTATTATAATGTTAAATAGATTGAATAAAGGATAATTGTTGAAAATGGGTGTAGTATGTAGAATTGAAAAGGAATATTGAGATGGTTTAATAACTTTTGAGAGGATGGTTTGCGAAGGACTTACGAAACAAAGGTATATCTCTGAAATGAATGGAGTGCTAAGAAGAGGTAAAACGAAATAAGAGTGGAACGGATTAGCTGGAGAAATTTTATCTAAATAAAAAATGGGAAGTATGAGAAACAAGGGAGCGTTTATGACGAGATATATGGATGTAGTCAAGGCGAAAGCTGTATGCATGGACAGATGCGTGGAGGGAACATGTAACATATGTACTTAAAAATATAGAAAAACGATGAATTTTGCGTGCTGAAAGAAAATATTTATGGATGAGGAATGAACGACATTGGAAGAGGCTCGGAAGATATTAAATGTTTATTTAAAGTATTGAATCAATTTGTGATGACAGAGACATTAAATATTTATTTAATTAATATTTTAAGTATTAAATCATAATTGGGTGACTCTGTGGTCAAACAATTAGGATTCTCGACAATAAGCCTTGATTAGTTTCCTTGAGCATTAATTTCTGGTTTCACAGCTGCCAGAGACGATTCAAAAATTGCACAATACGAGTTTTTCCAATACAAGTATACATTTTTTTAGAACACGTGCTAATATTAAATTATTTATTTCATCCACAGTCGATACCTTCCTAAATTAATAGTCTTAATTTTTTTGTGCAATCAAGCAATCAATTGTATGGAATATGGCATCATATCAAACGGGCTTAACCATATATTTTATCAGAATTTGCGTTTTTAAGCTTATTACCTTCGTGACATAAATCGTTTAAGAATTATTAAACAACAAATAAATCATCATAATTTTTCTGCATTTTTATCGGTTCACTCCAGAACACACACCTGTACACAACTTTCCAAAATCGTGTATCCATTACTGTCACGTTATATCTTACACTTTACATACGAGTATATCATCTACCCAGCGTGACTTAGATTGCTTTCTAGGCCTTAAGTTCTTTTCGGATACCATTAGTGAGTCTATAATCCAACTATATTTTCTAATTCAACTCGTATGTGCATTTCAGTCTTTAAAACAACCAATAAATCTGTCACACGAAGGGCTACAACGTACGAAACTTTATGATCGTTTTGGAACTTGGATCGCCTTTCTATCGGAACTTTATGTTTGACCTCTCAAGAATGTCTGCTTGCTGGACTGCAACGGCTTGGTGTAACAAAACACGCACAGGCGTCGTTCTTATATACTCGTAGAATGACCGACAATCATGCTCGATCGCACGACATTGATGGATTATCATATCTTCATTTTTTTATTTAGATTAGCAGTATCTCAGAAGTTGACAAAATCTGACGATTATGTACTTCCTAAAACATGTTAGCTTTAAAATAGTCTGAATTGTGTATTTTTTAATAAGCAATCCACCCAAACTAGAATTATTTTTGCCACCACACACAAGCCAAAAATGCCATTATGAATAATTTTAGACATTTTTTTTATAGCTTCAATTGATTAAACTTCAATGTTTTAACAACTATTAATTAACAGCCGATCTACCAGTGAAAGTTCTTCATAGAAAGAAGAAACGCGACATTTATTGAACACGCCATAGATATGGGAATTAGTAAATAAAATATTTCACGTAAACGACAACCGGTTATCATATGATCTATAACATCATCATCCAAACCACACTCATTCTGTAAAGGTGATTAGCCACCACGCAGTGCCCCTTCCGCAAGCGACACATGACTAACACTTCCGTCTTGTTGATTTTAAATATACTAAACCACGATTTCAAATGAATAGATTACTGGATTGATTTATATCTAGAACCCTTATTTATACCAGTTATATCCCAATCGGCACCAAGTATCTGTTTAATTGTGTTTAATAGTACTAGCTGTGATAATCAGATAGGGGTCGACTGGTTGCAAATGTTTCATATGCAAAGGAATCGACTCGCTCATTACCCGTGATACCAATGTGTGAAGGAATCCAAGCTAGAGAAAATCTATCATATTTCATATCATTTGGAATAACTTGACTTTGATCGAATAAATCATTTAATTGTATGAGTTACTCAAGCACTTGCCTGAAATAGAATAAATAGCACGTAAGAGAATCAGATAAGATAATTGCCAAAAAAATTAAATACTCGCAAATTTTAATACATTCGTTTATTACCACACATTCAGTCGTAAATACTAAAGAGTAAGGAAGACGTTTAGAAAGTGCTATTGTGTCTGTTTCTGGAGTATGAACTGCTAATTATATATTTTACAACAGTGGTGCCTATAAGATCGATCGTGTAATCATTCAAAATTATTCGGCAGTGATAACTTTAAAATACGCTTTTTTTAAGAACATGTAAGAATAAATCAATTTTGGTATCGATTATATTCCTGAAACCAGCATACATTTGAGTATTCACTTGTGATGAACGAATGAATCAATCAAGAATCCGCTCATGTAGACAGTTCAAGGCACCAAGTATTCATAATATATACGTTTATCATATCGTGTCAAAGGCACTATACTACTTCCGCCCACAATTTTGACACCTGGACAGCAGTCCTCTTCGATGCAAGGTACCAAACTTCTCGGGCACTGCAACTGCTGCGTTATGTACGTTAGCAGCGAATGATTACGATTATAATGTAAGAAACGCAATAATGATTATTAACGCTGAAAATTCTTTATAGTAGATCGTGTTAGGGTTGCATTTGAAAAGTAGACCTTTAGAAAAAACATTGACCATCACTGTAATACTAAGTTCTATACAATTTGAATACTAGGCTTACATCTTCCTAGCACACAAAATAAATAGGAACCTTCTTACTAATACATTCGGTTATGTTATTTCTTGGATATTTGAACATATATTTCAGTGAATTAATTTATCTTGACTCGGAAATGTTATAGAAACCCCAAATATATCAAAAGTATACATATTTCTAGCACATAAAACCAATACGAACCTTTTAACAGATAAATTCGGTTATATTATTTCTTGGATATTTGAACATGTATTTCAGTGAGTTAATTTGTTTTGGCTAGGAAATGTTATTGAAACCCCAAATACATTAGAAGTACATCTTCCTTGCGCACAAAATTAATACGAAATTCCAAATGATCCTTTGATGGGACGGACTATGTGATTAGCAAGTTGGTCATACGAGAGAACAAAAAACATTTAAGCCGAATTATCACTTGACAGCGGTCAAGCCGCTAGCTTGCTTGCGCGAGATACACAACAATCAACCAATAAGAAGCAAGCGAGCAATTGAAAAATTTGACATATGCCGTCAATAAAATGTACGCAAGTCCTATAGTGTCATAGATATGCATTGATCAGCTCATGGTCGACCCAAGGGCAGCTCGTGAGCTATCAAGCTAGGCAAAGAAGACAGAACGCAGGAGTTTTCGACCACATCAGACATACACATAATTCGTTTTCTCAAAATTCATGTTTTTCTGACAGTTCCTTCGGTTTCTTTGACATTTTACTTTTCATTCTATCAAAATGATATTTCCTTGATCTATTCATAATTTTCTTGATCTCCCTTTACCACACGTTCTATAACATATTTACATTCGATGTGTTACTTTATTCGGCTTTCGTTTTTTATTCGCCCAAACCAAATCAGTGTTCTTTCTATTCTTCTTCTACATCGTATGCTTAATGCTGAGCATCGTGGTCCTCTGTTATGTCTCCAACTCGGGGCACGGTCTGTATCCATCCCTCCCGATTCTGGGCCATGCTAATTGCAGCGTTTAAAGAGGATTCTGTTAATTCATTTATTTTATCTATTTTTGCTCGCTTTTATATATTTTTGCTCGCCTTCCCCCAACTGTTCCCGTGATCACAAGCTTCTCCAGACCTTCATATTTTTTTCTAAAAACATAGCCAAAGTACGCTAGGTTTCTTTCTCTGCATGTTGTGGAAAGTCTTTTGGTCATCTGCATTTCTTGGATAATACAAACGTTGTTGCTACGCTTTGCGGACAACGAGATATGCAGCATCAGCCTCCAGCACCACTTTCGAAGGCATATATCATGTTTCTTTCCTTCGTTCTCACCATCTATGCTTTCACGCTATACAGTACTTTAAATAATACTTAACCAGGTGGATTTGAGTTCTTCTGAGTGCATTATACCTTAGTTCTTATTAATGCTCTATCGTGTCATTAAACAAATAATTGATATTGTTGCCAGACAAAGAAATGATAAAGGTACACACTAGCGGTGTTCCACTTTATCAGAGTGAATGTGTCAATGTGATTCACGAAGTGGAACAGACCCAAAAGTATTACCGCTATTTCAGTCAACTGAATACGTCAATACGAATTAGTTTTACCCTGATTGAAGCAAAAATTGGTGCAAATTGAATCCAGCGTGGGACCGGTATTTTCCATCCATTACCGAATCAGGATAGAATCTCGTCACGATTTCGTACTGCATCGGTTCTCCAGAATGATTTTTATTCATTTTTTTTTCAATGAGTGTACCCAATCCACTTTAAAAATGAAACAAAGCAAATAGGAATTTTCCTTTCGCAATATTATCATTTTCAATTCTAGTAACATCTTTAAATTCGTTCACAGGCACTTTCTCAATTATTTATAGACATGTTTAATGTCGTTTTGATATATGGAAGTGAAACATAGACTTGGCTGAAGAAGGATAAATAATGTTCTGGAGATGCGTGTCAATGTTTGAAAGAAGGCGGAAAGAATACATGGATAAATAAGATGTTTTAAGTAAGACGAAAAAAGGAGCTTTCAGATGGTTCGGACATGTGGAGAAAATGGATGATAAAAGAATGACTAAGCGAGTATATAAGTAAGAAGTGCAAAGTGTGCGTAAAAGGGGTTGACTGAGGAAAATGTGACTGAACCAAAAGGATCAGATTTTGAAAAAAAAGGTAAAATGATAAGTATGAATAATAGAAGATTGAGTATGACGAGATGTATGAATATGGAGGAGGTGAAAGTTGTGTGCTTGGGTAGAAAATTTTAGAGGTCTGTTATATCTGCCTACCCCTTAACGACATATATTGATGACAACATTTAATATATTAGTAACAACATTTAATATTATTGTGTTAATATGCACATACATAATATTAGAACGCTTCCCTGCTGGGGTAGACAAAGAGGATAGAGCATCAGGTTTCTCTATCTCAACACACATATTTAGCCTCTTCCACTTCCATACACCTTCTCACATTTGCTTTCTATTTTTGTTTTTTTAGTCTTTCTTCATTCATTCATCCCACGTGACCTCAGAGTGCACTCTTTCATCTTACTCAATACATCAACCTTAATTTCACATTTATCCCTAATTACTATATCTAGTATGTTATACATTTTTACCCCATACATTTTTTCGCAGTGCAAGCATTTCTATAATATTTATTCGGTTATTTTCAGGTTCTTTTCTTTTTGAATTTTTAGTGTTATATGTGCAATAATGACCTCTATGGCGAAGTGCTTGAACAATCACAAAAGGCCGCAGCTATTTCCGGATGTTTAAAGAGCAATATCTGGAAAAACAAGTATAGCAAGGTGAAGATATACAAGACCTGTGTCCGCCCCATAATGACATACAGCATAGAGTCCAGAGCCGACACTGTCAGAACCAAAAATCTCCTTCGAACCAGCGAAATGAAGATACTCAGGAGTATCGCTGGCAAAACCCTTCGTGATAGAGTACGAAACACAGAAATCCGAAGGATGTGCGAAGTTGAAGATATTGTCAGATGGGGACGACAGAGAAAAGGTTCTGGAACGAACACGTATCCAGAATGGCGGAACCAAGAGCCGTAAGAATGGCCAGGGACAGTATCCCCCAAGCAAGCAGACCTCCAGGACGACCTCCCAAAAGATGCAAAGACTGCTGGAAGTCGACGTCACAAGAGGGAAACAATGATGCAGGATCATAACAGGCCAACAGGCCTAAAATAAGAAGAAGAAGAAGTGTTATATTAGATAGGCTGCACCTTAGGTTACGCAAATTATTTGTATTGTTGAAATTATTTCGTGACCCATTCAAAAAACCAACCGATCCAATTTTGAGTCGCGATACATAGGTTAAGAAACTATGACTGATCATCATGTTTGAAATCGAAAACCGTTTCATCGGTCCAAAGTAACATTGACCTTATTTCATAAACATATTAGAGTATCGGACGTATGTTTAAACATAAATAATATAAAATAAGATTCAATAACACAACATTCATATACGAGTATATGCGGTAAACAGTATTTAAAAAAGATAATTTATATATTTTATTTAACTTTCGGATGACGTACGTAGTTTGCTTGTGACGTAAAATGACCAGATTCATATATGTAAATTTAACACAGTAAATACAAAACAAAATATTATCAACTATATTATTTAACGACAAATACAGTTAGATATCGGTATACAAATATTCGCACACCGCTATTATTGTATTAGGTTTGTTGTTACTGGAGACATGAAAGGACGACGCACAAGAGGAAGAAGCCCGGTGCGTTGGACTGACAAAGTGAGAGATGCAACTGGACTATCCTTAACAACTGTCCTTCGAGCCGTGGAGTGCAGGGATATAAGGAGAGGAGTCTTCAGAGGCTATCATGAGAGTCACGATGCTGTCATGAGCTACACGACCGGATGATGATATTAATTGTATTAACTGCTTTTTTTTGTTTTTTTTTAATTTACATGTACAAGGATGTGGGCTGAAAAAACATCTGATGTTCACGCGGCCGGGCTCGCCCTATATTAGTGGAGGTATATCTCGACTGGGGGGATCTTATAAAACGAACCCAGACCTTTTGATAGTTTCTCTAATAAATGTACAATATTTTCTTTTCTATTGCCTTGAAATATATACAAGTGTGTAATTTCTGGATAAACGAGTATGTATATATATTTCCTTTTATTATATTTTTATGTATTAGACATATCGATTCTCATGGGGTGACTATGTATGACAGAATACGGAATGTTCTTAGAGATAAATGTGAACTTAAAGCTGATGTATCAAAATTATGAAGAAGAGCACTCTGAAATGGTTTGGACATGTAGGATGAATGAATAAAGAAAGACTAACCCAACACATCTGAGTAGAAGGCGTGGTAGAGGCAAACCTAGAAAAGTAACATATAGTTGGACGAAATGAATGATATTTTGAAAGAAGGAAATGTAAAATATCAAAAAAATAGTAGAATGTATGGATGTTGAAGAGCCGAAATATGTATGTCACAATAAAAATATCTGGCGTTCTTTCCTGTTAGCCTTCCCCGACAAGGAAAATGCGAAATTGTATATATGTTTGTATCTTATTTTTCGAACAATTTCGACATTTTACTTTTTTTTGTAATATTTCAAACTTTCCCAGCATTTTTGGATTATTAATGCGACAAGCATTCTGTCTTCAAAACATCAATATTCTGGGATTAATCACAGCAGATGACCCAGCTTTATAAAAGAATCCTTCGAGTCTCGTGATTCAATCACAAGTCAAATGTAAGTATTGTGCAGAACTGCAACAGGGCGGATGTTCTTCATCAATATTAAGCGCTGAAAATTCGCTTATCTGAATTATCTGCTCAGAGAAGAGAGATATACTCGTTCCACTGCGGAAGATACTCGAATGGACAAAATCTAGGATCAACAGGTAATCAGAAGAAAGAGGCTGTGAATGGAACAATATCTATGAATATGTTACATGTTTTTCTGATACGGTGCAAGATAGGATGTTTTTCCCATATTTTCGATAATATTGCGGAAATTTCTTTTGAACCAATATTAGTAATAAAATTTATGCAATTGATTATCGAGTCATTTTTTGTAATGCGTGAGTTTTTTTCATTATTTTTTTATATCGTTTTTCAGTCCTCAGCTCCAAAATGCGATCATTTGGCTGATTTGAAAACATATAGAGAAAAGCATCTATCTATTATCCCCCTTCCTCCTCCCAATTTCATCACCTAATTTGTCACATGTTGTGCGTTGTATAGTATATGCATTGGTCAGCTCATGTGGACTTTATTATTGGTTTACTGTTAAATATTATAGTAAATTTGTGAATTGTATTGTAATGTCAAAACTTTGTATCCCGATCCCGTGTTTTAACGTGATAAACTAGATTTTCGTTGAGTCCTGGTCCTGTGTTTTCACGTAATCGATAGCTTTTCCAAAAAAGGACATATATGTAGCAAATATTTTTTGTAAAAAATCCAACCTTAAAACAATAGTCTTCTGATTTCAAACACGGGCAATAATACCCTAGATAATGAAAACACACAAAAATTGATATATGACGGAAAATCTAATATCGCGTCATCAGTGTGCAGTGAAGTGTCAGATCTTGAAGATTTTGACATATGAATCTGAAGACCAACTACAGTTTCCGGGTCCAAATAGAAAAAAGAATTTGCAGGATCCTACAAACAGGTTGTCTGGAGGATCCTGCAAATTTATCGACAACTGACAAAAAAGGAAAAGACGCTGCAGAATTTGCAAGGTATGCGCTAAGCACAAGGAGAGAACTGGAACCCGGCACACATATAAGGAGTTTCATGTAGGTCTTCACAAATGAGAATGTTGTCAGAGTTTCCATATTAAATAAAATTATTAAAATATTTTGAACAAATATACAAAGTTTCATTACAATATTTCTGATAGTTACTTAGAAAGAGCAATTTTAGTGCACCCTTCACAAAAATCTGAATTCTTTAAAAACAATCCGAGCACTTGGATAGGTTATCTTGATTTTGATCGGTTCAGGAAGTGTTAAGTTTCGGAATAAAATAAATGAATATCCAAACAGCTTATTAGTTATCCAATACAATTTTTAACAAGAATGTCTCCATAGTGATCGTTAACGCCAGTGGGGCCGGAAATGGCACATATTTAGCATTATCAATCATTTGCATTATTTTGAATCCGACCGGATTTGATTAAAAGCAATAACTGATCGTACTAAGTTAAAAAAATTTATAAACTTGATAAGTAAAAAAATCATATGCCACAGGAAAATAGAGATAAATGAAAAAAATAGCATATTCCGCTGCTTTTAACGTGATATGACAATTAGATTGTATCATAAAAAGAGTGATGCTATGAACACTCGTTCTTTCAATAAAATCTGCGTGCGAAGTATATGCCGTTATCTTAGGTTAAGAATTAACACGTTATGTATGATTGTTTGACAAAATATATGACAACAGACGCTGATAAGATAAATTAAGTCGCAAATAATACATCTCACAATTTTGACTTAGCGGGGTTCACAACAATGGTTTTTGATCAAAAGTTGAAAGAAAAAAAGTTATTTTATTTTATTTTATTTTACATTCGATACGTGATTAACCTAATTACATCAAATAAATGCATAATAAAGAAAACATTAAATGGATAAAAGTCTTAAAGCAATAATTATAGAAACAATGATTACTCATACTTCTCGATGAAGTGGCTCAGTTATGCTTACAAAGTATATTAATGAAGCGAATATCGATATTAGAAAAATCGATATTAGAAAAAATATTCAATACGGTCATTCCGTGTGCGAGTGGTGACGCTCTTACTAGGCCAGTTCGTGAATACGGCACCGAAAACGATCTTAATTCATGATGACATACGAGTAAATAATTCTCAGGAACATTAAACAAAAGTTGATCACTCAACAAGAGGTTCGAAGTAACCAATCAGTCCAAAGATGTATCGATGTAAGGGTGAATGGATATCCCTTCGGAAATTATTTACTCGATAATCATCTCAGTGCCACCAACTGTGATCCGCGGATAGATCCAGATGACCACAAAAATTACTACGGGACGAAGGGACAAGATTAAAGTTAAAAAGTTTGTCATTAAAGCATAAACTAACAGAATTGTGATAAAGAAACAGAAAGAGCAGTAAAAATACTCGTATGTTGATCAAGGAGAAGTTTCAATGATCTTTAAAAATGCTTCCGAGCCTGTTGTTTTTACAACATGCCTTTTAACACATTTTTGGTTGAGTTGAAGAAATATCACATGGCAATACGTTTTCCGGATTGTACTATTATGTATAATATCGTCGTTGTTCTGCGAACACCATTTAAGTCCAAATATTGAGTTTTGAGATAAATGCAAATTAATTGTTTCGGAAGGCGATGTAATATAAAATTTTTAATAAAATAAAATACAAACAGATGTTAGTTAAAAACAGTTTGTTTATAAGAATTACTACAAAAAAAATTAGTAACTTAAAAACATATTACCTGAAAATTAAAAATACGAACACCTGTTTTGGACTTAATCCCTTCTTAGTGAAAATTTTCATAACAGCGAAACCGTATAACTTTTGGACATAAATGTTTTTTCCATGTGTAGATATTTTTATTTTAAGTAAAATAGCATCAAAAAGTAATTTTAAGCAAAATGGACTTAAATGCTTTTCGCAGAACAACGACGATATGGGAGTGTAGCCCAATAAAATACAACAAATATTATTGGAACATCTGAACTGCGTTTTTTAAACTCAAACATAAAGCGCTCGTGAGGTAATATATTTGTACAAAACAGCGCTATATAAATCAAATTCAGTTTTTATACACATCACGTTCTACGATGTTAAATCAATTTATCATCCACGTTTATAACCCGTATAAGGATAGGCAAGCCAAGTACAGGTCCGTACTTAGATATTATCAATAGTTAGTTACTGAATAGTAAACTGATATACTACAATATAAAACGAAACACCTGAAAAATCACTTTGTTCTAACAAATATAAGTGGAAGGAAATACATGGAGTACCGGGCTGTAGACCTATCTTACAGGACCATTTTGTGACATCCATATGATCCCAGTAGAACATATGGTGTTTACTTTTTTTAGAAATAAAACTAGAGATTTTTTACTTTTTAATAATCTTACACTTCAAGTAGCGCTTGCAATATCTGACTTAATAACATTCAATCATTTGGAATTATTAATAATTTTTTTTAATTGTATTTATAGAACGAAAGTTTGCATGAAAAATTTTAGGTTTCACAGTTGAGAAAGTATGGTTTAGCCAAATAAATACATTTAAAAAAAATTGGTAAGGAGTAGGAAAAATCGATGGAACTGTTTGATAATATCAAACATACACATATAGAGGTGACGAAGAAATTATGTCGTGATAGAAAAATCTATCGTATTGTATTATCTGCCAACTCAGAAAAGGAAATCGACATAATTGTATGTATGTATCATATAATCGACAGACTTGCTTACTGCTCAAATATGTTTTTAATTATTTTTCTTTTATATTCTTGTGATAATTTTCCAATAAATGTAAAATTATTTAAAAGTATGCAAATACATAAGAAAACCGTCGATCAGGCTGCACAATTTGTTGAGCAAATGTTAATTTTAAAAAATCTTATGGAAGGATAGTTCTACGATAATCCTTACATCTACGGAAACAAGTAAAATAATGTTAATAGGCAATTAATTATAATTATTCATGTCTTATATCAAGTTGCACATACATTACATGTGCTTGCATAGTTATATCAAACAGTTACTAAATTCGTAATTAAATTATACATACAAAGATGTTATCTTACACAACAAAATATAGTAGGAGATATTATATAATGCTATTTATTGAGGTAACTTACATCAAAGGCTTTGTAATCAAACAAAGCTCTACTATGTTAAATTAGGAATTGAACAAGATTCAAGTTAATTAGAAATCTAATAAATGAAGCAATTTTACTAATGTAAAAAATAAATATATTTTTTTACAATCTTGACGATTGTAAATAATTATATTTATTTTTGTGTGGTATTCAAGAATGTGTAAGGATGTGCCTTGCCTAATGAAGTTGTTATCTATAACCACAAAATGGTGGGTATATGCATTGTTATATATTTGTACTCTTCAGTTCGCCTTTCCATTAAAATTATTTGAGTTGTAGGTTTAATAATATGGATAAAAGTATAATTTATTGAATGTGGTATTTATTTCCTTTCTTTGTTTGTCTTTATTCCTCTCGAAATTTCAGGCGCCTTCGATAATGCCTAGTGGCCTATGATTTTAAAGAAATTTAAACTCCTCAATATTCCACGGAACATTTTCCTGTTAATTCAGGACTACTTCAGATGTCGCAGGGTGAGGGTTGACTGCGACTCTGAGTTCTTAGATAGGCAGGTCCATATCGGTTGTCCGCAGATTGGGTTCATTGTTCTGAATCGTCCTCATGAACGATCTATTTCTGCCCCCAGGTTGCATGATTCAGGCCTACGCGGATGACGGTCTGGTTCTGATCAGAGCCAACACCAGGGTCTCGATCGAGAGCCTCTCAACGGTCTGCTTAGCCCAGATTGGTGAGTGATGGTTGAGGAATAGGTTAAACTTCGCTCCGCATAAAACCTGCGGAGTACTGTTCTCTTGCACGCGATCCTACAATTTATTTTTCAGGAACAAATGTTCGTGTCGTGCGGGAGACAACTAATCTCTGAGTGACAATTGACAGTGGCCTAAGTATGATATCTCATATTAGATCGATAGTTTAGATACTCTGATCTAGTGACGTCAAAGGATAATTTTCCTGCATTCGAAATATTCAATGAAAGTACTGACAACTTACTGGGTTGTTTACACGCGAATTTGTAAGCGTGTGAGAGGCGATGAGAAACACTCGATCGGCGGTGGAAAAAGTTAAACTCAAGAATTTAAGCCACTTTATAAGTATATTTACTGCACTGCGAGTCATTTCCCATCTCCCGTGATATCGGACTTGACGTATGTCATGTCGTCATTATTATTATTTTTCAACTCAGGTGTGTCGCCACCGGAAATAAATCATTTTATTTGTGATAATAAATGACAGATTGATCAAGATAAAATTATTCATTGGTAATGTTATTTGAATACAAGCAAGAAATTTAAACCATATATACGAGTATATAGGTTTCTTAAGCTAGTACAGCGTTCATTTGATTCAATGTACAATTTTACAAAACTAAAGTACGAAAAAACAAAATCTCTCTCAAGGGCGGGGAGAAAACTTTACAGGGAGAATTAAAAAAAAAACTTAATATCAAATGGAGTAACTAGTCTCTCAGTCAAGACCTAAGATTGCCAAAAACCAAAGAAAATCGTGTCGTGATGCTTTATTTAGAAACCTAATGATACATGATCAAAATCGAACTTGAAACCAGGTCAAGTGACTCATTATCGATAGCGTATTTATTTTGAAATAATAAATAAAATAATTGGATTTGCATTAAAAAAGTTATTAAAGAAGTTCCACGCCTGTAAATTTTACTTATGCCTAGGTTCATTGGGAAATGACATTTCGTGAAACAGTTTTTGGCACGCAAGTGATAATGGTTTCTGCAATTTGCTAGCATTACAACTCGATGAGACCAGGCCCGTGGGCACAATGAAGCTTGTACAGCCAGTCAGAATTATAATATGATTAAATAACCGGAATACACTAATTGGAAACTAACCACCAGTCATTTTTCGTTAATCAAAAAACTACTGAATGGATAGGATTGGTTTTTTTTCTAAAGATTTTTTTATATTTCTTTTTTTGTGGAAATACTGTAACAAAATATGTTACAAGTTAAGGATCGAGAGCTTGGGTTCTTGATTTAGTTTCTTTCTCACCTTCCTACCTATTTGTTAGATTTTCAAAGATATGTTTTGTATCAATATAAATTGAATATTATTAAACGGTTCGTTTTGAACGAATGATGACAATTTACGTCATGTCTAGTACTTTTTAAGTTCAACATTTAAAAACTTTCTTCTTATAGTTGTGCCTTCTTCTATCGGATGTTGGCACAATCATGACAATTTTTAATTGATTCACAATCAGCAGAAATGCATCCAAATCTCTCCCGCAAGTTCTTAAGCTGAGAGATGCGAGGTTTCCCTCTGGCTCGTTTGTTATTTATTTTTCTCAGAATGATGAGTTGGGTAATTATTTATCTTGTGCCTTTCATTATGTGACCGAGATACTGCAACTTGCGAACCATATATGATACATACGAGCCAGCGCTCCACACTTGTAACACAATCTGTCCAGGGAAACTTGAGGATACGGCTAGATCCACATCTCAAAAACCTCGTCCCTACGTGATATTTGCTGGTTCGCTACCAATTATTTAATTTGAACATGGTTTAAGGTTTTTTGATACTGTTAATAATAAAATTTTTGGTATATTCATTTTAAATTCATATAGACTATTAATACCACACCGAACTAACCACATAAAGGTCTTAAACAAATAGTCTGGTCTGAAGGGCTAAACTGAATCATAGGGCAGATCATTTGTCCTATGATTCAATTCAATGTTGGTCCAATTGTAACTAAAATTTGACTCATAAAAGAAAAATGAGTATATTTATCTTAATTTGCTCTATGTAATCAAAATGATAGCCATGAATCATGAATAATGGTCGCTTGAGATTGAAGTTTTGTTCACAGATTCTCATAATTATTATTCAAGGATTTTATGTTGATTTGACTCATCATGCGTTGTTCAGCTACTAAGTTAATAAAAAATCTTTTAAACAGAGACATTTTGTAAATTGTATAATATTTTAAATAATTAAAGAATAATCTAATAAATCTATAATACACTCTCAATTTTTTTTTTCTGTCCAGTCGTGTAATACCCACACACCTTTTGAAGATTCCTCTCCATGCATCTCCACACTCCGTAGTTCGGAGAGCAACGGTTAATGGAAGTCGTTTTATGTCCCTCACTTGGCTGGTCCAACACATAGAAGTTCTTCATCTTGTGCTTCATCTCTGCATGCTTCCAATAATCACAAGTCTTTCCAAACCGCGGTTTATATGTCCGGAGAATTGAATGAATCGTCTTCAGATGGTTTTGAAGAGTCAGCACGTGACACTTAACTTGAGAATTTATTCGTCTCAGCAAACCCGTAATTATAGACCCACTCATTAAGTAAACATTTAAATAGATACATAATAAGTCGATAATCAATATTTTGCCTATGTTTCATGCATTAGAGTATACAAAGTGTAAATGATCACGATGACTTTGAGATAATGTTTTTAATTATTTACAATACAATCTGGCGAATTTATTATCGTGTGGCAAACTCTTCTAACCAACCAGAAATGCGTTAAAGAGGCTTTAAGTGAAAATCAGACCGGTAATTGGGTAGCAACCTTAGGATAAGCAAGCAAAACCTGGACGTGGCGAAAACAGAATGAAAGTAAAATAAGTGCGGTAGAAATGAGAGCGTTGCGTAGAATGTTGAGTGTAATCAAGTATGACAGAATAAGGAACGATGACATTAGGAAAAAATGCTGGTTGAAAAAAAATGTCGTGCTTAAGATAATTGAGATGGTTCGACCACATAGAATGAAGAACGATTTACATAAAATGTATACAAGTAATATAGAAGATATGAGAAGACAAGAGTCTCGCCAACTAGGCCATGAATGTAGTTAGGAGGATGCTGTACATTTTCTAAACGAATATAATAATTATGAAGAGAGATGCATATTTTAATTTTATTTATTAACTTCACTTATATTACAGTTAATTTTCTTTCTCCATCAACACTAACGTATCATCAGCATGCAACAGTTCACATGGATTCCCGTTCGACATATTTATCGTTATTATAAATTATTCGTGATAAATTTAAAGAAAGTGTAATTAATTTAAAGACGAAATTGTAATTTTTATTTTTATGCCATAATTTTTTCTGTTTTGTACATTAAAAACCGTTTGATTGCGTGTTCAAATTTTGATGTTTTCAATTTTGGTTGTTCATTTTCTTTGTTACGTTATATTTTTTAAATTTTTATTGACTGTTTGTTTATTTTTATTTAATCATTTTTGTAAATGAAATTTTATTTTTGTACCGTTAAAAATAAACGAAGTTCGATACACCAATTAAAGGAATTCAATTTTATTGATTCTCGCTGACTGTACAAACGTGTAATGAAAGTAGAGTCAAATATACTCGTAATTTATAACGTTTCACCAGTGATATAACTTAAAATCAACAGATTAAATTTTATGACTCATCATTTTAAATGTTGATTAAAGGCATGATAGGAGATACTAATCAAAGACTTGGGAGAACATTTCTTATTGGTTGTTATTGAAGAGTCAAGATTATTATACTTTCCTTTTTCATCCAAAATGAACGTATATCCCGTGCCTCAACGTCAAGCCGGTATCGAGGAAAAGGCCAGCTTATGACGGTTCAGAGTTAAAAAAAATCTTGCAAAAGCCTCATTCTTTTCGAGTTATAGGCATTTCTTTGAATATTGTGAGTCGCTACCCTGCGCCAAATGTTTATATGCTGTTACTACAAATTGCCATATTTTATAATTTTAATGGTTGTATTGCAATCCTAGATAACCCTGCTATTAGTCGGAGTCCGATATAAAAAAAACTGCACGTTCGAAAAAAAAATTGTTTTTGTCCGATCATAAAAAATATATTTTTTATCAGCTAACTTTAACTCATTATACTGTAAAAATAATGTACTACGCTAACCAGGCAAGTTACATCAAGAGATGGCCTGTTTAGTCAGAATTTCAAAATAGTACAATACATACCTACTACTTCTTTAAAAAAAAAATTTAAATTTATTTCAGTATTTAATGATAACACTTTTAGTGTTATCATACGAGTAAATAAACATCTTTCAGTTTGGTTGGAGAAGATTACCATGTGGAAATAATCCCACAAGGTTGTACTGTATACGAAGAAAGTGTTATGTATGTTCGAGCGGGCGTTGTTATAGCTGGCAGACGTGATGTATTTAATAAAAGTGGGTTCGAGTCCCAAGTTAGAAGAGCCCCCTTGAGGAAAGTTTAATCTCTTAACGGCACTATAAAAAATTGTCCTTCGAATTGAATATATAAAAAACCTAATTATTCAGTGAACAATATCATATATGTACGTGTAAATCATTGTAAAATTCCGTTTTAAAAAAATGTTATATTCAAACCCTTGTGTCGTGGTATTTCCCCAATTATATCAGTGCAAATAAAATGTGAATTGAATCCTTTTGGCATATATGATAGATATGTGCTCAAATTAAAGGTCTAATATTTTTATATTTGAACAAAGAAATACTAACCACAAATATACAATGCGAATGAGGAACTATAAACAAAACAAATATAAAGTGCAAATGTGAGAGGAAGGCGTGGTAGGGGAAAACCAAGGAAGGTATGGTGAGATCAAGTGAATGATATTTTGAAAAATGGAAAAATAACAAGTAAGAGAAATCTTAGGAGCTGTATGAGAAGGTGTATGGATGTGGAAGAGGCGAAACATGTGTGTTGAGATAGGAAAATCTGGCACTCTGTCCACTCTACCTAAGGGCGTGCTTGATGGTATTCGTGTAATATTTATGCATGACAGTCCCTCGGCAAAAACCTCCGTTGATTTATTTGAAATGTTAAAAGGTAAACATGAATATGAATATTGATCGTCAAATTTAAAGATCACAATCTTCTCAGCAGTTAGTCATCATCCGACCACGATGATCTTGGTCACGATTCATTGTCTGGATCAGATTTTTCCACGCATCTCTATACTCCGTCTTCTTGGAAGCTGATGTGAAAAAGCTTATTTTACCTGGTCACCCCATCTCATAGATGATCGCCCTATGATTCTCTGACCAGGCACACTGCCGAAATCCCATTCGTCCAATGATTCTTAAAATGGAGGCTCGTTTATTGGAGTCAAAGACAATATTGTCACAAAATATCCATTCATTCATCATCAATTCGAATATATTGTGTGATACCACATGAAGAAATAAAAAAAAATTATTTCGTATCGCTATGTTAGCAGTTAAGCTGAAATGTATAACAGATATCAAATTGCTACTATTTATGATACGCATTCAGTGAGATTCTGGTACCTTTGCAAGCACATAATTCAAGCCAAAGAGTTGAGTTGTGTGTCTCTGAATATTGGCTTATTACTAAACATAAAAAAAAAAAATTGTTTCTGTTTTCTCCGGCCCTCTTCGGAATGTCTTACCGAGGAACCGGAAAATCCATTGCAGGGAGACAAAAAAGAGACTGAGAGCTGGAAAGAACAAGTTCAGCAAGCTGAAGTCAAAAATAAAGATCTGGTGTTGGACCTTACTATCAAGCAAATTGGAGGTAGCCTGCCAAAGAAAATCTAAAATAACTTAAACAAGTATAATACAAGTACCACAGTTGCTGTGTCTTCTTAATGCACATATGGAGACTTAAGGAATCACTGCTATGCGAACGTGATCAGATGCAGACCACATAACATATAATCCATGACTAACCACCAGTTGAGTTCTCCAGAGAAATCCAGGATGTGCACTTTATCACACCGGATGTATTAGACAGCCTGGACCATCTGAGAGTTTTGAAACCAAACGAACAAAAATAAGGAAAACAATGACGAGTCTTTAGGTGATATACTCGTATACCATAAGTGATAAATGATTCATTAATTCGTCTTTTGCTTGGTTGATAGTACAATCAAAAGTCGACGTAATGACCGCATCACAAAAGTCGACACAATGACCGCATCGCAAAAGCATCCATAGTTTTTATTTTTTTTTCTTCCATATTTTACAGGTCCTCATCTGCTCCATTTAAATGGGAAACACTATCACATAAGTATAGATCGTAGCCTAAATGTTAAGACTCCTGCCAGCCAGGGGATTATGGATAGATTCTAGTTAGTACCAATATTTTTTAAATAGAGTTTGGTTTTCACTTAAGGCTTGTTTAAAACTGTTCTGGTAGGTTGAAAGAGATTGTCGCATGGCAATAAATCTCTCCAGGTTGTACTATATACAATGAAAGCGTATAAGAATATGGTCAAATTACTAATTATAGTATAAAACATGCCTTATAGATCTGCAATTCTTAACGAGGAGCCTCGAAAAGCTTTTTGGGAGGCCTCGGGGCGCCCGAAGCGACCGCCCCGTTCGCCCCATCCTCGCTTCGGCTCTGTTGACAGGCACACGCATGCACTGATACGTCAGTTCTCTGTTATTGTTAAATTGTTGTACATGTGCTGTTATTTTTGTAATTGGGTATTGGATTATTGTTTGTATTATCTTTTTTATTTAATTGTTTTTGTGATTTCTTATTAATTTTCCCCTTCATAAAATGAGCAAACAAGGAACAAAATTTGCCGCCCTTTGGTTCTACGTATTTTTACGAAAAGTTTTAAGATATTTAGGGGGCCGCGAGTGGTAAAAGGTTAGGAACTACTGTTGTAGATGACTTCGGTAGGTTGGCGTCTTCTATACTGTTTTCTAATTATCACATTGAATATCGAAAAATATGGATTACAAAAACAAGCCAAAAAACGTGAGTTATATGTTGATAGTTATGTAATATGTGACTGACGTTACGCAGAACGGGGCGTTTGGATTTATAAATATAAAATATAAAAATCCGTCAATAATGACAAAAGTATATCAAAACTTTAAAACATTTTAAAATACATTTTTTTTAATTTGACTTAAATCATTTTTGATATTTATATTTTACTGTTTAACAGTAAAGTCGTCTCTTCTTAATAAATACATTATTTGTCATTATTATTTTATGACTTATGATCATATAAAAAAATGACAGCTGTTAAGTAATATTGAAAAAATAAAGATATTCTGAAACTTAATTTGAATATAGAAATCCTTATATTACAAATTATTTACACAATTAAGTACCGTACCTCACAAATCATCCTAGGCGGATTGCCTATTTAAAAAAAGTACCGTTCCAATAATGGTATTCAAAAACGCAAAAATACGTCAATAAAAAATGCAAAAAAATGTTTATTCAAAACATGTTTCAGAGCATCTTTATTTTTCCAATATTACAGCTTTTTCTTGGTGTAATCTGCTCAAGTCTACCTTTAATCATTAATCTGCTGAATTTTATATAGCACTATTTTAGTGTTAATGCCTTCACAAGTCCCCCCCTTTTTTGGGCACATTGCTCTTTGTCATGGAGACAGTTTGTAGAGGTTTGTGGTTACTGGAGTCGAGGAAGGACGACCCACAAGAGGAAAAATCCCAATATGTTGAACTGAACAAGTGAGAGACCCAACTGAACTGCCTTTAATAATTGCACTTCGAGCCGCGGAGGGCTGGGATGGATGAAAAGGTAGGCACCAGGAAGATATTTAAGAGGCCTTAAGTGAAAACCAGAATGGGATCCTTTTTAAAAAATCTGGGTTCTAGCGGTTCATGGGAGTCACGATACTCAGTCATGAGGCTACACGACAGGGTGACGATTTTAGTGTTTTTTTAACGGCGATATGAGAATTTATGGTATGCAGCATATAAGATACAGAAAACAATAAATTCAGATGTAAAACAGTCTAAAAGTAAATCCAGCCCGGAATTTCAGCCAGGAATCGAACCTAAGTCGCTCGCTTACCTATCGTGAATGCCAACCGTTGGATCATGGCCACCGACAACGAGTGAATAACAAGATGGAATAAAAATAAAAAAAACATGAGAATAAATTATTTCGAAGTGTAAAAAAAAGTAAATTTATATTTTATGATTCATGCCTGCTACCGTTACCAGCAGTCACTCGAATTCATGAAATCCGCGTGTACTGCGGCTCCATTATTCTGTGATTATACTCGTATAATACGAGTAATAACCGAAACAACACAATTGTTCAAATACATAATGACGAGAACCAAGTCGTATCCTACATGCTCAGGAACAATTTGTTTTTGCATTCAATGAAAATTTCTGCACGCTTTTCTGACCGAGTGTATGTTACGTAGATTAATATCCAAAGATTTAAAAAAATGTGATTAAGTTTGTCTTTATATATTATATAATCAAAATATGAAAATCGATGTTTATTTATTTGGTAAATATTCAATTTATTTTGCAAATCGCAAACGTAGCTTTTTTAAAGTAAATTTCATACTTGATTGACGTTTTTAAATAAAGACGTCGTAACCTCTTAGACCTCTTAACAACAGAGAAGAGTGACAATATTCGGTGCCCAGTTGGTAAGACGCTTGTCTCTTAACCAGTGAGTGCGGTGTCGCTTTCCATCACTCCTCTTTTTTCTTTAAAAAGCATTTCAGTCTGGTTTTTACTTACTCGTAAGTTATACAAAGAAAGTTCAATACATTACAACAATGTAAAAAATCATGAAATAATTATCTGTTTTTTCCAAGATAAAAACTTTATTTAATATACATATTCGTAAATACCATCACGCCATTTCCCTGCCGGGGAAATAGAGGGAAGAGCGCCATATTTACCTAATTCGACACACATCCTTAGCCTCTTCCACAGTCCTTCTTGGCACCTTCTCACTTAGCGCCTTATTAGCACTTAGCACCTTCTCATACTACCTCTACGATTTCTCTGACTTCCTACGTTTCATTATTTCAGAATATCATTCACTTAATCTAACCACTATGATTTACGAAAAATAAAAATTTAGATATGATGCACGTGTGTGAGACAAAGAGAAAAGGATGTGGCATTAAATGTTAAGTATGTGGTCTGGTGTGAAGGATAATGAAAGAGCCAAGCAGGGTGTGGGAGTATTCATATCCGAGTGGTTGAGAGAATGTACGAAAGAGTATGAGTTTGTAAGTCCAAGAGTGACGTGGATCAGATTTAAAGTATGCATAACGCGTATTTTACTTGTGATAGGATATGCTCCGGTCAATAGTGAAACAAATGAAAGCAAAGAAGAATTTTGGAACTGTATAATAAAACGTTTTATAGTAGAAGAAAAAAGAGAATGACTAGATTATATTGGCAGGTGACTTGAGTGCATAGGTCAGTGTCAAAAGGGATGAGTTGGAATCGGTGTTTGGCAATTTTGGTGATAGACGAACAAATGATAATGGAGATAGAAACTTAAGAGTATTATATATTTTTTTGAAAAATTCAAATTACACTGCTATATACTCGTATAATAAAAATGAAAGATAGCTTCATGACTGAAAATTATTGATATATATTTTTTTATAACACAGAATGCCCTAGAAAGACTAGTGTATGTATTATTATATTTTTCAAACATTTAAGAACAATATATAATAATTAAAGTAGCAACTTTCAACAACTTAGCAACTAGTCTAATTTTTTAATTTTTTAAACACGTCACATATAATTTACATCCTTCAATCTTTCATGACTCAGCCTGTATTTGATGTATTTTTATTAAATAACCTTACATTCACTTACATTAAAAATATATTCCTCTTGGTTCAAAGTTAATTCCCGATTTTCCTCTCCTCTTCTCCATTTTTCCTTTGATTGATAATATCTAACAATTTTTTTATATTGGATTTTTTTCCTTTTTTTTTTGGTTGGTTGAAAGAGATTGTCGCCTGGCAATAAATCTGCCAGAAAGTTTAACAATAAAGTGTTAAAATAAATAAATAATCAGATACATAAAAAAACTGAAATAATGTAAACTTTAAGTTAGTTATTGTAATTTATTTTTATCAAACACTGTTTATTCCATTTTTTTGTGACGGTATAACCCTACCGGTTTCAAGGCTTTCACCTCATCTACAGGGGAGCGCAAACAAGACTGGAATAAACAGTGTTTGAAAAAAAGTGGAATAAACAGTGTTTGATAAAAATAAATTACAATGTCTTTAAACCTCCACAACGTTCATGCCTTAACTATAAACAACATAAGTTAGTTATTTTTACTTTAACTGTTATTTTATACCTTCAAAATTTAAAACCGAAAACGGCCTTTTCAGATATATTTTTTCTCGCTTTGAGATCACATTTCAAATTAAAGCAGAGGCACAGTGACAATTTTTATAAGAAGATTCATTACATTCTGAAGATTGAGATACTCTCACTAGATATTACTTAGAGTATAAAAAATCGATGTATCTTATCTTGATGAAGGTTCCAAGACACGAAACAATTTTTGTGTCTTGGAACCTTTATTAAGATAAAATACAATGAAATGTAATAATATCTACTGATATTATTAGATTTATCTTCAGAATATAATGAATATTAATCTAATCATATTTGTGATAGATTTACACTGGATACCACCATATTTGCATTGGATGCCTAAAATACGCCATCCTTTTTTTCGTACAAAAATCCTTTTTATGTTTTTAACTGCTGCATGGTTATTTTTTCCTCCTTTTTCGAAAGATACAGAGAAAGGGATTTTTTATCATATCTGTAAAAAAGTCTTATCTTATTCAGAAACCATCAATAATTGTAGATTTATCATTAATTAAGAGCAACTTCGTCGATTTTTTTGTGAAGCGATGTAATTTTTTATTAACTAAAATGCTGAGGTAAGAATCGACAGTATTTTCGATCTTCAATATTAGTGTTTAATTGCATACTTAAAAGTGTGGAATTAGAGCTTATCGTTAATAGATTCGAAAAATTATACAATTTCTAATGTTTTTTTGTTGTTATTTTGTCTTAGCAGATTTACAAAGATAATTTGATTTTCTCCCACGTTCACGTCACTTGATCACCGTGATTCTCGTTTTGTCAAATATGTGGGCAATTTAGTATCGAGTACCTTGGATACTATAAGTCAACCCTTTATAACGGAACCATCATCCAATAGGTTCCATCAGGGATGCTATAAAACCCCATACAGGTCTGTCCACAGCCCGGTACTCCACGTCCTCTCATGTGAAACCGAAACTGCGGACACGATTTTATGGTATAGAGATTTATGGTATACATACATACCATCACGTCATTTCCCTGTTGACGTAGAAAAAGAGGACAGTGTTAGACTTTCTTATCTTGACACACATACTTTGCCTCTTCTACATCAAGGATGTAGAAGAGGCAAAGTATGATTGATGAGTTGTATACCTTATACAACTCATACGATTTCTCTAACTTTCTGAGTTTCCTTCTTTCAAAATATCCTTCACTTGATCCAAGTATCCTTTCTTTGGGCTTCCTCTACCCCGCTTTTCACTTCAATTTTAACTATATATTTGTTTTGTTGATTGTTCTTTATTCGTTCGTTTTACATGCTCAAACCATCTCAGAGTGATCTTATGGTATAGTGAGCGATAAAACAGTTCTTACCCAGCTACCATGCGGCATCCTTGATACATTATCCAACTACCTTATATACCACATGCATATTGTGATATATTTAAGCTACTGCTGCGCCCGGAGACATACATTCTCAATTGTCACTCATAATTCTCCTCATGTATCAGCAAAACTGCGAAGTCTTCAGTGTTGAGTCTTGATAACATGCCAAGAATGCATTAAAATACATTTTCATTGTATACTGATCATTTATTTTTGTATGGTTAGCTCTTCCAACCAACCAGAAAGATGTTAGAGAGGTCTTAAGTGATAACCAGATTGGGCTCCTTTTCCTTTTTTTTCTTGGAAAAATCGGAACCATTTAAGAAAAAAAGCAACAAGCAGGCCTGATAACAAAATTGTCAATCTTTTCTTTTGGTCATTGGTAAGATGCCAGGATTGCATAGTATAACATTTTCCTTGTGTACAGTAAAGCCTGAAGAACTTATTTCCATCTGAAAATCTATTTCAACCTACTACAAAGATGCTAAGGATGCCTTGAACGAAAACCGATCTAGATTCTTTTTATTTTCTTTTTTGGAAAATTCAGAACCGCGGAGATAAATAGGCAAGTTGCAGGCCTGATAACAGTATTCTGATGAAATATAAGATCGAGGAAGTAAAGCTTAGTATTACTTGACGTCATCAAGTGTTATACATTACAAAATCACACTTTTAACAATAACCAAAGACATTTCTCCTACAAAAACACGATCGAAGTAAGCAAATTTTTGTACAAATATTTACTTGAGCATTGCATCAAATAAAAAAACATGTTTTATCACAAAGGTTATCGCGAATAGGTCGATAATGGTTTGTGTTTTGTGAAACCTGTTTTATTTATATTATCTAGGAGTGAATTTGATAACGAACCCCCCGCAACGTTGCTATTATCACTGTGACACTGACCTTCTATAAATAATAAAAAGATAAAGTATTACAAGTGAATGTATGAAAATCACTTTTTATTTATTTTATAAGAATTCGATTTCGTAGTTTCATTCATCCCGCTGAGCTTTGATTTTGTTGACAAACATTGCATGTACAATTGTCTTTTTAAAATCACTTACTGTTCAACAACTAATAATGATTGACGACCTCCGTGGCCTAATTGGTAAGACACCTGAATACAGACCCGGGGGTTGAGGATTGATTCCCGTTGGTAACAAATTTTATTATAAAGGGTTTCGGGGCTGGACGAATATCTGCTCACATTAAACGTGGAAAAGATAAAATTCTTTTTTTTTTTTTTATTAAACAAGTAAATTACTATATAAACATTTGTCAAGGCTATACCTATATACAAATGTATTACTTAACTAATCTTAATTATATGTTATAATTTATGAACTTATTTAAACTTATTTTCCTACATATCATTTTATTTTATTTATTCAATCTTAATATATGAGATCTTAGAAATAATTAACACCTACATACTACTTATAACTAGATAACAATTCTTACACTAATTATTCAGCAAAAACAAGTCCACTCGTTCAGGCTACTTGTATTCCATCACATTCACTCAGACCTTGGTCGTCCCAGCTAATACTGTAGGTGGACTAGTCAGGCAACAGATAATGCTTCGGGAGCTTGTGCTTATAACGGAAGGGTAGGTCGGATTTACTCTCGTAAGCCCCCAGGGCAGCGACTAAGGGATTTCTGTGATTTTGTTGGCTTTTATAGAACTTCACGGTCCAAGCGAGGATGTGGTGTTGTAGGGTTTCTTCTCGCTGTTCAGCGTGAAGTCGGGTAAGATTCATTTGTTGTAATAAAATATATAAAATTCATTTGGGAAATTTTACATTTTATTGTACAAGGCTGCAATGCTTTGATGTTGTTAGTTATTTGAGAGTTCAGATAGAGCAACATCTAAACTTCAAAAGCTACGTACGAAAACTAGCCTATTTTAATTAAGAAATAGAAAACGTACTTGACAATAATGTAAAAAATGTCTGCAATGCGTTATACTACTAACTTATTCACGACGCGTATGCTACTCATTCATTTATTAGGCTGGGGTGGACCTGCCAAAACATTATAGATTTTCTGAAAAAAAAACACAGAAGATAATTTTGCTGGTTAACCTATAAAACCCCGTGTAGATCTCTTTCAGAAAAACTTTTCCAAGAAACAAATATTTTAAATGTTAGACGTACGCCTTAGGTATTTTTAAGCGCTTCCACCGGTGCAGAGAAAGCCATCAACATGCGAGTATTTCACATGCATACCATATACTCGTATGAGTCGATTCATAGCAGGTTTTGGTGTTAGGAATCCAGAGTCAACAAAAAAATTTGCTCAGAGATTTAACGGTTACTTGGCACCTGAATATACAATAATCTTGAAGATCAATTGAAAGCGACAATTCACTCGAACGAAAGATTTACTGGTGAGGTCAAGACATGATTGAGAGACGTTGAAAGGTATAAAATCAGTGATATGCTGGTGTAGTTAATTTACGATTGAATGAAAATTATGATATTCATTGGGTTACTAGTATTGTTTGGTTATTAGTAAACAGAGAGGACAGAACACCGAGCATTACTATCTCGACACACATATCCTTCGCCTCTTCTACATCTATACACATTCTCATATAACTCCTGCGATTTCTCTGACTTTCTTTAATTCCTTCTTTCAAAAGTATCATTCGTTCAATCCTACTTTCGTTGATCTTCGTCTATCAAGCGTTTGACTCACATTTCCACTACATACGAGTATATTTATTTTGTTAGTTTTTCTTTATTCATCCGTTCAATATACCAAAACCATCTCAGAGTGCTCTCATCTTACTCAACACATCATCCTTAAGTTTACATTCACCTCTAATCATACATTGTCACCCCGTGTATTCTTCCGAATGCACGCATTTCTACAGCATTTATTCGACTTTTTTCATTCCTCATCCACGTTTCACTTTCATGCATCAAAGCTAGTACTAAAATATTCCTCTGGATAATCTTAGCAGATTTTGATACTGTCTGGCTCGAGTATATAAATGTTTAATGCCCCATTGGCTTTGTTTCCTATCGCTACACGCCGTTCGATTTATTAACTTTGTATGTATTTAATATTTATTGCCTTATGAATTTAATTTGTGTATTCATTTTTTTATATTGTATGATAGTTATATTTTTTTACAATTGTGGAAAATCATCATCAGAAATATAGCTCATCTTCTTTCTATAACAGAAATATAGCACATCTTCTTTCTACAACAGAAATATAGCACATCATCTTTCTATAACAAAATATAGCACATCTTCTTTCTATAACAGAAATATAGCACATCTTCTTTCTATAACAGAAATATAGCACATCTTCTTTCTATAACAGAAATATAGCACATCATCTTTCTATAACAGAAATATAGCACATCTTCTTTCTATAACAGAAATATAGCACATCTTCTTTCTATAGCAGAAATGAATTTATTATTAATATTTGAATAGCTACAATCTGTAACAAGATATCATAACAAATTGAGCTCAGGATTTAACTCACGGAAACGATTCTAAGTGAGTAGAGCAAGGTACAGCGATTTCGATTCATTCAATATTATAATTCCCTTCTTATCTCTGTTTCAATAAATTATCGTATAGTATAAATCCTGATAATTAATAAGTGACCTTAAACTTTAAACATGTGTTCTTTCTTGGTACATAATATCAAGACAAAATGTTTTAATAAATATGTGTGCCGAACTGCCGATCACTAGTATAAATAACATCTAAACATGATACTTGTTTTGAATGATTCAATTTCATTACTTGATTACATAAAAATATTTTGGATATTATTTTAAGGTCCGGATCAACTGTAGATTAAATAAATAAACATTAGCGTGTGCTCTACGAAAGTGTAACATTACAATGATTGGATGGATTTAAGGATCGTGTCTATCAGTCATAAGACCCAACTTATCGCATAGACCAATATCTCAATTGTGATATACCATGGTTCAAGCTCGACGTATCATACGTTTTCTTCATACGAGATTTTTCTTAACCCTTATTGGAATTACCCTGTGTTTTTATTATATCGTAATAATCTGAATATTTACTTTGATGTATTTAGTCCCATAAATCCAAGTTGGTACTAAAATACTGGTTGGACATCATCTTAGTAGATTTTCATACTATTAGGTTCGACTAAATATGTTTTAATGCCCCATTGGCTTCATTTCCTATCGCTACACGCCGTTTGACATTCCTCATAATTCTTCCATCATCTGAGTAAATACTACTCCAATAGCAAAATTCCTCAATTTGCTCTAATTTTTCATTCTTCATCCTTATATCGCATCTACCATACTTTTCCTTTCATACTTTTCTTTCACCATGACTCTGGATTTTGTAATAGGGCGAGGCTAATTGGCGGACGTAGAGCGAGGCAAAGTGTATTGCATTTAAACAAAGTTATCAAAATCATAATAGATTAAATAATAATAACAGATGTCTTGCATAATACAAGTAAGTGTTCCATGCAAGCATCCATCAAAAGATGGATCATTTTAGATATTAAATACAGGAGGTTAAGTTAAAGAATATCTGTGTACGAAGTATTAACATAAGTAAGCATTTTAATCACTACTATATTTGAGTTGACAAGATCCGCGACGCTGACTGATGCGACGTGATGGACCTAGGTCAGATTTTTACGTAATAGCTGATATGATGCAATACAGACAATTGTTGAGTCAGATAAATTGAGATATTTTACACTGATAATAGTTGGTGAAGCTAACTTAATTTTTTTTTTATAAATGGGACTCGAAATCAAGAACAAAGGGAAAAAACTTTAACACGTTGCTATCGAAGGTGCAGTCTAGACTGCTCTCCGGAGAAGAGCTGGTCTGTGAACAGTTTGTTACTGGGCAGCCTAGAGAGAAAATTATAAAACAAATTAAAATAATTGTGCATTTAATGGGAATTTATGTGGGTTGCTGTGTGCTGATAACACGATAGTGTTAACGGAGAATGAGGAAGAATTACAGAGTTTGATAACTGAATTGTATGAGAGATGCGAAGAGAAAGATCTAAGAATGAATGTTACGAAATCCACAATCATGGTGATAGAAATAGAAAAAGGTGAAAGAAAAAGAAAAATGCGATATATGGGTGGACAATAAAAGATTGGAGCAAGTTAAGTAATTCCGCTACTGGGTAGAATTTTCTCAGAAGATAGAAGATATATATCATACGGCGTGAAGCGACAGGAAACAAAGTCAATGGGGAACTAAAACATATATACTCGAACCGGACAGTATCAAAATCTACTAAGATAATAGTCCAAAAAGTACGGGAGTGCAACGTGGATGTGAAAAAGACTGAAAGAAATCAAATAAATGCTATAAAAATTCGTGCAGTGAGAATAATACACGGAGTGAAAATGTATGCCAGAATACGAAATTGTGCGATTATGAATGAATGTAAACTTACGGCTGATGTAATGAGTAAGATGAAGACAAGCACTGAGATGGTTTGCGCTTGTAGAACGAATGAATAAAGAAAGACTAATAAAACAAGTGTATAGTGCAAATGTGAATGGAAGGCGTGGTAAAGGAAGACCAAAGAAAATGTGGTTGGATCAAGTGATTAATATTTTGAAAGAAGGAAACGTAGAGAATCAAAGAAATCGTAAGAGTTGTGCAGACAGGACGAGTGCTAAACTTTCCTATCTTGACACACATCCTCATCTTTTACATCAACACACCTTCTCATACAATTCCTACGATTTCTTTGACTATTTACTTTTCCTCCATTCATAATATAATTCACTGGATTCAACCACACTTTCCTAGTTCCAGCCGTACCACTCCTTCCACTTACATTTGCACTAAGTTGATTAAATGTAATAAATTGAGAATAAAAACAATATTAAGATAGAGTATAGGAAAAAAGGAGGCGAAAAAGAGGAGTCTTAAAAAGGAAACTAACAAATCAGATAGATCCTGATAGATGCTACCAACCAAATCATAAACAAATATTGAGTTGAATAAAAATAATGACAAATTAATAAGTTAGTCAAAAAGTTTTGAAAGCGACATCTATGGAGCAGTAGAAAACCAAAATTTCTACGCCATTTTAATATTTCATTTTTCATAACGTACTCAAAATTTCATTTCGAACGTAATTAAGAACGTACTCAAAATTTTATTTCGATCTGTCAATTCATTCTTTGTTTACAAGCCATTTGAAGTTGACGTGTCAGTGTATTTTTTAACAATGGAAAAATCCGAATATCGTGCAGTGATTAAATTCTTTGTTTTGGAAGGTTTATCGGCTGCTGAGATCCATGCAAAGATGGTGAAAGTATTAAAGGAGTCTTCTCCTTCATTTCCAACCGTTCACCGATGGGTTTTGGAGTTTAAGCGTGGCCGTACAAGCGTTGAAGACAATCCACGCTCAGGACGTCCAAAAAGTGCATCAACACCAGAAAACATAGCGAAAATACAGGATATGGTTTTGGAAGATCATCGATCGACTGTGGATGTGATAGCTGACACCATAAGCATCTCACATGGAACAACATGGCATATTTTGGCTGAAGTTTTGGGTTTCAAAAAACTGTGTGCACAATGGGTGCCGCATTTGCTAACAATGCAACAAAAACACGTTCGAATGCGACTTTCTGAGCAACATTTGGAGCAATTTCGAAAGGATAAAAAGGATTTTCTGCGTCGATTCATCACTATGGATGAGACTTGGGTCTACCACCATGATCCTGAATCAAAACAAGAGGCTAAGGAGTGGTGTGAACCAGGCACTTTGGCTCCGAAGCAGAAATCGGCCAAGAAGGTGTTAGCGTCAGTTTTTTGGGATGCAAAAGGAATTTTATTGATAGATTATCTCCAAACTGGTAATACAATCAACTCTGATTATTATTGTGACCTTTTGGACCAGTTGGATGAAAAAATTTGTGAAAAAAGACCCGGTTTGCAGAAGAAAAAAATCATTTTTCATCAAGACAATGCACCTACTCATACAGCTCAAAAAACCATCGCGAAAATCAGTGAATTGGGGTACGAATTGTTGCAGCATCCACCCTATTCGCCAGATTTAGCTCCCTCTGACTTCTGGCTGTTCTCACACCTCAAAAAATTCCTTCGTGGAAAGCATTTTTCATCAAACGAAGAGGTTATAGCCGTCGTAGAGGAGTATTTTGCAGGCCTTCCAGAAAGTCACTTCCGTGATGGGACAACAAAGTTGGAAGATCGTTGGATCAAGTGTATTGATCTTATGGGAGACTATACTAAGCAATAAAAGTGATTTCCCCCCAAAAAAAATGTATTTTCATTTCCGCTTTCAAAACTTTTTGACTAACCTAGTACAGGAACAAAATCTGCAAGCATCTCGAGAAGCACACCTCAAAAATTCAATATTTCTGAATCTATAATTTAGAAACAAATGATCAAATTAATATTTTTACATAGCTTAAATGATTACCAATCTTGATTACCAATGATGTAGCAATTTTAATAAAATTCAAAACATTGAATTAATCTATCTTATCTAATCTAAATATCAAAACAAAATTCAACACGGAAAAAACATTTTCCTTGGTAAATTTAATCGAAACTATTCATTTCAAGCGACTGAAGGATCAAAAAAAAATTATGAAAATATGTCGCTGTGATAAATGCATTGAAACTTAAACAAAAAATAATATGTCATTTTTTTCATTAAAACAGGAGCTTGAAAAAATCATATTATAGAAAACACAACATACTGAATATTTACGTTCGTGGTAAAATTTTGAGATATTCTAGTTCAGTTTTATGCTATCCCCGTGAGTATAAGAGACAAAATAAATCCCCCAGCTAACGCAATATACTCTAAAAGAGCGAAATGTTCTTGATTTATTTTAGTGTGACTGATTGAAGTGATTAAAAATTTTCTCCGGGGACGACATACCAAAGTGTAAAAATAATAAGTCATTGCTTAAGATTCAGTGTAACGGGAAATAAAAAATAACTCCTATCTGTGTAAATGTTCTAAGAAAGCAAAACGGAGTAAGGCTTGGAATTCCAGCAAACAAACAACTTGTCAGTACTTTTGCAAAAAAAATCCAATACAACTAAACTTTCCTTTAATGTTGGAGTATCAAATCGATCCGAAGATGTACCGATATAAAATCGAATGGAAATCCCTCGGAAAGTATTGAAGTACCGTGCAATGTGATGTGCGTATTAATTCAGATGGGATCATCCCTACCCAGACCAAATTCAAATGGGATCATTCCTACCCAGACCAAATTCAGATGGGATCATCCCTACCCAGACCAAATTCAAATGGATCATTCCTACCCAGACCAAATTCAACGTTTTAAAATAGTCATAACAAGAGCCAAATCATTAAGATTATTATTTGTCATCATTATATTGCTTCATTTCATTGTGACTGAACTCTTCGAACAGAATTAAACGTCTCTATCTAGGTTTTTTCAATGCACCTGCACTTCCTTGCTTCAAATGCATAACTGCACTTAGTTTATTAAATTCACGCATACCTTTATTTATAAACTATTCCATTTTTATAAGCATTTCCGTTACACAAAACCTTATATCTGCATCTCCACTGTTTTATTTTCACCTAGTGAGTCAGCAAATAAAGAAATCCTTTAATTTCTCCTACATCATGAAAAAAGAGTGTCTTCAAAATAAATAGACAACGAAGTCTGTTTTTTAAAAGCAAAGTATATTCATTTAAGCATCGAAGAAATTAATTTTATTTCTATTGTCCTCTAATTCATTCATCTCACTTGTCCAGCCTATGTTGCCTTTCAATCATAATTAATCATGTAATATTGGGTTCCAACATCCACCGTTCACATACTGAGAATATTATAAGCCTTTTTCGATGGGCACTTTCTACAATAACAATTAAAATGTAAGAACAATTTATATAGAGCCGTTTAGAGCGCAAACTCTCCTCAAGAGCGCTCCAACTCGGGAATCGAACACACTATCATTGATAGTTGAACGTATTATAAAAATATATTTAAGTTGAGTATACGAATAGGAATGCGGTTATATAATTAAGTACTTCCTCGCATCTGCATAGATCCAGAAAAACATATTTGATAAGAAAACCTTAAGACACTTACCTAGGGAAGACGAACTACAAAGAAACCGTTGCAGATTTTCCGATATGTGATAGTAACATATTCGGCTTTAGTTATAGTGCAGGGTATGTGTGTAGTGTTCACATACAACCATAAATTTTGATAAGACCTCCCAAAAAGGTTATCCAACACTAAGAGGCAGGATATTCTCTATCATAATACCACAAAAAGCGATTAATTCAGTCGCCCAGAAACTTGACCACGTTTTGAACAATGCTAGAGCTTCATAACATACATCTCTGGAAGCAACCTGAATCACGATTAGTCAATGTTGGATTCCCACTTGACTGCTTATTTACTTTTTTCTGTCGATGTGTCACCTCAGTTTGTTAGATTTCTTGCCTACATCTTTGTTTTATGTGATGTTCTATCAAACAAGCTTGCGGTATAATAGCGGTCACGTGTGAATCTAACCTAAGAGCACCAAATGATTATTGTAATTTATTTTTAACAAACACTGTTTATTCCACTTTTTTATGACGGTATAACCCTACCGGTTTCAAGGCTTTCACCTCATCTTCAGGGGAGCGCAAACAAGACTAAATGCTGTTCGGACTGGTACCGATATAGACACTTCAACGGTTGGAGGCGGGAGGGGTGAGGGGAAGGCTAGGTATTATTTCGGCCAAGAGCGGGGAGATTTTGGGGAAATAACTATTCAACAGATGCTCTGATCTGTATATTGACTTAGAAATTTCTAGGGCCTCCAATCTGTCCAATCTATTTCCGTTGTCGCTAATATGTAAGAATTTGGCATCATTGATAGAAAAAGTATGATTCTCACGGTGACAATGATTAGCCATTTCAGAATAAATTAGAGGATTTGTTAAGGCAGATTGGTGTTCACGAAATCTCTTTTCAAAAGATCTTCCTGTCTTTCCTATATAGAAATTATCACAGTCAGCACATAAAAGTTTATACACACCGCTGTTGTTAAGTATTCCATTTTTGCCTTTCCCATTAAATAAGAGTTTCCGGAGATTGAAGTTAGTGTAAAAAGCTGGCTTTATGTGACTTGGAATATTTTTGGTTATTTCATTTGATATATTTTTTATAAATAGGACTTTGCTCCATTTAGAAAGGATTATGAAGAAAAAGTCCTAGAATTTCTTAATAACAATAAATTTCAAGTAATAAAAACCAGCCCTTTAAATTCTCTGCAGACTAAAGTAAAATCCGTCCTTAAAAATTGTAGCTCCATCATGAACCAAAATTTTAAAAAGAATTTGTGTATAATGAATCCACAAATACCGCAATTATATGGCTTAGCCAAATTACACAAAAACAATATACCTATAAGACCTGTAGTCTCATATAACCAGGCACCAACCTATAAAATATGTAAGTTTGTCAAAGAACAGTTTTATAATCTAACCCAATTTAAAGCTGAATACTCAATCAAAAACTCATTGGAATTAATTGATAAATTAAATAACATAGAAATGCCTCATAATGCAAAACTGGTATCCTTTGATGTCACTAACCTATATCCAAGCATACCAGGTTGGAGATCCTTAGAGCTCGCAAAAAATATCATAAATGACAAAAGTAAGGACCTTGTTAAAAATTCAGAATTGATTTCACTAATGGACTTATGCATCAAACAAAATTATTTTAACTTCAACAATAAAATATATAAACAAACGAATGGTTTAGCTATTGGCTCACCGTTGTCTCCACTTCTCAGTGAAATATTTATGAACTATTTTGAAAAATGTATCTTTAGGAGTAATTTTAAGCTAACCAAAAATGTTCTGTGCTGGTTTAGGTATGCAGATGACATTCTTTGTGTTTGGACGGGTACCGATAGACAATTACACCATTTTCTTAAATATTTAAATTCAATAGAAAGTTTTATAAAATTTACATTAGAAACAGAACAGGACGGAAAATTAAATTTCTTGGACCTAACATTATCTCGGAAAAAAGGCACATTTGACTTTGATATATATAGGAAAAATACTTATTCAGACTCCATAATTCCAGCAACTTCTAACCATCCTAATAATCATAAATTCGCCGCCTTTAACTGTATGCTTCATAGATTGCTCAGTGTCCCATTAACCGACGACAATTTTAAAAAGGAATTAATAACCATCAAAAAAATTGCTACAAATAATGGCTATCCTGGAAGCCTCATTGATTCACTTTTAAAAAACAAAACAAAAAAGAAACTCATAAAAGATTATATATTTAACGACACCTATAAGCATACCTATAAATGGAGCAAAGTCCTATTTATAAAAAATATATCAAATGAAATAACCAAAAATATTCCAAGTCACATAAAGCCAGCTTTTTACACTAACTTCAATCTCCGGAAACTCTTATTTAATGGGAAAGGCAAAAATGGAATACTTAACAACAGCGGTGTGTATAAACTTTTATGTGCTGACTGTGATAATTTCTATATAGGAAAGACAGGAAGATCTTTTGAAAAGAGATTTCGTGAACACCAATCTGCCTTAACAAATCCTCTAATTTATTCTGAAATGGCTAATCATTGTCACCGTGAGAATCATACTTTTTCTATCAATGATGCCAAATTCTTACATATTAGCGACAACGGAAATAGATTGGACAGATTGGAGGCCCTAGAAATTTCTAAGTCAATATACAGATCAGAGCATCTGTTGAATAGTTATTTCCCCAAAATCTCCCCGCTCTTGGCCGAAATAATACCTAGCCTTCCCCTCACCCCTCCCGCCTCCAACCGTTGAAGTGTCTATATCGGTACCAGTCCGAACAGCATTTAGTCTTGTTTGCGCTCCCCTGAAGATGAGGTGAAAGCCTTGAAACCGGTAGGGTTATACCGTCATAAAAAAGTGGAATAAACAGTGTTTGTTAAAAATAAATTACAATGTCTTTAAACCTCCACAACGTTAATGCCTTAACTATAAACAACCAAATGATTACATTGATAATTTACATATGCAATACGGTAACAGTCCGCATACCTATTTAATTTTAATTACTAAATATGCCAGAATGTTATTCAAATATGGGAAACATCCAAAGCGTTTATACATCGGGCTGGATAAAGGAATGACAATGCGCCATTATGCATTGTCTCGGTTACACGTGTACTCTCCCGCACATGAACTCCCACGCCACCCTGCCCTGTACACTGGGTTAGTAAGCATCACGAATACTAGATATACTCGTATACCATACTATCCAACAGCCGCCTTGTCCCAGTTATTGCAACCTTATCGATTTTTGCAGTTCTACACATACAGCTACACTAAAGGAACACTTCTATTGATGGGCAAGCATTTTATTTTTAAGCAAGATCCTACGATGACTAAGTCTACACTGACATCTTGATTTGTTGTAGATAAATCATAACTTCGGTTATGGAAATGTTACGATACTGTTTAAATAGTTGTTTTCTATTGTAACTTCATGGTTCAAACAATCACACTGGTATTTTTATAATATTTCAATATACTGGGTTTGATATAAATATGTCCAGCTTTTAGGTTAAATAAAATTATTTCAATGTTTTTTTCCAGCGAGTTGTCAAATCTCCCAATCGTCTGCAGCTCGGATTTATTGGATTGCTTATGTGAGAATTTTTCTAGTGTAAATCAGCTGTCTCAGAACAGATAATGAGTCTTGTGGAACCAGTAGCGCAGCGAGACGCTGGCATCTGAACAGTCGCTAGGAGGTTTAGGTTCCGAATTCTAAGTTTTAATGCTTGGACAAAATTGATAAACAGCGAATATTACAATTCACAGAAATGAATTCCACTTAACACAAAATAAGAAGAATAACTACATATACATAATCTCGGTCGAACATTGCATTTCTCGTGTTCTTTTTTATTTTGACTGCTAGAAAGCTTATAATAGTCAGCCTCGTACCTTTCTGGTATTACGTATATCTAATATTTTCCTCCCGATATTGTCATCATTATATGGGCATACTATCTTAGTCTGATCTCCTTGAGATTTTATATAATGTATGCCACCTTAAAACTTCCTCTGATAAGTTCATTATGTGGCCTATCTTGTTACTCCTTCAGCAAGTCTGAGCATATTGGGGTTCGTTTGTGCTATTTTTTTTTGTACCTTCTTCACTGTTCAGCACTCGGTAGCACACAACAAAGCAGATCGTATATCTAATTTGTACTTTCCCTTTGGTTTTGACCGGTATTTTTGGGTCACAAAAAACACTCGACGACCTCTGTAAATTAGTTAATAAGAAGTTTGTCTTCCAGTCCGGAGTTCCATTCCTGATGGTACCCAATTTTACTAAAAGGAGTTCCAGGATGGTTTTCACTTAAAACCTCTTTATCATCTTTTTGATGGATTGAAAGAGATTGCCACTTGCCAATATATCCACCAGGTTGTGTTGTATACAACGAAGGTGTATTATAAACACTAGTAAGTGAGCGCCATTTTTCCATGTACTTTATGGATGATTTTTATTTATATTTCAACCATTGAATCACATAAAATAAATAAATAAATATCTGATATAAAAAAGGTTTATTTGATACAATATAGTAGCGTTTCTCTCAGAACAAAAAGTCTTCATATCGATTAGATCACATTGATTTCTCTTAGCATAAAAAAATCTTCAAAATACCAAAGAACTAACAAATATCGAATGCAAAAAATCTGCATAACAAAATTGATAACATTGAAAAAATCTTCAACAGAATAAATACTAAAGGTGATCGATAAAAAAGGAGATCGATCTTTCATAATGTCTAATGTGTTTTTAGAACAAAAATCTGTATATTAAAATCGATAATATTAATTTCTCTTGGTATTAAAAAAATATTCGGGAGAAAACCAAAGAACTAACAAATATCAGAGATGATCTGCCTTATGCTAAATCACCTTTGTCATGTCATGAGTTTTTCAGAGCAAAAATATGCATATTTAGTAATAATTTATCTTCCTTTGACATAAAAAAATCTTCAGGAGAATTTTACCAGAGAACTAATAAATTTCGAAGTCATCTGACAAAATGTCCTTTCAGTTTTTTAAATATTTTTATGCTAAAAGCAATACAGCCGAGCTATGCTACGAACGTTACTCGAGGGGGCAAATATAATTGTTCTTATTTTGTCAATAAACAAAATCGAATAATGGTTTGTTTAATTTTGTATTGTTGTCTATAGCTACAAATCTTATTTAATCCCTCCATGAAAAGTAATCGTTTTTAAGATAGGATATATTGCTAGATTACTTTCAATATACAATATTATTTTCAAATTTCACACTAATACAATCTCCATGGCTTTATTAGTCAGACGATATATTATACGAGTATTTATTTATTTATTTAAGAATCAACACACCTTCTAAAACCAGTGTTATACTCATATAATATTTATTGATATTACAAATTCAAGCCAATAATATTATTTCATTATAATTAACACGTTCGATGCTAAAGACGCCCCTGGGGCGTCAACACATTCTTTGTAGAGACGCTGATGACGCCCGTTGCGCGTCATTCGATTCTCTTTGTTTGTATGGTACCGAATATTTTAAGATTTTAAGGTTTCCGTAAGATTTTAAGGTTTCGAAAATATGATTTTTTTCGGTACCTCTACACTATTCTATAAATACATATCGCAGTGAACGTGTTAATAATCATACATACATACAATCCCACCGTTTCCCTACTGAGGTAGGCTGAGAGAACATAGCGCCACACTCTCCTATCTCGACACACATATTTAACCTCTTACACATCTATACACCTTCTCATACAGCTCCTACAATTTATCTTAGTAATTGTATGTCCTTCTGTCGAAATATCATTTAAGTTGATCAAACCACACTTAATTTGGTATTGTCCACCACGCGTGCCACTCACATATAGTATGTACTGTATATTTGTCAAAAGTAATAAGTAATTATCAACTTATTACATTTAACTAAATAAGAATGAATACAAATAATAAATGCCAATATTATGATACGCTATACGACTTCTGTGACTTAGTTGGTAGGACGCCTCTTTCCCGGAGTTTGAGATTCGTTTAAGTCTAGTTATCACTTACTGATTCGTTAACACCTTTCTGACTGGTCGGAAGAGATTTGCACATGGCAATACACCTTCCATATAGAACTATATACAACAAAAGTGTAATATAATACGTTTTCTAAATTCATAACATAAATACATTTTTACACTCATTCTAATTTAACGACAATCAAAGGTTTTCGCGTAAGAACGACAATTGGGCGAATATATGTAAAAACGATCCAACCCACATTTTACCTATTTTGAAATAATTGAGAAATCACCCAGCCATTTTGGATGTGCTTATGTGTAACAGTCGACTGGCAACATCTACGTTTAGCAAACAGGCGCCCCTGGTTTAATTCCTGGCAAATTAACTTCGAGCCGGTTTTTCTCTTAGATCACATTACATCTTAATTTATATTTTTATGTAGCACAAATTCATATGACGTTGATAAACAACACAAAAATAGCGCTATATAAAATTATACATAAAGAAAAGCAGAGTATACATGCCGATCGTCTTGGAAGTTTAAACTCCTTGCCATTGTAACTTTGGGTTTGATATACAATATTAAAGGTGAATGTTTGTTGAAGTGTACCAGCTTGCACATAATAAATAAATACATGCACAGTCGTATTCAATCCACAAGATGGCTAACAATAATACTCGATCACGAGGGGTAACCTAACGTATTCAGTCCACAAGATGGCTAACAATCATACTCGATCACGAGGGGTAACATAACGTATTCAATCCACAAGATGGCTAACAATCATACTCGATCACGAGGGGTAAACCTATCGTACTCGTATCATTTTATTTTATTTCAACTGTCAAATTACATTTTTAATACACAAGAATACAAATAAAATTAACACGTAAGCAGTTTATATGCATAACGGAAAAATCTAGTACAAATCGAACCCATCACAATAACAAGTCGAACCCATACAATTTACTCAATTCATTCTGTAAACAACTTCACTTTAATCCAGTAAGTAAGTCAAAGTTACATGAAAGTCCGTACAATGCGCATATCGATATCCCAATCTTGTTACGTAGGAGCTGTATAAATAATTTGTTACAATTGTTTTTAAAGACGGTATTTAAAAAAAATACTTCAATGATTTATACACATACAAAATTGATCTATGATTTTTAAATATTTTAAATAAACCAAAAAAAAAAGTGTTTTGTGAGTTGCGTTCTTTTTTGTATATTTACGTTTTTTTTCGTCACTATCCTCGAATAGTTTATCTATTTTACTTGAAAACTCAATTATAGTTTATATACAAACATGGAAACCATTTTTATTCCGTGTTTTCTATTCTTATTCTATTATGACTAGTAATTACTATTTATGTTATAACTTTAAGTGGAAAATTTTCCTCTTCACATCCATTATGTAAAACCACAATGAACGTTCAGTATTTTATAATTCAATTCTGAATGTCATGATCATCAGCCCGATAGGTTTTTATTGTAATATTTTCAAATAAAATTCCTCGAATGACATACGTGAATTTTTTATATTATTGTTTGCATATCCGGAAATCAGTTTGTAAAGATAATTGTTATTGAATTTATACGATAAGAAGTAATGAGACTAAAAACGTTTTCAAAGATATTAATCAACTATCGTGGGAATTCGACGTCTCCTGTCAAAAACCATCCGACATTTTTCCTTTATTAAAATCGATAATTCTGCGATTACGTTTTCTTTACATGTCAACAATCTGACAATCTTTATTGATACAAACATACATACCATCACGCAATTTCCCTGTCGGGGTAGGTAGAGAGGATATAGTGCCATAATTTCCTATCTTGATACATATCCGTAGCCTCTTCTATACGTATCCATACACCTTATCATACAACTTATACGATTTCTCTGACTTTCTACATATCCTTCTTTCTGAATTTCATTTACTTGATCCAACTATACTTTCGTTGGTTGGCCGACAGTCTCTTTCTTAATCCCGATGTGTATTACTTACCGCCGGGTACTGTATTATCGTGGACTATCATCTTAGCAAATTTTTTAGCGCCTTATTGATGAAAATCGTATCCCCAAGTTAGCCGTTAGATGTTCAATTCTTTATATTATCTTAATTGGATGCGTAATTTTCTATATGTTTCGATAAGTCGAATAATACTGTCTAAATGTCTTATGTTATTTGGATGACAACGACGATATGTTGGCTAAATTAGAGAAACTGCAAAACGTTTGCATCCAATTCATATTTAACCTAAAGAAGTATGACCACGTGTCAGAGTTTCGGAACAAACTTCAATTGCTTAAAATCAGGCAGCAAACGAACCTTCACGTTCTATCGACATTATTTTGCGTGCTTTCCTACTTCATTCACTCCCAATTCTACTTAATTTCTTCGCAAAAGATTCCAGTTTCTTTCTAAACACGGACGTTCTCTTTGATCAGGGGATGAAAGACTTCTTTGCACACTAGCAGACCACACATTTTACATGTACTCGTACTAGTATTCATTTGCCGTTCACTCAGCGCGACTGTGGAATAAATTTCCAAGATTTATCAGGCGTGCACCATCTTTATTTACATTTGAGGGAAAATTGAAAAAATATTACATTACTCAGAATATACTTTCATCCTAATTTTCCTTTGTTTTCCTTCCTTATTCAAACTCGTTTTCTCTAGTTTTACCCTTATTGTTTAGAGATTGCTCTTTTTTTTTACTTGAATTTAAATTAATATTTAGTAAAATTTGTCACGGGTTAAAACAGTTTAATGTACCCAAGATGAACGGGTTGGTTGAAAAAAATGCTGTATAGTTAATCAACCCGCCAGATTTACCATAACATATATAACCTTACTCCTCTCCCTGAGCATTGCTGAATCCAAGTTAGCTGAATCTGAGAAAGAATTATTGCACAATGAGGAATAGTGATGAAAATCTTATTGCCTTTGGATGGTTACGTTGAAACCCCGATTTTTTATGTTGATGCATCATATACATATATACATTTTGAATGTGGCTATATATTTTTTGTTCTTTTGACTAAAAAAGTGCAAATCTCATTTATTTCTTAAATATGTTTTTTTAATGTTATTTTCAGTGACGAGAGTATTTAATTGACACACCAGTATACTAATTGACTTAAAACAGGAATTCCTAATTTTTCAGCCTGCAGGTCTACGACATATGATCGTAAAAAAATAACATGATGGAGGAAGGGAATATGTTATTTTAATGATTATTGAATCGTATATATTTAAACTGTGCGACCATTCCATGCGACGTGACCAGCAACGGTAAGGGTCCTGTCTCTGTTGGATCGATTCGAAACAATTAAATTATTCGATGAAGACAAAATCGACTTCAAAGTTCTAAGACACATATTCAAAAGATACAATGTGGACATTCAATTAACGTTACTTGAATACAAAGAGTCGATGTTTGAAATCAATTTGTTCGCGACGCTTACTGGGGCAGAAAATAATATTTTATCCCAGCCACGCTCTTCAACATGTCCGCATCGTTAATCCAGATATGTTGCAAGTTAATGAAATTCAAAACTAATGTATTATATCTCACATGAAGAGCCATACTTCTCCCATCTATATAAAAGTCGAACTTTTACAATATAGTGAAGAAATACTATTTTAAAGAAGTCAGGCTTTGATCACGTCACGGTTATCGTAATACTAAAAAAAACGATAAATCGGTATCTAAATTCTCAATAAATATTATTTAAAATGCATAATGTTCACGCTGCCGAACGAAAAGTCATAAATATTGATAAAGTACACGCTGTTTCAAATATACCACAATAGTGATATCGACCACTCACGCGTGTTCATTGAACTCATAATAATAATATTAAATCATTTTAAAATCACGTTTGGGTCTGAATCATACGCAACCTCTTTCCGTTCAATATTTTGATGCTGAAAATACAAAATAAAAAAAAAGATTATTGTTTGCAAAAAAGTCCGTCGTAAAACATATAATTTAGGATATCATTAAAAGTATTTCGTACAATAAATATATATTACGCTGTAATATAAATATGTTAGATGTGCTATGGATGAAATCTGTGAACTAGTTGGCAGTGGTGCAGCAGGTTATTGGCGCAGTTGACAAATTCTTGATTTGGCGCTCTTTTTCTAAAATTCTTAAATTATAATAACCTGTAATAATGAGTAAACGTATTTTGAACTAAAATTTACTATAGTGAAACGAGAAACATAAATGACATTTCTTACACGTGTGACACAATTATACATCTTAAAATATCAACAACATAAAAAAAACAAATACACTTTTTCAAACTTTCCTAGTATTTAAAAAAAACTATGGAAATTTTGGGATTATGTGTATTGTACACATAATCCCAAAACATCGAAATACTTGTATTATAGTTTTTGTCCCTGTGTTCATTTAACTTTATAAATTTGAGTTTACATAATATTGTAAATTTTAGTTAATATAATACGTAAGAAGTTAAATTATTGAAATTCAAAAATCTTAAAACTTACTTCAAATTGCTGAATTACCATTTCGTCAATCGCTAGATATCACAGATCAAAACACAACTTTCTTTAACACCACCATAAACAATGACAAGAAACGAAATAGAGCGATTTTGATGGTGACATTGTTTTGTTCCGAGAATTTATGTAAAATGTGCAACATGTGTTTAAGATTTACCGATTTTCAAATTTCGAAAAAGAATCACATAAAAGCCGCTCGAACTAAGAGGACTGTAATATAAAATTTTGGTAGAAAGCCAAGTCGAAAAAAGGATTGTACCTCACCTAAACAATAAATCGTTCTATTTCACTCGGTTCGCACATGTACATACAAGGCTGACTTACAAATTTGCCGCTTTTAGATAGTAAAATACCATTTATATAATGTGCATTATATATACTTTTTTTCATAATTTATGCTAAATGGAATTCTACTGGGTGAATTTTAATATTGCATAGATAAAGCAATTATCTATGGTGATTTTAATTATATATTCGCGTAGCGATTTAATCGTCTGCAGTTAATAAAAGCAAAGGTAGCTTTCCAGAAAGAAGAAGGTGCCAAAGTAACAGTGGGGATTTATTCAGTGAGAGTGATTACGAATAGATACAGTAAATTATAAGTTCTATAAATTTTTCTTCATATAAATAAATGGTATAGCTCTCATCGAAATGTGTGTTTATTTCATTAGCAGTAACCACTTATTGTATTGCATTCTATTACACTTTCGTTATATATGTTACAGTACAACCTGGCAGGCTTATTGCCGTGCAGCAATCTCTTCAACCAACAAGAAAGATGTTAAAGGAATCTTGAGTAAAAACCACACTTAACTCCTTTTTAAAATATCTGGGTTCCAACGAGAATCGAACTCCCAACCCTTGGGCTGGTCTACTCAAGAACGCTTAAGTTCGAACCCACATAATATTATTGATAGATTAAAAGTATTACAAAAATAACAAGTTAAATGTAATGATAGGAAGGTGATCGCTGTGGTCATTAAATTAAGAACTTCCCCGCATCTGCATATGTTAAGAAAAAAAAATTGATAAGAAAACGCAAAAAACTTGCCAAGGGAAGACAAACTACAAAGAAACTTTTGTACATCTTCCGATATGTGATAGTAACACACTCGGCTTTAGGTGTAGTGATCATAAATAATAATGAATTTTGATAAGACCTCCCAAAATGTGTTGTCTTCAACATATTTGGTAAGAAACTTTAAAAAACTTACCAAGGGAAGACGAACTACAAAGAAACCTTTGTAAATTTTCCGATGTGTGATAGTAAGACATTCCGCTTTAGTTGAAGTGGAGTATTCATGTAAAGTCAGATTATTTCAACACTTTCTACGAAATGATTAGTACTCGTGATTACCCTATGATAAATTACAGTATATGATAATTCATCACGTAACTCAACTCTTTGTATATAATAGTTTATTTGACATTGGGGAATCCCATTTATTTCTAAACAAGATTGTATAATATACTATACATTTTGTATCTTGGAAGCATGTTCATATCGGATGGTCGCAAATGTGCATTATTAAAAAAAGAGTAGAAACGGGTAATTGAGTGAATCATGAGTTATACAATGTGTTTAGCGACAGGAGCATTTCAAAAGAACAAAGCTGACGGCTCATAAAGGAATATTGGTCCCAACTGGTACGAGTATTAGGATATTCAAGCGAAAAGTGGGCATGGGAAAAAAGGGATGAAAGTTAAATAAATGCGGTAGGAAAGTGTTGATATAGAGTTGCTGACTAATATTAAAATCCGAAAGGTGTCCTACTTTGGTCATCTACTTAGAGGAGTAAAGTACAAATTACTGCACCTGATCATCCAAGGCTAAATAGTTGGCAGGAGGCAAATCTCCTGGCTCCGCATTGGATTGGCATAAGGGACGTTGGAGATCTTTTTCGGGCTGCCGGGGACAAAGATGTCTACTCTAAAGTGATATTCAACGTTGGGGGTACCTGACATGACACTGGGAAGAAGAAGGAAAGTGTTGCGTTGAATATATGGAAAAACAATCTATGTCAGAATAAGAAATGACGTTAGGAAAGAATACGGATTGAAATAAGATGCAGTGCTTAAGATGAAAAAACGAACATTGAGGTGTTCGGCCGCATAAAAAAATGAATGATGGAAAATGAATGAAAATAATCAATGTGATCTATATTATATCATATATTTGAGTCTAATTTTTTATATACGAGAATAGTTAAGAAAAATAGGTCTAGGTCAGACATGACAGGCATCAACTTGACATGTGATACCAGTATTTTTTTTATATTGTTAACTCATGACAACCCTTCACATATCCAGATTATCTTGGAATTTCTAAAGTAACAAATATTTAATGTACCTAAAAGCTAAAATTCTTTAAATTATTTAATATATCCGGTTTTATATCGTCTTTCTTGTTATAAAATATCAGAATATCAAATGGTACAAAACACTCGACCTTTTGCATGCAATGAGGTAAACAAAGGCACCTCTGAATTGACTTCGGTCACTTAACTGATTGTGTTTACGGCAAACAATGCTTCAGAAATTGATTGATCGGTAAAAAAACTCAAGTATTCATCGTAAAATGATTATAAATTGCTAATCACATATAACTGTTCACTGGTGAAGAAGGTAGCTAGTAGTTCATTTTAGGATTCGCTGCACAGGGTAAGAGATCGCTTATATTGGAGAGAGATCGAATTGAGAGAACAACCAACAAACTAGAAATAAATAATCAAATAATTGGTGATTTCTTGTAAAAACCTTGGAATGGATGTTAATAACCACGATGTCTCTATTGTATCTTTTTTAATATACCATATGTCTCAGAGATGTTCCTTCGAAGAGGAATAATTATAACTTTGAGGTCAAGTTCGTCAAAGCGATCCAATGTGACGGCGGTATTATGATATAACTTTTATCATTACTGATCCTGTGGCGTGTAATGGCCTGCCTCTTCGTGCATATATATAAGAGTAGGTGGCATGTGCAGCTTTAGGAAAAACTTGTAGGCAAACTTTTTGGGACATCTTATAAAAATTCATAATTATTTATGAACACTTCACCTAAATCTGAATGTGTTACTGTCACATATCGGAAGATAAAAGGTTTCTTTGTAGTTTGTCTTCCCTTGGTAATTTTTCTGCGGTTTTCTTACCAAATATGTTTTTCTAAGCATATGCAGATTATTTTTAATCTATCAATAATATTGGGTTCGAATTTCGAATTAAAGCGTCCTCGAGGACAGTCTGCTCTTTCAATGGTGCTATATAAATTGTCCTTTTACTATTATTACATTGCTAATATAATATAATGAAATTACAGAACAGGTGAATAGTACACAGAAACATAAGTATATAGCAACATAAAGTAAAGTGAGGATCATAAAACATATGTCAGACCTGTAATGGCATACACATATGTTATATTATTGAACCTAGAGTTAATACCACACGAACAAAAGCACACCTTAGAGTGTCATAAATGTCTAGCAATGTACGAGTATAACTAGTATAATATTCAGTGACATAATAAGAAATACAGCAATAAGAAGAATATGTGAAACCGATGAGATCTAAAGACGGAAAGGCAGGGAAAACGTTATTGGCGAGATCACGTTCAAAGAATGGACGAGACCCGGATTCCCCGTAAAGTTTATCATGGTTACTCCATAAGAAGCCTATCGACAGGCAGACCCCCAAAAAGATGGAGGGATATTTGGCAGTCCAAATCACAGGAGTAATGCAGAAAAACAGATCAAGAATCTACTACAAGAAGAAGTAGAAGATCGAGCAGAATCCACACAAAACAATTACAATTACCAGTTGAAAGAAAAAAAATCAGCACGAACATCCATCAATACGAAATACATTTCCTGCTTCTCGCTAACCGTAGATAATTATTGTATAATATATACCTTCATGCACGAGTTTATACGTCAAACCATTTATTTCCAAAATATTAAATGACACGTTAGTGAGTCTTCTTTTACGGTCTAGTCACTTGAGTAATTATTTAATGTCAACAAACATAGAGTATACTAGACTGCAAAATAAAAAATAAGATGAAAAAAAACTCTTAACTTAATTACAATAGCTATTGAGTTGATTTATAACAAAAAATAAGATAATTAAAAAAAATCATAGGTCATGCATGGCATGTTATATCAAAATTGTCATGACTTACTTCTGTCAATTTTAGAATAATATTTATTGTTGCCTTCAGGATATCGATGAAGTGTTAAGAAATTAAGCATATTACAGGCAATCGCATTATTTTATTGTGTTCCACTTATGTTGTATTCAGTACAACCTTTTTTTTTTAACCAAAGTACTGAATGTGATAATACTCCATAATCACATTCAGTACTTTGGTTAAAAAAAACATTCCTTCATGTTCACCTTGCATTTAGTCACTCCTATTCGGAGCCCATTCAGTTCTCTTTAAAGTCCAAAGCAGCTGGTCTCCAGATACTACCTTTTCCAAAAACTCCATCTAGTCGTCATGTTTCTTCTTTCCATTTCAGAAGATGCGATTTATCCGTTCGTCAAAATCGTCAATTCTTGCTCTCTCTTTATGAAACTTTTTCTGGATTTTAATCTCGAATTTACTGGCTGGTCATGGATCCTGGACTTGTATTGTTCTTTCTAGGTCAGCCACAACACGTTTACAAATCTCAGGTGGGACGATAAGGATCCATTGGTAAATTTTCTACACTGGTCATACTTTTATGCATCCTGTTAATGTCATCCCGGTTTCGTACGTAGCGACGTTAACCTGTCTAGCATTTGAGGAATCACTCCAAACTGCAGCTGCATATTTCGCTGCTTACCAGCAAAGTGCAAGAGCTGACATTCTTAATTTGAGTGGTTATGTTCAGAACTCACTTGAACCCCATGATGTTTCAGTGAGTTCTGAACGATGTTATTTTTAGTACTGACTTTATTTTTTGAGCTGATGCAGTGTTGTTTGAAAGTAGGGTAAGCTCTAATAATACTCCCAAATATCGAGGGGTTTCTCAATGTTCCGATTGAACTGCCTTCCACAGAATATTCATCTTGCGGTTTGCATCACGATTTCGGAAATTATATGCGCTAACTTAAGTTTTTGCAGGTTCGGTATCAGCTGTTATTTCTCGTAATATGAAGTTATTTCGTCTAAAGTTTCTGTGAATGTGCTTTCGATTTCCTCGAAACTCTAGCCCTGAGATGCAATATCAGTACTATCCGCATATGTAGTGCTTCATGTTCGGGAACCTTGATTGGTTATTTGTATAGATGTTGTATGATATAGTGAGGGAGCGAGCACATGGATACCAAAGGAAACCAAATCCGCAACCCCCGAGTTAGAAGAGTCTTACCATCTAGGCGTAGTGTCTGTTGATAATCGTATTCGATCTCTTGTGATCGAGTATGATTATCAACTTGTAGATAGAAAACGTCTGTGCATGTAGTGGTTTATTGCGTACAAGCTGTTGCACTTGCAAGACGGTTTTTTAAGACTGAATATAACGATAAAAGTATACATTTTACTGCGGATAGAGGACTTCTGTGCATATTATTAGTTTATTGTATGCAAGTTGTTGTACTTAAGCAAGCGCATAGTTTTAACAGATCAAAGCCAAAGTTCCGATAGCAAGGAGATAAAAACTCGAAGATTATGGGGTAATGATTTCAATTTAGCATGTATTGTATTGTAGCACACTCTCATTATATACATTATAACGTGATGAGCTTATTACCACGTAGCAAACTCTACCGACCACATAGAAATATAATTGAACTCCCAGGATAGAAACGCCTTACCAACTAGGCCACGTAACTAAGGGTCTGTCCAGTTGAGACGTTTTACACGCAATTCAAGTAGCGCGTTTCGAATTAATCAAGGTAAATTGATCTAGCTTCGGGGTATTTATGAAATTTACGAACATGTATGTTTCTCTAAAATGTCTTCTTCTTCCTAACTCAATCGCACGGAGGAAGAAGACATTTTATAGAAACATACATGCTCGTAAATTTCATAAATACCGCGAAGCTACGAGTAGATCAATTTATATTGATTAAGTCGAAACGCGCTACTTGAATCGCGCGTAAAACGCCTCATCTGGACAGGGTCTAAAACGTTCGAATCTGCTGAGTAAATTAACTGCAGCCTTTTGTTTGGCATATATGTGTACAGTGCTATTTTGCTCTTGATAGCGATTTAAGATTTATGATTAGCAACTTATGAACTACAGATATAAAAAAACAGAAGTTATATGATTTAAGAATATAACCAACCAGGAAGTGGATCTGCTAAAAATGGAACCTGGGGTGCCCGCTTGCTTAGCGTGAATGCTAACAGTTAGACCACGGCCCCTGAAACCGAATACTCGTATAATATGCAATAGCAATAGCAACTGGTAATTACTCGTATGTGACAATATAAATTATTTTAAGGTATCCTGTCTTCTATTCAATAGCTAATGTGTTATGCACATGTTGAAGATTGCTACTCGTAACAGTAGAAGCTTTATGCAAAGATACCATACCTGTTTGTAAGAGGATGAAGTTAATCTAATTCATTTTAACATTCGACTGCAGCATTAAAAAATAATTTTAAAATCATAGCATTTTTTAACCGTTAAGACTTTAATTCATCGTGAGACTTAATTAAATAAATCTATCTTCGTGTTTTGTTTTGATTAGTTTGGTCCTTTCTCATTATTTTTATTTTGAAGGTATTTAAATTTCTTGAAGAGGAAGTCATATTACATGACTTTAAAACTGTTTGTTTATTTGACTTCATACAAATAAATCTGTATAAAAAAATAAGTATTTTAAGTTTTATTTTGAATATAAAATGACACTACAAAATAGCCCAACAAATTAAAAAATAATTGTATTTAAATTTTATTTAAAAGTGTGCCAAGATTTCTATTAATAACAGTTCGAAGTAGCCAATCGAATCAAAGATAGTCCGACATATAGCTGAAGAGAGCTTCTTTCTACAATATTATATTTTGAGTGACTGATTTCCTCCCAGTCCCACAAAATGAGTAATTCAATGAAATACAGTATTGAGTTATTGTAATTTGTTTTTAAAAGTTTATAAATCAAAATCAGTCGTATCTCGTGTGTGCCATTCTTTATTTTTATGATGTCGATTGAATATATCCAATAGCGGCAATACAATTATTGTGCAACATGTGAACAAGTTAAAGCAATATCTGACCGCGATGAAATAGAAACAATTTATTAACCAATAGCGCATCATATTGATTTCACAAACACATCAATAATATGAACCGGTTCAAATAGGTTTCTTCGAAAGAGAATTTTGATCAGTTTTAAGCTTGATTCACACAAAGCCATGCAAAGCGCATATTAGTCAATCTGTTTTTTTGTCGAAATCAAGTACGAATAATTTTTTTAAATCAGCGTACTTGAGTTTGCGTGACCACAAAAGGAAATCTCTCAAATCTCATTAGTTTTCTTATTTACTATTGAAGAAAAGCTGGCTGCTCATAATGGAATCTTATTCCTAATATTAGGATATGCACGCGAAACATGAACGTAGCAAAATGTTATGAAAGTAAGATAAATACGGTAAAAATTAAAGCGTTGCGTAAAATGTGTGAAAAAGCAATGTACGACAAATTAAGAAATGAGGAATTTAGAAAAAGATGCGGATTGAAGGCGCAGTGCTTAAGATGGAGAAAGGAACATCGAAATGGTTCGGCCACGTAAAAAAAGAATGATGAAAAATTTACAATAATAATTTATTCGAGTGGTGTAGAAGGTACGAGGAATTTGAGAAAGCCCATAAAAACGTGGCGCAACCAAGTGAACCAAAGTCTGCAAAGGACGAGTGAAAAGCCTTTATTTATTTATTATTTTTTAACGGCCGAAGCCTTTACAAAAATATTTTTTTATAACATAAAATCATACAAAAAAAACATAATTCAAATTAAAACGGCGATCAAATAAACCTCAAAACACATCCATAATATAGTAAAATGATTAAAAAAAAAACATAAGAAAACTGAATAACACTACTTGAACGCGCAATCAAAACGGAAAAACATGTATGTATTGTACATATACACAAAACAGCAAAGAAAATAACTCTGAAAGTATATCAAAAATAAATAATAGGATAGTATGCATGGCCAGATGTAAGGACGTGAAAGAAGCGGAAGATATGTGCCAGGTTAGAATGAGGTGGAGATCTGGAGATCTGTGCCTACCTCAATAGGGACATGGCGTTATGGTGATGTATGAATATTTAATATATTCATTTCTTTATTCGTATGGTACCCCTTCAACACACCCGAATTGGTAATTCATCACACTACTTCTTTGTCGGGGTAGGCAGAAAGGGCTCCAGACTTTCCTATTTTGACACACATCATTCGCCTCTTCTACATCTATACACCTTCTAATATAACTCGTACGATTTATCTGACTTTTAACGGTTTCTTCTTTCCAAATTTTATTCACTTTATTCAACTATACTTTCCTTGATCTTCTACTACCACGTCTTTCACTCACATATGCGCTATATACTTGTTTTGTTAGTTTTTCTTAATTCATTCGTTTTACATGCCCAAACCACTTTAACGGGCTCTTTTTTCCCTACTTAACATATCAGTTTTTAGCTCACACTCTCGAATATAGATCTCCAAACGTCGTTAATAATTAATTTTATTATTCTGTAATACATCGACACACATATTTTCTCAGTGCACGCATTTCCAATGCATTTACTCGACTCTTTTTAGTATTTTCCCACGTTTCACTCCCTTACATCAATGTCGGTACTGAAATATGTAGACTATCATTTAGCACAATGGTCTCCAAACTTTTTTGATCGCGTACCCCTAAGACAGAATAAATTTATAGTGCGAACCCCTGAATATATAGGTATATAGGGGTTCGCACTACATTTTTTATACATATACATACGTAAAAATGTCACCGATTGGCAGTTTTAAATTAAATAATGTCAATTGCTGTCAATTCCTCGTCTATTTGATGTTTATGATCGTGTAATTTAAAAATACAAGTTAGTATTTGCTAATGTTGTATAATTTTTCTTATTTTTTCTGTCACTAGTCGTACCCCCAAATATTGACTCGCGTACCCCCTGGGGTATGTGTGCCCCACTTTGGAGACCACTGATCTAGCAGATTTTGAAACTGCCCGATTCGAGTACATATGTTTTAGTGCTCCATTGTCTTTGTTTCCTATCATATTGTATCTCAGTCACATTAAAAATACCTTCCTAAAAAGGTTGTTGTTGTTAGTATACTAAAAAATCCTACCGATTACTAACTTACCAAAATAACAAACACCAGAAAAAAAAATGTTTTTTTTGTTATAACATGCCGGTGGTATTATCGTCGGCTTTATAGAAACATGTGTTATCAAATTATATTCCCCAATCATAAGGATTTATTGGTAATTGGCCAGCGTGACTATTGTTATTGAGATATGTGATCAATGATTAGTGATCACTTTACAGTTGTGCGGCTTAAATGCCTTTATTGAGATTGATATCACGAATATATAATATAATCACTCAAGGCATTTATAATCATCTCGTATTCACGCTGGCAATTGTGACGTTAACGTGATTGCTGTGGAAGAGATGTATAAAAACGCAATATCACAATAACCTTATACTGAAAGAGTGGAATTAAATTTAATTATCACTTTTTTCTATCGTATATTTAATTTTAAACCAGAAAAAAAACTGAATAAAACACTTTTTATCTCAGTTTTGCAGAAAAAGAAAAAAATATTACATTAGCAAAACGAATACCAAATACTCGTAAATATTATAGTTTACATAACACTACTATATATTACACATACTCGTACATACCATCACACCGTTTCCCTGTCGGGGTAAGCAAAGAGGGCTGACTTGCCTATTTTTATATGTATATACATAACATCGCACCGTGTGCTTTGCAGGGTAGGCAGAGAGAATAGATCTCCAAACTTTTCTATTCAAACATACAACTTTCACCTCCTCCTCATTCATACATCTCGTCATGCACAATATTCCATTATAAATACTTCTCACTTTAATTTGTTTCAAAATCTCGTCCACTTGATACAACCACGTTTTTTCTCGGCCCACGTTGCACTGGTGTCTTGTATACTCGCTTAATCATACTTTCGTCATTATCTCCGTATTTCTAAATCATCATAAAGCTCCTTTCTTCACCTAACATTAAACATCATTTCATACCTGCATTCTTTATTCAGAATTATTTCATAGATTGATACTCCACATTTTTTTATGTGTCATTCTGTCAAAAAATCATTCACATAATCCATCTATATTTTTACTCTTTCTCATTCATTAGTTATACGTGCTCAAACCATCTCAGTATTCTTCTTTATCTTACTTAATACATCAACCTTAAGTTTACATATCCCTAATCACTTTCTCATTCATTAGTTATACGTGTTCAAACCATCTCAGTATTCTTCTTTATCTTACTTAATACATCAACCTTAAGTTTACATATCCCTATTCACTTTCTCATTCATTAGTTATACGTGTTTAAACCATCTCAGTATTCTTCTTTATCTTACTTAATACACCAACCTTAAGTTTACATATCCCTATTCACTTTCTCATTCATTAGTTATACGTGTTCAAACCATCTCAGTATTCTTCTTTATCTTACTTAATACATCAACCTTAAGTTTACATATCCCTATTCACTTTCTCATTCATTAGTTATACGTGTTCAAACCATCTCAGTATTCTTCTTTGTCTAACTTAATACATCAACCTTAAGTTTACATATCCCTATTCACTTTCTCATTCATTAGTTATACGTGTTCAAACCATCTCAGTATTCTTCTTTATCTTACTTAATACATCAACCTTAAGTTTACATATCCCTATTCACTTTCTCATTCATTAGTTATACGTGTTTAAACCATCTCAGTATTCTTCTTTATCTTACTTAATACATCAACCTTAAGTTTACATATCCCTAATCACTTTCTCATTCATTAGTTATACGTGTTCAAACCATCTCAGTATTCTTCTTTATCTTACTTAATACATCAACCTTAAGTTTACATATCCCTATTCACTTTCTAATTCATTAGTTATACGTGTTCAAACCATCTCAGTATTCTTCTTTATCTTACTTAATACATCAACCTTAAGTTTACATATCCGTATTCACTTTCTAATTCATTAGTTATACGTGTTCAAACCATCTCAGTATTCTTCTTTATCTTACTTAATACATCAACCTTAAGTTTACATATCCCTATTCACTTTCTCATTCATTAGTTATACGTGTTCAAACCATCTCAGTATTCTTCTTTATCTTACTTAATACATCAGCCTTAAGTTTACATATGTTATCATATGTCTAATCACTTAATTCCGTATTCTGTCATACATTGCCACCCCGTGTATTATTCTCAGTGCACGCATTTCTACAGTATTTATTCGGCTCCTTTCAGTATTTTTCCATGTCCACGTTTCACTCGCATACATATTTTGATCAAAATAACCATTATTTTAACATAATATTATCACTCGTAAAATATGTGTAAAGCATCTAAACTATCAACTATATTGAGGAAATAAAATCTGAAAAAGAAAACATACTATTTATACTTGCAATTTAATCTGGGACACCAGAATACATACTATAGCATATTAGAGGCCAGTTAACGGACAGCAAAACTCATGGCGCGCATATCATAAATTGAAGTGATTTGATTAGATTTAATCTCTACCAGTATGTCATACATTTGTGCTTAACTACTAACATACACTGAGATTTGAGGACTCCTGTTTTTATTTAACGTTATTGCACAGCGAATGGCTTTCATTTATCGTTTCAAATTTGTATTATGTGACATCAATGGAAAACTTTTTTTTGACGATAGAACTGAACTCCATTCAGCTCTACGTCGAACTGCCTTCAGCCCGCTTGGCTACTCTGATTAGACGACCAAGGATAACTTTTTCTAAATTCTGTTTAAAACTTATTGACTTATCCTCATTGTCTTCCGCAGAGGCTCCGCAAAAGGTACAACCTCATTTGTGCGAGAACCAAAAATGTCACCCCTGTCCCTATAGTGTAGGTATTCTGTTTCAGTTTTTGTTTTATAAATGCTATAGTTAAAAAAGATTCACGAAAGTGATAAGGCATAGGTAAATTCATTGTTCTTTAGTGAGCGGATACGTTATCGGTAAGTAATCATCGTAAATAATTTTCACCATCTTCAAATTTCTTCATATTCAAGCTGGCGACAGCGAGTCTTAAATAGGTAACCATATCCCATGTCACATTTGTTTTCATTCTACAGTCCAGAGCATCAAAAATAAGACGAGAAAACAATTACATATAACATATGATATGTGAATTAAGAGATATAATAAAAGGGTGTCACAATTCAAATTAAATGCTGCTTAAGATTGCAAGGGTTATCCACAGACAATTACATATAACATATGATATGTGAATTAAGAGATATAATAAAAGGGTGTCACAATTCAAATTAAATGCTGCTTAAGAGTGCAAGGGTTATCCATAGACATTTTTTTCAATTAAGATTCGTTTAAGGTTAAGCGTTTTCCTTTCAGTATTAGCATTTATTTAATTAATTACTTTGCGTTTTATGGTAGAAACTTTAAAAAAATCTAAGATGCCTAAGGCTCGTTAAGACAGCTACATCAAGGGACAGTCAGCACAGACAGGGAATACAAGGAGACGTCTGTGACCACCCCTTGAATCGGTCATTCATATACGCCACACACCTTGCAAATGTTAACGCGACGTCCCTGATCTTCAACCTGACCAAATAAATGTTGTTAAATTCTGTAAGTTTTATTATAATTTCTTTTGATTATTTTATTTTCTCCGTCTCTTTTGTCAGTATCCCTATTATACTTTCCCCCTCCGGTGTAGCACCAAAAGAAATCCCCGAGGACAGCTTTTTCATCACTGTATAATTTATTCATTGTTTTATCTCGAGTGCACAATCGTACTTTAAGGGTATCTGTTAAACTAAATTAACCTTCGCCTCTTCCACAACCATACACCTCCTCATACAAATCCTACGAGTTCTCTGAATTTCTACGTTTCCTTCATTCAAAATATCATTCACTTGATCTAACCATACTTTCCTTGATCTTCCTCTGCGACGCTTTCCACCCACGTTAGCACTATATATTTGTTTTGTTAGGCTTTCTTCATTAATTCGTTCTACGTGGCCAATCCATCTCACAGTGCTCATTTTCATCGTACTCTATCTCCATAACTTTGGATTTCATAATATTCATCCTCAAATCTTTATCTTCTCATCTCTCATACAATTTACTCATCAAACTGCAATTCATATTCACTCTCCGCCAACACCATCATGTCGTTTGTGTATTTCATTGTAAAAATAAAAGTGCAAATAATTTTTTAAAATATATACACTACGCTGAAATGCTACAAAAACTGCAGGTTTTATATACAGATAATCAAATATGGAACTGTTATGATTAATGGGTCGTTTGTTTTCATGTGAGGTGTTTGTCTTTGCGTACTGCGCTTACCTGTAAATTCGCTTCTGGAAAAATTTCTGACGAAACGAAAGATGTCATCATGCAGAAAGTTGGTGGGGATAACATTGGCATATGGATGTGAAAACGTTATGATAGAATCCCTCCAGCACCGTCGTATTGCACAAATAACCTGTTTTATTGGTCCTCAATTGAATAAACGTGGACAGCAACGCTCATACAATATTGTATAGGGTGCCGGGGCCTTTGATAAATGAAATCGCACCTTTAATGCAAGGCTATCATAAATCAAAATGACATCTTAAAATATACCTTAATTTTTTATTTATGCTACTAAAATGACAACTTTTATTGGATAGGAAAAATTGAATGCCACAATGTTATTAAATAAAATATCAAACAAGCTGACTTGTGGCAGTTTTGTATTAATTAAGATCTAAATTTAAAAGGTATAAAATTTGACGTTTTAGTTGTCTATGGTTTATAATTTAAACTTTCCTATTTTCTAAATTATACTCCTAAATTTGAACCTTGACTATAATTTCACTGCAAGATGGTCATATATCCAGTTTAGATAATATAATTAACATTTTACAATAATATGACATCGATTGTGTTGTGTCGTATCGTATATCGCCGATCAACGGTGGAATTACGAGTGACGATTTTTAATTTTATGACTATATGATATATATACATATATAGTACGTGTATAGTTATTTATGTATAATTATAAAATATGCATAAGCAAGTAATTTATATGATTTTTTTACCGTCTTCAATTTTATTTATATATGATACTAGCTGTACCCGGCCACGCGTTGCTGTGGCTCAGTCTGGTTAAATGGAAAAGAAAGAAAAGAGAAAGCACACGTTTCTAATATGTTTAATTTCACAATGTTTATGGGTATACAATATTTGTGATGTCTTTCAGCCACTCTCAGTCTGTCGCGTTCATTCTCTTGAGAACGAAGCAGATCTGAAGCTGCAGAACGCGATCGCCGTGCTCGCAACCGTGCATCCTCAAGTCTGGCTGCACGTTACTCTGCTGCTTCCTCGGCATTTTGATGAACTAAAGCAGATCGATTGCTCTGAAAAAGACGAAAGATAGTAAAAAAAGTAAAATACACGACCTAAAAAACAAAAAAAATATTAACGAAATATTTCCCTTCAAACGCAGTTGTTTTTCTCTTTGGCTTGGTGGATTCCCTCAGTACATTTCTTGGCGTCTCTGGAAGAAAGGGATCAAATTAATCACATATTCGGTTTGATGTTTCTGAATAATGTTATTATATTTCGGAAAAATCTAGGATGAGTCCTATGACAATTGACAAATTTGCCCCAATACAACCTTGTAACGACGTTCAGTAATTTTAATTATCTTATTGACTTTAATATAAGCCTCGATTCTAATAAATAGCAAGTTATTTAGGTAAATACATTACAAAGAACTAACAATAATGACAAATTAATACATCTTGTTACAAATTAGCAAAAATGTGGCAGTTCCTTAAAATCAAATGTGACATTTGTCAAAAGTTATTTCCATGAAACACGTGAAACTTTTGATAATTCAAATGTATAAAACATACACAGATATATACAATGAATTCAAATGAAAATCAATAGTAACAAAAACTAGTTTAAAAACCCCGAATTGAAAGATCGCTATTTTTAAATGCAACGCATCATGATGATGCAACAATGTGACAGATAAAAAGTTTATTCCACTTTTACGGCCAGATGGCGCTATTTTTCAAAAAACATATTCGAAAATTTTGTATTTATTATTTAAATTAACATTTTTGTTTATATAAGTAGATATTTAATATGTATTATTTAATATTTATTATTTAATAATTATTATTTAACATTTCATATTAATTCCGAAACGTCGAAAATGCAATGTGATATAACTGCCAATGAGAATTGTTTAGTTCGCGTTTGTCGCTGAAAGGGGTGCAAACCCTTATTTCGTCTATTTTATGTACATTTTTGTATATAACGGTATATAAAAATATATATATATAAACATTCTCGTATACGAATGCCAACTTTTGTCAAAATTTCAAAGCAATCGGTAGAGAACTTTTGGAGATTAGATAACTATGATTAACGAACATTTATATTTTTATTTATATAAATAATCTATATAAATAAAAATGTAATTAAAAATAAAAAGACTTTCTTGAATTAAATTCCACAGAACCATTTCCTAAAAAAATCAATAAAAATCGTTAACAAATGGAAAAAAAGCAATGCATAAAATCAACTTTTCCTAGGAGCTAAGAAGTTTCACTTCTACCGCGCGAGAGTCTCACGCATCTGTTTTTTTATACATATGAGTTATATTTATTTTATCGATCCTCCTGATATTTAATTTTAACCCACAGTTCGTGAAACGATACTCGAAATATTTCAAAACAGATAAAATGTTAGTTGGATATTTTTTCCAAATTTAATATTAGTTCTGGCTAATATATTTCCTGCGCTTGCGCTATAAAGTCTAGATTCAGCAATATTAAAAAAATTTCAAGCTGCTATGACACAATGGAACTTATCCTTATTAACACAAACGTCATTTTGATACATCTCGATTCTAACCTATTTTTCGTCTGTAATAAATATATCGTAGAATTATTGTTTAAAATGGAATATTTAATATTTTATTTATATAGATTTAATTATTTAATATTAATTCCGAAACGTCGAAAATGCAATGTGACATAACTCTCAAGTTTAGTTTGAGTTTGTTGCTGCAGGAGGCGCAAATGTTATTTTTTCTGATTTCTAAACTTTTTTATATACACCGATATATAAATAAAAATATATAAACATTTCTATATACGAATGCCAACTTTTGTTGCAATGTGACATAACTCTCAAATGCAATGTGACATAACTCTCAAGTTTAGTTTGAGTTTGTTGCTGCAGGAGGCGCAAACGTTATTTTTTCTGATTTCTAAACTTTTTTATATACACCGATATATAAATAAAAATATATAAACATTTCTATATACGAATGCCAACTTTTGTCAAAATTTCAAAGCGATCGGTAGAGAGCTTTCGGAGATTAGACATTTTTAATTTACGAACATTTACATTTTTATTTATATAGATAGATAATATAACAGAATTGAGGTTTACTATCTGAAACAGAAAACCATTTTCAACATATCGAGGCATGTTTCATTGATATTTAAATGAGAATTAAAGGCTAGATTCTTACATGATCACAGTCATAACACAAGATTGCGTGCATGAACTTCATAATGCTTAACAAACGCTCAAAAAGCTTCAGACAGGTAACCTAACAATCTGACTTGACATCCAGCAAAAATATTTTTTGAATTCCCTGTTGTACTCGTACCGTAAACATCCTACAGTCAGCTCACGGTATGATCGAGGTTAAGGGTGAATTCAGCCTAAATGTGCTAAAATGAACAATATATGAACCCAAGCAAGATTAGAGATTTATAAAACATTATCTGATTATCTAGAAAACAATCAAAGTGGAGTTGAATGTTAACGTACGAACAGGAGACCTCGAGGAACTGCAAGAAAATAAAGCATGCATTATTAGTTACTTACGTAAGGATGGACAAAGTGGCAGAATAACGATTAAATAGGCTAGAGAAATTAGTTGAGACCGGCGCCTTTTTATGTCAAATACTCACGCGCCCTTCTTCCATCGCATTTTTATATTACTCGTAGACATTTATTTAATAATTAGCTCTTGCTAACCCAACAAAGGAACAAAAGAGCCTGTAGGGTATGTAGGTCTACGAGTCAATTTGAGTCGTTCCAAGGCAGTGCTACTCAAATGGTGGTTCGCGGACCGGTGCCGGTCCATGGTCCGGCGATATCCTGTCCGCCAGCCGGCGGTAGCTGTAGTAACTGTATACCGTAACCTTGGTAAAGTCGAAGTGTTTACAGTTTGTACTTCTTTGAATTCAATAAAACTATGATATATTTACAAAACTTTTCTTAATACTGTCCATGAAAAAGGTTAAGTAGCATTGGTCTAAGGCAAGCCTGGCCAACCCAAATTGCACCTCGGACCGCATTGACGACCTAAAATTTTCCCAAGGGCCGCACATACATATCATATGTTACATTATACAAAAATAATAACATTTTTTTATTACAACGAATTTCATACTTATTGATTTTTTTATAAGTACAATAAATAATTTGAATGCAGAGGTAATATGAAAGCATTCAATCGGGGTAATTATGAAAAAAATAACAATACTACAACCACATGTGAAAAGAAAACACGCATTAAACCAACAAAAACATGTATTTGTATAGTAATAAACATAAAATAGTTTTAACAATAAAAAATAGTTTTAACAATCAAAATTATTAATCAAACAATATTACAAATTTTATTTTAAATAAAAACAATTATCAATGGCCACTTCTTTCAGTGCGAGATTTGAGTTTCTTTTCGCTTACTTAATTTTTCTAAATCTATTTGAATAGTTGAAGTTGCACACCTTAACTGGTTTTCCAGATTTACGTCGGTTATTGACGCTCTATTTTTATTATACGAGTATTTCATTTTGGGAAAAAAAAGTTTCACAAACGTATGTAGATCCAAAGGCACTAATATTTTTTTGGGCAAAACATCTTATATTAGGAAATTTTGTTGTTGTTATGTACTTACTATAAAACTCTATTTTTGGAATCGTGGGGTATATATTTTTTAGTTCAATATTTGTAAGGTTTTTGAAACGGTGGAAACATCCACACCAAATGGAGAAGTTATGCGCGGGAAATATAAACCAACAGAATCTATGCATTTCGTGTTTTTCACGTAATTATAAAAAGGTTATTGGTTTTTATTAGTTAAATGTGATTTTAAATACATTCTGAAGTACCCTATACTTTAAAAAAACATTATTCGTCATATATGACCGCGGGCCGCACGTAAGGGTGCCGCGGGTTGGCCATGCCTGGTCTAAGGCATATTTTCATATAGGTAAATATATACAATTAAGCTCAAATTTATAACATATAATACCGATACCAGATATGACACGCAATGCGCCTCAAACTCATGTCGCGGCATGCCACACCTTACGAGTGCAACTTCTGTATATCTCAGTTTGACCAATAATGTAAACCTCTTAGAAGTATTGAGGAACTTATTGAGTAAAAACGTCTTACTTACGCCTTGCTTACTTAATATATACGCCTTGCTTACTTAGTATGTACGCCTTGCTTATAAGTATAAACGCCTTGCTTACTTAGTATATATGATACACCTTGCTTACTAAGTATATACGACTTGCTTACCGAGTGTACACACCTTACTTACTAGGTTTATACGCCTCAAAACATATGCACGAGGTCACAAATCTACAACGATGATAAATAAAGAAAATCAAGCATATGTTGACAATTATCTTCTATTGAACTTCTTCAAATATTATTCGATCAAAGTATAGTATGCCAAATTAATAATTCAACACAATAAAACATATTTTACGCACAAAATTGACAGGCGAAAACCTTTAAATTGTGTTCAAGCGTCCGTATTTTTTATCCTCATCTGAACAATGTGGATATTAAGCCGCGCAGCCATGAATATAAATGTATCTAAAATATTCAGTGTTCTTCCACATTGAATTATGCACGTGGAAATAATTCGGTAGGTTACTCGTACATAATGAAATATTTTCTGTCTTAAATCGTGCCATCGATCTTAAGTCATGAATTTCGATGACATGGCGATTAGCAATATACCAAGAATGAGGAAAATTTATATTGAATTGTATTACGTTTTCTTTGTAACATATAAAACACAACTTGGCGGATTTATAATCATCTAACAATCTCTTACCGCTAACCAGAAGGATGCTAAAGGGAAAACCAGACTGACACCCTTTTTTTTAACTGGATGCCAACGGGAATAGAACGCGCAACCTCCGGGTTGAAAGACAGTAGTTCAACTAGGTCACGAAGGTCGACACTTCATTTGCACTGTGTGTAAGTTGTCACACTACAGAAGACATACAGCGTTGACCGATGACGTTTCGATAACAAGGAGATCCAAGCTCCAAGACGATCACTATACTTGAGAAAATGTAGCATGGTCCCTGTGACAGTTCACAAATTTGCCCCTATACAACCTTGTAACGACGTTCAATAATTTTAATTATTTTATCAACTTTAATATAAGCCTCGATTCTAATAAATAGCAAGGTATTTAGGTAAATACATTACATAAAACTAACAATAATGACAAATTAATACATCTTGTTACAAATTAGCAAAAATATGTCAGTTTGTTAAAATCAAATAATATTTGGCGACGTTCGTCAAGTCTCCTCAAGTCACTTGTCAATCGTATACCCGGTATACGATAATTGGATATTCGATTTTTTTAAACATAAAATTAAATGTTCATTATTAGTATTAATTCATAGTGGATCTTGGCCTATTTAAAGATATATACAAATCATACAATACATTAGAAAGTCAGTATAACGAAGATTAGGAATTAAAACATCAGTTTAGAGAAAAACAATTTTTCGATTTATAAAAAACGATTCAATTTGTAAAAAAAAACGATTTTACCCGATCCCTTTGAGACATAACATTTCAAATGTCACAGGGACCATCCTACATTTTCTCAAGTATAGGTTCATGTAATGTAGCCTTTCGTTGCTCAGATTTACTTCATGAATAATGAACGTGAACTCCTGACACTGGCATATAACACATCGATCACTAAATCCCGGGACTAACCAACAGATGGCGCCTCTAATAACAAGTCCATACCATTCTCAGTTAGTACCATTTTTTAGAAGTTACGTGTCAAACTTTCATGACACTCCGACATTGTGTCATTGAGTTATAGTGACGCTACTTTTGCTATTTTCTTTTACTATGGAAAAAAACGAATTTCGTGTGTTAATAAAACATTGCTTTTTAATGGGAAAAATACTGTTCAAACTCAGCGATGGCTTGAAAAGTGTTATCCGGGATCTGCTCCGTCAAAAATAACCATTTGTCGGTGGTATGCTGATTTCAAACGCGGTCGTACAGACATAAATGATGCTGAACGCTCTGGTCGTCCGAATGAGGTTGTTACACCAGAAAACATGAAAAAAAAACTCAAAATCGTGATGGAAAATCGCAAAGTAAAGATGCGTGAGATAGCTGACATCCTGAGATATCATTTGGTAGTGTTTACACTATTTTGCATGAACATTTGGTCATGAAAAAGTTTTTTTCGAAATGGGTGCCGCGTTTGCTCACAATGGAACAGAAACAACAACGCATCGGTGATTCAGAACGCTGTTTGGCACTGTTTACGCGAAATAAACAGGAGTTTTTGCGTCGGTATGTGACAATGGATGAAACTTGGATCCACCACTATACTCCGAAATCAAATCGGCAGTCAGCTGAGTGGAGAGCAGCCGGTGAAAGTCGTCCGAAGCGATCAAAAACTCAACAGTCGGCCGGGAAGGTTATGACCTCCGTATTTTGGGATGCGCATGGTATAATATTCATCGATCACCTTGAAAAGGGAAAAACCATCAATAGCGAATATTACACAGCGTTATTGGAGCGTTTGAAGGCAGAAATTGCAAAAAAACGGCCCCATATGTAGAAGAAAAAAGTTTTCTTTCATCAGGACAATGCACCGTGTCACAAGTCGATGGTAACGATGGCCAAATTGCTTGAGTTGAACTTCGAATTGCTTCCGCACCCACCGTATTCTCCAGATTTGTACCCCAGCGACTATTGGCTGTTCGCAGACCTCAAAAAGATGCTCCAGGGAAAGAGATTTGACTGCAATGAAGAAGTGATTGCCGAAACTAACGCCTATTTTGAAACCAAAGATAAATCGTTCTACACGGCTGGCATAGAAAATTTAGGAAAGCTTTGGAATGAATGGATCGCTCTTGAAGGAGACTATGTTGATAAATAAAGAAGAATTTAGCAAACAAATGTTGTTTTAATAGTTAGTCCCGGGACTTATTGATCGATGTGTTATATGAAGGAGTATACGCCATTCTCAATTGATGTTCACTTCATTGGATCTCTTTAGATTTATTTACATGGGCAACATCGGCGCACTTGAATTTTCCCGGGCCGACAACCATCTTGCTCAGATTTATAAAGCGTTTTTGAGCCAAACCGCACAGCGCAACTGTGAGTTAGGTTAGTGGAGCGCTAATGAGTTTCGTTCATTCGGTTTCGGCTATTTTTCAATAAAAAAACTCCTTAAGCGCACTGAAAATCCGCTTTGAGTAAGACTCTGCCTTAAGATCTAACAAAAGCTGCCAATATAACCATTCAAATATTTACATACAAAGTTTATCTTAGCTCCTACATCACTACTACAATTTTATTAGCTTCAGGGGGGGGGGGGGGGGACGCCCATTGCTTGTATTCTAATGACTATTATAGTGATGACTTGGTAAGAATCTTCGTATTATTGTTGAAGGGATCATCCGAATACATTAATTAATACGGATTAGTTATCCTACCTGACATGTCACATTCGTATCTATTACGTAATTTTTATCAACGATCACTTAAGATTAGGTTGTTTTGAATTTCTCACAGATAAAGTTTGATTAATGCTACGTTGAGATTTACAACTCAATCATCGATGACATTTTGACAATTACTTATCACAACATGACAAGTATGTGAGTGAGTGAGAGATTTAAAAGGATTACGGCTTTCGTACGATTTACAAGTAAATATATTTTTTGTTTACGGATTATCTCCATTAAAAATTTCTTAAACGACTTGTTTGTTAGATTCGTCAAATGTGATTTTAAAATGTCTTGGCTTGAACTATCAATAGATTTCTTAATCATTTTAATCCAAATCGGAATTCTGTTTTTGAATATTGTTATCCACACCTATGAACTAAGTTTCAAAACAATACCGAGCACCTGTCCGAAATTATTTTCATACATCGCAATTAAATCGCATTTTATATATCAACTAGCTTAAAAGGCCACCCCACCCTATGATGTACAAAAACTAAATACTAATGTTTGCTTTTACCTGCTGACGTCTTTCATTTTTGCCAATCTTCATTGGAGATCCGTGATTTTCGATCATCATCAAAAGATTATCTTTGTTCAATGTGTACACAATAGTTTGGCTCCATAGTCGTCTTTATTATGTTTTTCTTCACTTTGCAGTTTGACGCTTTTCTTCTGTACATCTGGGTCATCCAGGCATTTAAAAAAATATGTTTATAGTTTTAAAACCTAACGATCGCACCAAGTGTTACTAACTATATGTATTCAATACACCAAGAAAAATACAAATAAATTCATTTTATCACTTTAAAACATCATTAAATTATGTAATATTTAACTTAATTATATTATATTATTTTTCAGTAAGCGTCTACTCGAAGTAGGCGATTAACAATGAATTTATTTTCACATGTTTCATAAAAAAGTACAATACAAATGTTAAGTTTAAAAAAGAAACGACCTAATTTAATATTACAAGTACCTACCTTCCACTTGCTGACTAGTTTTACTTCGATAGCATGCGTTTCAAAATTGGAAAATTTAGGTTACGCAGTAGCTTCTGCATGTAAAGTACACAGTATGTCCAATGGGAAAGGTGACTGATTTTATTTTCGTGTAACCATCAGCGCCATCTGTGAATGAATAAATTAGTTAACTAACGACACATTTCGACTATCTTCCATAAAAGTTTCAAAGCGCTGGAATCGCTGGTTCATTCGTAATGACGAAACAATTGACAGTACCTTCAGATTCTCGGTCGGAAAAGGAACAATGGAGCAACGTGCCAACATTAAAAAAAATTTAAATTGGGTAAAAGTACCACAGAAACTTTTCAAATGATTCAAACTGTTTATGGTAGTAAAGCAATGAGTCGTAATAACGTCTTTAAGTGGTATGCAAGATTTCGTGATGGTAGAAAGAGCATTGGAGATGATCCAAGGCGTGATTGATGAAAATGTTTAAAAAAAGTAACTGTAATTCTTCGAAATGATCGTTGAGCGTCTACTAGGCTCATCGAAAAGTTCACTGGAATTTCTAAATCCACTGTCCATCTCATTTTAACGGAAAATTTGGGCAAACGAAAGGTCACACACTGGCTGACGATCAAAAAGTTTACAGAATGGAGCATTGCAAAGAGATGAAAACAGCGGCTGATATGGATCCAGACGTAATGTCAAGCATTGTAACAGGTGATAAAACATGGTGTTTTCAGTATGTACTTACAAAGCGCCAGAAGTCGGAATGGATGGGTTTACGATCTCCGAAACCGCAAAAAGTGCGCATTCAGACGAGCCGAATCAAGACTCTGCTCACCGTTTTCTTTGATTCCAAAGAAATTGTCCATAAAAACTTCATACCAGAAGGTCAAATGGTGAACGCCGATGTGTACTTGGGTGTTCTGAATCGTTTATGGGCCAGGATTTTACGAGTTCGACCCGAATACCGGGAACAAGGGGCATGGTCTTTGTGGCACGAAAATGCACCGACGCACAAAAGCAAGATTGTACGCGATTTCTTAGCCAAAAAAAGTATCGTGGTGCTCGAACACCCCCGTATTCGTCTGATTTGGCTCGATGCGATTTCTGGACATTCTCAGAACTGAAATTGGCAATGAAAAGAAAGCGTTTCGACACGATTTCAGACATCCAGAAAGCTTCGACCGCGATTTTGGAGACAATTCCGAAGAAAAAGTTTCAGGAGTACTTCAGATATTTTACAACCGCTCCCAGTATTGTATTGACTCACAAGGAGTGTGCATATATTTTGAATGAAAGGTAATATAAAACAAAAATAAACAATGTATTTTATTTCATTTCCCGTCAGTCATCTTTCGCATTGGACAGATAGTGTATGTTTTGTTTCATTTTCACTCAACGGTCACTGCATTAGGCCAATTACATAATAGATGGTTCGCAAGGTCGTAATGATTCAAAGTCGATCACCAGCAAAAATATTAAAAATACATATACAGAAATAAATAAATGCAGTAAAAGTCCAGAATATATTTTTTTATTTTAAAACTAAATACTTACTGCTTTTATTTTATTTTTTTGTTTAGCAAAAAAACTTTAAGGACGATTTTTCTGTTTTTTTTTTATTGTAATGCATCTTTTCGGTTGCATTGCTTTCCTGGCGTTCATTATTCGATTCTGCCACGTCTATCATATATGCTTTATGTTATAATACAACACTTTTAAATAATTTCATGGAATTGAGCATAGTATCAAATATAATTGAGGTGTTGCTTATTTCATGAGCAAAATCTCTATTCTAAGCTGTCTAAATACCATTTTAAGTTGTATTTACTCTAAATTGTACAACATAGATAATCTTGACATGCACATGCAAAAAGGACCCAACCCACTAAACACAGTTTTCGGATTGATTGAAATGTCAAACAAGTTCAGGTATTTCAATCCTTTACTTGCTAAATTATCGAACCAGTTAAATGTGTAGGCTTCATTTCAGAAAAAAAAGTGTTTAAAATTACGCCGTCGTTCATTAATTACGCAACAAGCTATTTATTTTTGGTTTCGGCATTTAAGGAAAACCGCTGCCTTAAATTTTAAATTTCTTTAAACTCTCATGACTTTTAATTCAAAACAAAGCCCTCCGCATAATTTTAAAAGCACCCTACATCGTCCGTAATTCAAGACTCCACGCAGATACCAAACTACATACTATCCCCGAACATATGCGCGCTCTGGCCGAAAGGTTCTACAGCTCTATATCCCGTCATCCCAACCCAGTCATAAAAGCCTTAGATAACTACAACGCGAACACCAGTTATAGACACACTCGTCCGAAATCAATATTGCGAAACATCCCCCCGACCCCCCCCTCTTTAACTCTAATCATCCCCCCAAATGACCCCCCGATTGTCACTCTGAACACCCCATCATCGATAATTCCTCCGGCAGACAGTTTACCCCCATAGGCAATCGCATTTCTCACCTTCAATAAACATTTTCTACACCTTAATATATTTATAAAAGTCACACACGTTTCCCCACTCATTTACTTATCTACATATACTATATTCATTCTTATAATTTATTCACCATCATTATTTTTTTTTTTTTTTTCACCCATTCAATATAAAACAGTGTGTGACGACACAAATTTATGTATATTTGTATTTAATATTATGTATATATCATCATATTTATATATGTATTTAATCGTTTATAATTTCTCATAATCATTCATAAAATCTAAACATTTACCACAAACCTATCCTTTCCCGATTCCCAAAAAGATCCAAAAATTTCCAATAAATATCTTAACAGTCAGAACTTATCCGATGAAGGAGTAAGGTGTCCTACCATCGGACCGAAACTCCGAACAAGCTATCCATCACTTGTATGACTTTTAAAATTCACACAGCGTTCACTGCCTTTATTCATAATAGACTCACGTTATGTTAGAATTAAACTCCATCCATTTTCTATTTGTTTTAATCGAAAGTGGACAAATTTTCGGCAGAATACAATGAGACAGAGTAGTATCACAGTGATTCTCAAACATTGTCGTGCCTCTACTCCCTTGATTCTATGCACTATATTTACAAAACGCTGTTGCGTAGCATTAGTTATTCCAAGAGGGTTTCAAAAATGTTAAGCAACTACAGTCATCAAAGCATGAAATTCAAATTTGAATCAAGACAGTCCGGAGAGTGCATCCACTGGAAATCGAATCTGGGATCTTCAATGGTTTATGGTCTATTTTTACATCAGAAGGTGAAATAATGAATTCTGCACTTCCGAAAACCAGTTGAAATCATATAATTTCAAATCTACAGGGGATTGAATCTATGAATCAAGGCTTAAATTACCAGTATTATAACTACATATGTACAGTACCCGGCGGTAAGTAATGCACATCGGGCTTAAGAAAGAGACTGTCGGTTTGACGAGCGTCGTCTCTGTCGCCACGATGCGACTGACAAATTGCGACTCTACAAACCGACAGTCTCTTTCTTAAGCCCGATTTGTTTTGCTTACCGCCGCGTACTGTACATGTATTCCATTTTTTGAAACTTTTTTGATATTACAATAGTATTGTTTTTCATGTATTATATTCCATAACTTTTTTTGTTATATTTTGATCGTTTTTTGTTATATTGTACGTTATATATGATGAAAATTATGGCATGTATTGCATTGCACTATTCTGCGTACTGGCTGGAATACAATTATTATTAATACAGGCGGTCCTCAACTTTCGTACCTAATTGGTTCCTGAAATATGTACGAAGGTAGAGCAATGTAAAAAAACATCAAAAAGTGTTTTTAAAACATTTATTTTTTAATGAGGTGTATTAGCATATAAATAAATAACACTTTATTGATTAGTATCTGGTATTTTCTTTATAAATTTATCAAGAGATAATTGGATTGTGCTCTTCTTTTTCTTTCCTTGATAAAGAGTTCTGTAACACGCTGTGTCTATTTCTACTGACCTTCGTGCATGAGATATACGCTCTCCATTGGGATCACATTCTTCCATGATGGTAAAAAAAATGTCAAAATGCATGGAAGCTTCGTTCATATTCTTGATTGTCAAAGTTTTGTTCGTTATCAAGTTCTTCTCCTTCATTTTGTATTAGGTAAGTACATAAGTCGTGTCCATTTTTTTCCAAATTTAAAAATGAGCACCAAAAGTAAAACAAAATGATAAAGGTTATACGTCATTCGAAAGAAAATTTTCTGCTCTACAAGGTATTGTGTTTGCTTTTACGTTACACGTATTATTTTATTTGATTACAAACCTTCAAAATGGAATGTCAAGTTGACGAAAGTAAGCATTTTCGACACCTCCTTCTGTTCACGTTCAATCCAGGGAATAAAACTGTCAAAGCTGCTCGCGATATTTGCGAAGTGTACGGTGAAGATGCTATGAATGAAAGGACCGCTTAAACCATATTATTCATGAAGATCCCCTTCAAAGCACCGTAGAATTGGCTGAGCAGATGAATTGTAGTCACATAACTGTATACCGCCATCTTAAATCAATGGGAAAAGTCCAGAAGTTCGGCGCTTGGGTTCCACATGTTTTGAGTGAAAACAACAAAAATCAACGTTCGACAATTTCTGCCAGTTTGCTCGCACGTCATCGAGCTACGCATGGCCACAAGCAAAGGTTCTTTTACCGCATCATTACTGGTGATGAAAAATGGTGCCTTTATATGAATATGAAGAAACGGAAAGAATGGGCGAGTTATGGTCAACAAGCAACGCCCAGAGCGAAACAAGGTTTGCATCCGCGCAAGACGATGATTTGCATCTGGTGGGATTGGCAAGGCGTCATCCACTACGAAATACTTGAACACAATCAGACAGTCAACGCGGAGTTAAACATTCTGCAAATGCAGCGGCTCAATACTGCAATTCAACAAAAAAGGCCGGATCGGCAATACGGCGTTATTCTACAACACGATAATGCCCACCCTCATATCGCCAATATAATGAAAAATGCCATTCAAACGCTTGGTTGGGAAGTCCTGCCGCATCCTCCATATTCTCCAGACCTCGCGCCGTCGGTTCCACCTTTTCCGGTCGCTTTCGAACAATTTGCGCGGCGTTTCCTTCAATAATGACGTCGAATTGCGGACATGGTTGGACGAATTCCTCGAGTCAAGACCGGATGGTTTTTATCGCACAGGCATTGAAAAACTTGTAGAACGTTGGCAAGAAGTTGTAAATAATGAAGGAGAATACTATATTGACTAATTTGTTGTAAAATAATAAAGGAGAATACTCGTACATTATTGACTAATTTGTTGTAAATTTTTTTTGTTGTGTCCTCTTGTTCTCTTAATTTGGAAAAAAACGGACACAACTTATGTTAACAAGCAATATTTCATTCATCTCTTGTAGTTTAATCAAATCTTCATTTGACAAAGTTAAGAGAGTGAGATTGCATTAACTCATCAATACCTTCGTGTTGACATCTAAGTTTAATTCATTCATTATATTGACTATTGAAATTTTTATTACCAAAACCTATGTACATAAACTGACAACACATGTCCTAACATAAACAGACTAAACACAACTTATGAATACACGTCCTAACTCAAGACTGAATCTGTGACGCCGGAAGCGGGCGTGACTAATGTTGGAGAAGGGGAGGGGTTAATGACTAATGGTCAATGAGGAAGGGAGAGTCATTACATGGAAGTATGTGCGTTTTTGCGATACATATCAATAAAAATCTAGCTTTTAAATACAGTACGAAATAGTTAATTGTACGAAAGTAGAATGTACGAAAGTCGAGGACCGCCTGTACTATAATAACTGCTGCACCATGAATGTCGACAAGCATGATAAGAGATAACCCATAGACATGATGAAACTTCACGAGAATGGTAAATGTCAAAATGAACGGTAAAAATTATGCACTGCTTCTACTGTCCGTCGTGCCCTTAGTGTCTCCCCAGCTGTGTTCCAAGTACCCCGTAGGTGATGGTATCGACCGCTTTGGGAATCAGTGGTACATCATATTATTTTTCATACTCACCACTTCATAATGATCACATAAAAAATATAAAATTGTTTTAGAATCGTAACCATGTAAATTATTGCATAATACTCGTACACATACGAAGATAATAAATTAAATATGCAATCACATCAAGGTGAAGGTTGTGGTCATATTCTAATTTTATATCTGACTGAAAATAAAAGATTATAAAGTATATTCATTTGCATACAAAGAACACGATAAATAACTACTCATTTGTATATGATTGTTGAAACATAAACCTTCCCTTCTGAAGTGTAAAATGTTTTGTTGACATATGAATGTAACTTATGTTAAAGTAAACATTCCCTTAACCTAAATAGCATTGAATCCTCAAGTAGGACATTTTAACATCCTCGCATTTTTGATGTCATGGTTTTCATAAGGTTTCATTTTATTATTTACGCTGAAGGCTCCAAATAAAATAAATGCGAAAATATTGCCAGTTCACCTTGTTTTATATGCAGTGGACTCAAAATATTATCCAGCACCATTTAAGTGAAAATTACTATGTAACTGTGTTAGCCCAGCACTCCTGAAAGTTATATATTTGGTTACAGCGGTTTAATATATAGATTATAATCACAAACCCTGTTTGTTTATGATGTATGCAGATATAGGAATTATACCAGGAGATAACATATAATAAATTCAATGTCACAATAAAATCAGATTTACTGATAAAAATTTCGTGGCCAGCCCAATAGAAAGTATACCAGTAGGTCATCCCAGGAGTAAACGTTTCAGGTGGAAAGGTTTTGCGAGAAAAAGCTGGGAGTGAGAATCTATTATATAAAATAAATAAAAATATATATTTGTATCATATTCAGAGAAATTATGCTAATATGTAAAATAATAAGGCAAAAGTAGCGTACTACTACCAAGATGAACTTTAAAGTAGTACCGTTACTATTCATATCTTGAATACTTAAGTAGTATACCTTAAATTAAAAAGTAGACGTAGAAGTGCTACCTTATCAAAGTATCTTTAACAACACTCGTATAATTTGTTAGGTACCACTAAGTGACAAAACAAAAATAAATTCAAATGAAAATAGGCCTAAGAGTTACAATAGTCTTGAAGTAAATCTGCCAAGTATCGAACCCAGGATAAATAAATATACAAATTATCAGCTGTCAGTGATGGATTGCCATAAATAATGTAAAAAATCAAAATTGTGGAGTTGGCAAAAAAAATTCAAACTCCGTCTTCAGAAATTTTAAATGTTTGACTTCGACCCCACCTCCAATTATAATACACATATTGCTAACCATATGTACTTAATTATGTGGCGTAACTAATTAAATGTATTAGGTGTACAAATAAGTTTCCGCCGTTTTTTATAAAAAATTGGGCATTTATTGTGAATGAACGGAACCTCATGTTTTATTCAAAGTATTGCCCATCGCTTCCCACTACTTTTTTCCATCTTTTTGGCAGCATACGGATACCACGTCGGAAGAATGCTTCATCTTTTGAGGCTATCCACGAATCGACCCAATTTTTGGTATCTTCATATGATGTGAAGTGCTGCTCAGACATGCCATGCGTCATCGATCAAAACAAGTAGAAATCAGAAGGAGCAGTGTCTGGTGAATACGGCGGGTGGGGTAAAACTTCCCAATTCAGTGTTTCCAAATAGGTTAGTCGTACACCAAATACACAACAAGAGTTTTTTTCCATGAATATTTGGCTGTCGTAGATGTTGAAGCATGGCCAGGGGGTCCCCATGATTTCTTCCTTTTAGGATTATCATAGTGGATGCATTTTTCATCACCAGTGACTATATGATACAGAAAATCCTTTCGTTTATGCCTGGCAAGCAGCATTTCACATGTGGAAAATCGGTGTTCAACGTTTCTCGGTGTCAGTTCATATGGAACCTAATTTCCTTGTTTTAGAATCATTACCAATGATTTCAACCTATGTGAAATTGCTTGTTGAGTCACTCCTAATATAAGTGCAAGTTCTTCTTGCGTTTGGCATGAATCTTGATCCAATAATACTTCCGATTCCGCATCTTCGTACACTTTCAGCCTTCCGCTACGTTCTTTGTCTTCGATGTCAAATTCACCGTTTTTAAGCTTTTGAAACCACTCACGACAACTTCTCTCACTTAAGGCAGCCTCACCATATGCTTCTACAAGCAATCGATGGGCCTCAGCTGCAGATATCTTAAAATTGAAGAAGTAAATCAAAAGTTCCCGCAAATGACGCTTAATCGGCTCAAAACTTGACATTTTCGCACACAAAAGAATATATCACACTGATAAAAATTCACTAATATTTCAAGGTTATGTTGTTGACAGATGTCCAACCTTACGACAATGACGTTTTACATCTGACAATTTTAACCATAACTTACTGGTGGCGCCAACTTTTGTCAAACGGCAGCGGCTTATTTGTACACCTGATAGTATTTTGGAAATAATATCTACGGGAATTCCTCATCATACTACACACTATTTGTATTAAATGGTACATATGTGTATTTCATAATGTAAATTAAGTAGCCACCAGTTTTAAAAAATTTCAAGTCAGAGTCGAATTTAAAATACATCTCAGGACTCTTGACTCCACAAAAAACCAACCAACTCCACAACCCTGTAAAAAGTACATCAAATAAGCACGAACAGTTTTGAGAAACTGAAGAAAACTGCAAGAATTGAGTTCTTTCTCTTACCACAATAGATGAATGTACATTCTTTCAAATATACAAAGCTAGTAACAGCAGAATCAGAAGAAAAATATGGCTTGATGATTGATAAAATAGAGTGGATAAAAATTTATTATTTTTAAAAACTAATAACTAGTATATCAATATTATTTATTTGTTTTAATTTTATGTTAGCCGTCTCACAAGTTTTATTGCCTATTCTGAGATGGCTGATATAACACATCGATCAATAAGTCCCGGGACTTACTACTAAAACAACATTTGTTTGCCAAAATTCTTCTTTATTCATCAACATAGTCTCCTTCAAGAGTGATACATTCATTCAAATACTTTCCTAACTTTTCTATGCCAGCCGTGTAGAACGATTTATCTTTGGTTTCAAAATAGTCGTTAGTTTTGGCAATCACTTCTTCATTAGAGCCAAATCTCTTTCCCTGGATCGAGATTTGGCTCCAATGAAGTGACTTGTGAGACGGTGCATTGTCCTGATGAAAGAGAACTTTTTTCTTCTTCATATGGGGCCGTTTTTTTGCAATTTCTGCCTTCAAACGCTCCAATAACGCTATGTAATGTTCGCTATTGATGGTTTTTCCCTTTTCAAGGTGATCGATGAATATTATATCATGCGCATTCCAAAATACGGAGGCCATAACCTTCCCGGCCGACTGTTGAGTTTTTGGTCACTTCGGACGATATTCACCAGCTGCTCTCCACTCAGCTGACTGCCGATTTGATTCCGAAGTATAGTGGTGGATCCAAGTTTCATCCATTGTCACATACCGACGCAAAAACTCCTGTTTATTTCGCGTAAACAGTGCTAAACAGCACTCGGAATCATCGATGCGTTGTTTCTGTTCCATTGTGAGCAAACGCGACACCCATTTCGAAAAAAGCTTTTTCATGACCAAATATTCATGCAAAATAGTGTGAACACAACTAAATGATATCTTCAGGATGTCAGCTATCTCACGCAACTTTACTTCGTGATTTTCCATCACGATTTTGAGGGTTTTTTTAATGTTTTCTGGTGTAACAGCCTCATTTGGACGACCAGAGCGTTCAGCGTCATTTGTGTCTGTACGACCGCGTTTGAAATCAGCATACCACCGACAAATGGTTGTTTTCGACGGAGCAGAGCCCGGATAACACTTTTCAAGCCATCGTAGAGTTTGAGCGGTATTTTTTCCCATTAAAAAGTAATGTTTAATTAACACACGAAATTTGGTTTTTTCCATAGTTTTGAAAATAGCAAAAGTAGCGTCACTATAACTCAATGACACAATTTCGGAATGTCATGAAAATTTGACACGTAACTTCTAAAGGCTGGTACTAACTGAGAATGGTATGGATTTGTTATTAGAGGCGCCATCTGTTGGTTAGTCCCGGGACTTATTGATCGATGTGTTACACCCACAAAATTCACATATGAACGCTCTTAAATAGTTTAACATATCCGAACTGCAACCGCTCCTGTGATTTGACAACTCTCAGCAAAAAAATTGTAGACTAGTTTATTTTAATTTCGTCAAAATTTTGGTTCATATTTTATTTTCTTTCTTTACGCTGCTTAAATCTGACGTGTGTATGTATGCATTTATGTTTTTGACAATTTTCACACACATTTATTGAGTTTATAATTGTATCAACTGCTTATTTATCATTTAATTTTTTTATTATTATAATTTGTCTATAAAGGTGTAAGCTGAAAAACATCTGGTGTCCTCGCGGCCGGGCTCGCCCTACTATCGTTAGCATCTAGATTGGGAGGATGTTATGAGATGAGCCCAAAATGGTGGACAGGTTCTCTCTCACATTTGTTTTCTATGTTGCTATCGATAAATCTATACTATGTTGCTATCGATAAATCTATTACATATTTAAAAGCTATTTTTTTTATAGGCAAACACTTTAATTTTGATTCTATAGACAATTTGCAAGAAGTATTCATATAAACCAAAGGAGTCTTAAGGTAAAATTAAATCAAATACAAGCACCCACCATATGGAACAATTACACAATGGATTCTGCCATTCAGTCCTTACAAGGATTGCTACAATTGTTCTATATGGAGTAAGGTTATCAAGAAGTCATCAAGGTCACCATATTCATGTGAGGAGTGGAAGAAGAACAAAACCAAATATGCTAGTCACACTCGAAGCCCTTTTCCAATAATAGCAAATACCATGTTTTCATTAATTTACAATCAGAAAATATTTAAGAACCTAAGCTGCCCTTGTACTATACATTCCGAAAATAAAATGTCTAGATTTGATCTGAGTGAATACAACTCATTAATTTTGTTAACTGTAGATGACATAGTTCAAGATGTTAATGGTTTTTACAATGTTATCGATAAACTAAATGAAACATTTGTACCCAAGGTGTGGACAAAAATGGGAATATTCTTAACATGATTCTCGAGTGACCTCAAAATCTAAAAACATTGCCCATATTAAATATAAACAATGGAGAACATGAGATAGTCATATTGTTTTCAAAAACTTAGAACAAGGTATCAATCCATCTCCACTAAATGTTGTAGTGTATACCTGAGTCGAGAGGTTGCTATTCCTCACAACATAATTTTTTTTTGGAAATACTGTAATTCATTGAGAGCTTTTTTTCAATAAATATTAAGTCATGTCACATTAGTTTAAAAAAAACTTATAAATGTCTTTAATGGAAGATTTGACACTGGTTTATCAATATTTTCTGGCACACCAGAAACAGCAGCTTACAAACAATTTTCCAGTCTTTTGTCATCGAGGGAATTTCTGGCACTATTTTAATTTTGGAAAAAAATTGTTCACACTGATAAGTGCTTCCAAATAAACTAGTAATATATCATCGGAAAATGAGCCGAATTTTTCTCCTGTAGTTGCCGATTCCACAGTATTAATTTATTTTAGAACACCTTGATTTTATTACACGTGTCGTTGACTTAATTATTTGAATACTTTTATTTAATTCATTCAGATGTCGACTAATGTCAACGCAGAAAGTTAAATTGCACATCCATTCCTCATCATTAAACATCAACAAACTAAAAAATGGCTGTCCTTTCATATCCAAAAACAGTTGTATTTTTTATTTCAAATCAAACACTATTTTCAGCATTTTTCCGAGACTTCAACCAGTATAATAAAGTACATCTCCGTACACAGAGTCTATGTCATGTAAAAATTCCTTAAATTGGCGGTGATTTAATCCTTTTGATCAAATTATATTACCTAATGTTATAATTCGCAGAAACTTTTCCATTTTAAAAATCTTTGCACACAACTTCTCTTGATGTATCACGCAATGATAAACTATTAATTCGCATCCTGTCAGTTCTTTTACAGTTTTTGCATCCAACCCTAATAAACCATTATTTTGTTCAAACAAAGGTGGGGCTCTGTTGGTCAATATTCCTATAAATTTATTTAACCCTTTAAGTGCCGGATGTTATTAGTATGGCCGTACCCAGCAGGCCGTGATTTTTTCAACAAAAATAAAACCTAAAAAATTTATATTTTTTGTATACAGATATAAAGGATATTATGAAAACTTACCAAATATATACACCGTGTGGCGTTTGAGCTGCCGTTTACTCAGAAAAACACAGTTTAAATATTCACAAAATGTCAGGGTTGTCACAACTTGACACAGAAAACACGTTTACTTATAAATATAGTGGAATATAATATACTTTGTAAACTAAAATCAACAAATTATCTGTATGATGTATAATAAAGCACAAAAGGTAAATAAACTATAAAATAAAACCGTAAAAAGTCTATATAAATGTTGTATTATGCCGCAAAACTACCGCCAATAACGAAAGAATACATGAAAACACACTTTGTAAATAAATATTTTGAAAAATTAACAAAAATTACGCACAAAAGTTAAAAATCAACCATTGAACAAAACTGCAAACGAAGTCATTATAAATCATCGCAATTACAACGGAAAAAACTGTAATCGGTAACCCTGTATCAGAGACACGTATTGACTGTCAGTGAAAGCTTTTAGAAAGATGACTAACTTTGATAATATCGGTCAATTGTAATATTTTAGTATTTCTTGACCATCCCAATAGATGTCCCTATGTGTTCTAATTTATAAATGATTCCAATTGGATTTGATATTGGCTTGCGGCAAGCTCAAAGAAGAGCGCGTTTACGCGCTCATTTTGTATGGCCGGCCTGGCGAGCACTGAATCAGAGAGCGCGTTAACGCGCTCATTTTGTATGGCCGGCCTGGCGAGCACTGAATCAGAGAGCGCGTTAACGCGCTCGTGGCAGCGAACCGGTTAATGAAATATTTAAAGATCATTTTTTTAGCTCTTCATAAATGTCTTGTCCTCCGGTAATTCCTTTATTGGCAATAGGTAAGTCAATTTTTTAGTTACGTTGAATTCCATATCAGTCCCACTTATAAACATTGCCAGTTGAGTCGCAAATGTTTGCTTTCATCCATGGCTATCAAAATTCATATCGTGTACATGAAGAGGTTCAGCCAATGCATCTAATCCCATGTCTTCATATTCCAATACTGTTAACCTTTCTTCATGCTTCGTCGCCTTGGATGAAGTAGTTAAAAAAATAAATAAACTTGACTTATTTAAGTATACGGGTCCTGACAATGTACCTCCCATTTTTTTTAAACTGTGTATTAGTTTTAGCATATCCATTGCAAATTCTATTTAATAAATCATTGGTGGAAGGTCGATTTCCACAAATATGGACATCAAGTTTTCTCACGCCAATATACAAGGTGACAAAAGCAATGTTTCAAATTATACACCGATTTGTATACAAACAACTATTACTAAATTATTCGAAAGTCTTATCTTAGACAAAATTGTTGATTCGATGCGCATTATTATTATCACTCAACAGCATGGATTTATTTCAGGTAGATCCACACTGACAAATCTACTCGAATATGAAAACAATATTTTCAATTCATTGTCAAATGGAAAACAAGTGGACTCAATTTACACAAATTTCAGTAAAGCATTTGACAAAGTATCATATAATATTCTATTAAGTAAACTAAAAGTACTACTGTCAATACTGAACACTTACTGTCAAAATCGATGGTTGTCTTTCATATCCCTTTACAGCTACAAGCAGTGCACCCCAAGGATCGCATCTAGGACCAATATTATTTCTCTTATTTGTTAATGACATAGTTGACACACTTAGTGATGTAGAAATTTTACTTATTGCTGATGATTTAAAAATGTTCAAAGTCATAAGTAATACTACTCATTGCCTTAAATTATAAGAAAATTTAAATAAATTACAACAATGGTTTACCACCAATAAACTGCACTTAAACCTGAGTAAATGTGAGTCCATTAGTTTTTATAGAAATAAAAATCCAATTAATCACGAGTATTCGCTAAATCAATATACATTAAAACGTGTATCTTCTATAAAATGTTGAATTATACATTACATTAGACCAAAATCGCACTCCTAATTTCGACACGGTAGTGTTTTTCTAATCACAGAGTATTTTAACACTACAAATGTGCGCTCTGCGCGAACCAATCGTATGGCATTCTAAAACCAATATCACTACATAAGTTGTGTAATACAGTGTTACACTATTGCAAAATGACTCTTCTGGCTGAATGATCTATAAGCCAATAACTGAATGATACCGCAATAGTATGCATGTCAGCTGTGTGCCGACAAATTAGTGTTAAGGGTTAACCATTTGACAGTTTTGCCCGAGCGGGACTCGAGCACGAAGTTTCTTTTTATACTGATGAGCCCGAGCCTCGTTCGGTCAAATCTTGTTTCGACTTGTTGGGAGTGTTTCTCCCGAGCGTCGTTTGGGCAGATCTTGTTTCAACTTGTTTTCTCCGAACGGAATATATTTTCATATAGAATTTATTCATTCACAGTTCGTCATTGTGTTATGCCGCGTGTTAAAAATCCAACTGTTAAGTGGTTAACATAACTAGTGTATTAACCTTAATCGAACTCGCAACCCTCGAGTTGGAAGACTCATCTTACCAACTAGGTCACGGGTTATGGGCTAGTTGGCAAGACCTCTGTCACACTTATTATATATAGCAGTAGATTTATTTGTATTTTTTTTTAATTAACAAGGTAGTCATTAGAATATATGAAATTGGTGTGAAATCGATATAATTCAATTGAGATAAAAGAAATAAAAGTAAAATAAACTTAGTACATAAAAGTTTTGTATTATGAATATGTAATATTACAGACGACAGAACACTGCATTAACTGGAAGCAGTCTATATCACCCGATGAGTATCCCATATAGGTGTTACACTCTTGATACACAAAAGAAAGCAAGCAAATTAGTAGCCTTTAAAAGCTAATGTGTCTAACATAGCACAGAGACATTGAACAATATTTGTTGACATTAACACATCCACTTTCTCCTCAAGATGTCGCTTGGGGTCCTGCTTGCCAACATTCTTGATAGCTAACTGCTCAGGAGTCATCTTCTCTTCTTCCTCTAATGCCTTGTTGTAATTCTTGGCTAGTTCCAACATATCGGCGACTGTCGTTTGATTGAGACAACTGTGTTCCTTGTAATCTGCCAAAGTAAGTCCATCCATCCAAGATTTCTTGTGTAAATTCAAAAGCATCTTTTGCTCTAATTCATTCTTTCTATAATTAATGCTGATGGAATAGTAATGCCTATTGAGTCCGTGGATCAAAGCCTGAACGGAAGGTTTCTGAAGATGTCCAAGGTTGGAAGTGGTCTGCCTGGGTTCCTGACCCAACACCATCATATTAGGATTGATAAGTCTGAAAGCGTCTATGACCACTTTTCCTTTCACAGACTGGATAGGATCGACCACCACAGCCACGGCACGTTCTGACAGTGCCTCGAATGACTGCTGGGTATTGATGTCAACACCAGACAACCAGCAGCCAAATCCGGGATGTGAGTGGTACCTGTAAATAATTCACAATCATTAATCATGAAAAATAATAATTAGCAAAAGCCCCGCTAGATTAATTAAAACAAGCAATAGGAATCACATTAACAATTATCAAGTAAGAATTTTATAACAATAAAAACTCTGCTAACAAATACATTATTATACAAAGATTCACTGGTTATTTTAAGAATAAAAAATTTCTACCCTTTGAGAGCAAAATAAAGATACGAGGGTAGTTTGAAAAGCACTGAAAGGACATTTCAACGCAGCATTTGGCAATGTTTAGTCGCAATTTAAAGGACTTTTGGCATTGATGACTGGATGAAACTTGGATCACTAGACACGAGAGTCCAAACAGCAGTCAAAACAATGGACAACTGGTGAAAGTACATCGAAGAAGGCGAAGACCATTTTGTAGGCTGAGAAGGTGGTGACCAATGTATTTTTAGGATACCCGAGGAATCATCTAAATTGACTACTTGGAAAATGGCAAGACAATATAGACCATTTGAAAGAAGAATTGAAGGAAAAACGGTCCAGATTGGCACATAAAAAAAGCGCTCTTTCACCAGGACAACGTGCCGTCCCACAAATCCACCATCGCAATGGCAAAATTGCATGAATTGAACTTTGAATTGGATCTTTATCTACCATATTGCTTGAAATTGGCCCCGTTTGACTTCTCTTTGTTCCTAAAATAAAAAATAGGGTCTGTAGAATTTTTCCTCCGTTGAATAAGAATGTCATCGCTGCAGCAAATGATTACGTATTTTACAGAGTTTGACAAAACCTATTTTTCAGTTGGGATGAAAAAAATTAAATATCGCTGGACTGTGTAGGAGACTTGGAAAATAAATTAATTTTTTACCAAACTTTTCAAACTACCCTCATATTATCCCTGCTTGGTGATATAATATTTAGTTAAACTCTTCTTGTGTTTAAAATAAAACAAAATTGCTCAACACGAAGCGTGGATTTCACCTTGAAAGCTTTTTTTATTCTTAAACTACATACTTCACAAAAATTCATTTTGTGGCACCATATACAGTATAAGATGACTCATTTTGAGAGGTAATCTTCTCTTTCTTGAGACATAATGTATACTAAACTAACAAACAAATTTATTTGTAACTATAACTCATATTATGAAAAGAATGAAAGAAAAGGAAAGATATTACGTATGGTAATAGAAATGGATCAAATGGTGGGAGAATACGATAACACATTTAACAATGAACTCTTACTTACATCTAACTGACAGTTAACAATATTAATTTTGTCATTTACATTTTTTTCTTACCTCCATTGCATGCAGTTTGAAACTTTAATTTTGGATGAAATTTTTAAAATTGTACTAATTCTTCAATTATATAATGAAAAGTGACAACTATAATATTTACTAAAAATACTAACCAGCCTACAACCATCTCTGGCCTTCCAGTCTGCTTCAGCATATCCAACATTTTAGCTTGGAACACTGGATCTACAGCCTCGACAGACACTCCTGTCCCTGTCTGTGGCATCGCAAATACATCAATCACACGAACTGTATAGTCATCGACAAATTCACCTGTAAAAAAACATTTTTCAAATCTAATCAATATACGTGTAACAAAAATAAATATTAACCAACCAAGTTATTGAGAAAAATGTGTTTAAATATAAATAAAAAAAATTGTCATTAGTGAACAAATATGTATTTACAAAATTCACTTAAAAAACCACATGGCACTTAGTTGGCATGTTTCTTTGTTCCAGGATGCAATAAAACTTAATATATTTTAATAATGAAATAAGACAAACAATATGAATCAACTTACTGACTTCCTTTAAAAATATGGTGTACAATTAATGAATAATACATTTTGTTATTATAGAATGAAAAATTAAATATAATACGGGGGTCATCCAGAAACTAAGGTTACAAGGGCTCCTGAGGCCGGGGCAATTTTTTTGTTTCAAAGTTGGTGCACCTGGCGTGTAGGGGGGGGGGGTCCTAACGGTCAGTTTGTTTGGTCCCGTGTGTTTGTCGGCCATTTTGTTCAGTCACAGTAAATTCTTCCGATGGAGAGGTCGTCGCGCGCTCCCGCCAACTCTCGTCCGTGCGAGACCCGCACGGTCATCAATTTTTTGACGTTTATGGTAGTGATGTGATGAGTCGACAACATGTCACGAAGTGGGTTAGGTTGTTCAGTGAAGGCCGTACTGATACTCACGACGAGGCAAGGCAGTGATTTCTGACAAACTTGTGCAATAAATTGAAGAACTAGTTCAAAATGACAGCCGTGTGACGCTTGACGACCTTAATGAAGAATTTCATGACATTTCTCGGTCTCCTTGGTAATATTGTGTCGGAAAAAACTTGGTTACAAGAAATTATGTGCGAGATGGGTGCCCAGAATGCTCACACCGGAGCACCGTCAAAATCGCGTGACCGCCGCGCATGAATTTTTTTATCGTTTTGCACAGGAGGGAGAAGCTTTTCTGGACTCTATCGTGACGGGGGATGAGATGTGGGTGTGTCACTACACCCGAACAATTTTTCACTGGTCAGGAGGTCGAGGAAGCTGTGAAGAAATGGCTGAAAGAGCTGGCGGCGGAGGTCTATGACACTGGCATACAAAAGCTGGTGCCCCGACTACAGAAATGTCTCGATCACGAAGGCGATTACGTGGAAAAATAGTTTAATATATTTTTTAAGTATCCTGTGAATTTCAATTAAATACAAGCATTTTTCGATCCTACATAAATGTTGTAGCCTTACTTTCTGGATGACCCTCGTATATAAAAGAAAATTTGATTTATTCGAAGGTTTTAAATATAATAAAATAAAAATGATAGATATTTGTTAAGATCTATCTGTGATGCAGATTTCACATATCCCAATATTAGAATGAATAAAATATTTAACATCTACTCAATTACTGCCTTTATGCTCTTAATGATCTCAAATTCTTTGAAATGGGGGGCTACATCATTATAGAGAAAAGGAACAAACTACTTAAGATATTTTATTATAACCATCATATACGAGACTAAAGCTTCTGAACTCAACCTTAGACAATCAATACCATCCAGTCTTAGAGTGTCTATTAACATGATTACCATCAAAACAACAGGAACGTTTTCCCTGACTGAGCTTAAAAATGTTTATCAATTTCTCGGTAGTTCTGATGACCTTCATCTACTTGATAGAAATCTATCTACATGTGCATGACTAAATATTGTTCTAAAATTTTTCGCTCCATCAAGCAGTCTTGATAAATCAGAGCAGTTCGCTAGCATCAGCATGCTAATAAATCCCAAACTAAAGATTCATTCAGAGTGAGAAATACTGCCTCGACCACTATGTATGTGTCAATCTATTGTACTTACATTGTTGTTTTCTAATCAGTATGAGTGGAAATCCTCATACTGTCATTTTCAGAATTGTGCAATCTTAACAAAGAAATGTGTTTTCTTATGAAAAAACCCCCAAAAGCCTGGCTTTACAATAAGATTTAATCGTAGTCAGTTGTGAATTAAACCAAATTTCTAAACAGAAGATAAAAGCTCTTACAATGAGCTTAAGAGGTCAACATGCATGTCAAGTTCTTTACATTGTGCCAAAAAAGCCAGCGAAAAACTAATAAACCATAATACCTATAGTGCTTGTGTTCATTATTTTCTTTCTAATGAATCAATATAGAAAATAAACTTATTGCACAATGTCCATGTAAAAGTAACCCAACAAAAAGCAATACATACCTAACATTAAACCCATCACTTCCATGGGTACGCCAGCTCTGCCGTGCTTTAACATTTTAAGTAATGCGAGTGAAGATATATAAACTTGCTCTGCCGTGTCCACCACTGGGGCGTCGCTTGACGGGGGAGCTTGGGACAGGCCAGGCATACCACCACCTAACCTCAAAAGACGATCCATATTCTGGAAAACAAACAAAATTGCACAAAAACTTAAAGAAGTCTTTTAAACGAGAACAACAAATTTAATTAAAAACTTTAAGAACAAAATAATGAGAAAATTATCACAATAAAAGCGAATACCGACTAAGGTGACCGCAGGATGACGATGGATATTCATGAAATAATATAATAAAAAGAGTATATTATTAAACTAAAACTATAGAAAATATATACTCACTTCGTTAGATGTATTGAATTTTCGCTACCTAAGTCGCTCGCAAAAAGCGCTGAATAAGTTAAAATAACTTTTAAAAATAATGTAATGACAACTCACTAAACACAACACTTGACCAAAGACAATATAAAAAAGTTGTGACAACCGAAATCTCAAAAATGCAAGCTCACGGGTTTTCTCTAGTCACGGCTTTTACCAACATGGCAACGATAAACGCTGAAGGTGTCCGCGACGAATTACACGTTCTTCCTAAACATTTGGGTGGTGGACCTCACGGTTTAGGTATTTAACTATTTATTTTATGTTTCGGCCTCTCTGTTATTAAATTAGTGTTTTTATTTTAACTATATTCAATAATAAAGCCGATTACAATTTGTCAAAGAATTGTTATTGTTGCCAACAATTAATTTATTGCACCGTGATTGTAGCCAAAATTCTCAATGCTCGGTACTCAATCAAAATAAATTAAGTTTTAAGCTGGATTCTTAAAATTATTCACTAAACCTAGCTAATTAAGGCTCACACCAGATATTTCTTTTATTTTCCTCGAAATAATGGTAAAAAATATCCCTTTAACAAAATACAATGACATGTTTTAAACAAGGAATATATAACGATTTCATATTTGGAAATACTTGTATCTATTTATATTTACTGACAAATAGGATTTTTTATTATATTTTATTACACTTTCATTAAATTCAGATAAAAATAGTGACCTTATTGCCACGTTCTAATTTCTTCAAACTAACCAAAATGCTGATAAAATGTCTAATTAACCTGCCTGTGATAACACTAAACTTAAAATCATTATTTGGTAGACAAGCATTCTAAGGTTGTCAAATTCAAAAAGTTTATTACTTTCAAACCGCTTTTTATTTTGTTTTAATAATCAAAAATATAATTTGATAATCTAGTTCCAGCCAAACGAAAGGATTACGGTGCGCAAACAGTTCGTGAGACTATAACTCTGCAGTCAAGTATTAAGTAAATAAGAGAGCAAAATTGATAGAATTGGTGATTTATGCTAGAAAGTAAAATGTTTTACTCATATTTGTTTAGTACATAATTGTACTTGCTGATAAAAATAAAAAGGAAACTACATTTTAATGTATATAGACTTTTATTGTAAAAATACATTTAAGTTAATTTAATAATAATACAAATGATATTAGAAAACCAATTTAGTATTTTTTCCATAAAATACTTTTGGAAGAGCTAATCTTCACTTGACCTCATTCACGAATATATTATAAAAGATGGCAATTTTATCTCTTATTGTATTAATATTTACACATGTTAACTAGATTATTATCTTAGCAATCTTTATTGGTAACAACTTTGAGTACAATGGAGCAATACCAGGCTCCTTGATACAAGTTTTTCACTTTGGATTGCGGTCATTCTTTCATGTTCTTCACAAACAGGTGGTTAAAAGCTGTATGAGACCCATTATTATAACTTATTAGGTATGGGCTCGAGCTATTGTTGAATCAACAGCATTAAGCTGAAGCTAAATACTATACATAGTGATTTTCATTTTCACTAGATAATGTTTTAGTATCCTTGAAATGTCTTAAATCACAACTGCCAATTTTCATGACTACTGTCAACCAATGACTATAGGTATATTAAGACTGAAAACTTGGCAAAGTCAAACATTCAAAGCGAAAAGTCGGGGCAATCCTTAAGTTAGCAGATTTTATGTTGTAATGTATAAATTATAATTTCAATTTAAGACAATAATGGGCATTCAAGTGAAAAATATACATGAAAAACTAACACTTCGAAATAACAAAATACTTATTGTAACACATCAATAATACAAGATACAAAATTTCGAATTTCGGTCATCAGTTTGACACATTTCAATTCCAAACTATCTTTGAATGCTGACCTTCAATACCACTAAGAGGATTTCACTAGGCACTTCTCTCTCTCTCTCTTTGAATAATGGCCGTGAACTCCTATATATGGAGGAGTATACGCCCACTAGGCACTTTACTACGTAGAAAACAGCCTTAATATTTCTTCTAGTCTTTTTGTCGACCTCTGTGACCTAATTCATAGTCTTGTTTCCCATCAATCAGAGAAAACTATGGAAAATTATAATTAAGTTTGAATGACGTATAAAAATTTGAAAATATTTGCATTGAATAATTTATGAATTTAATATATTTTCAAGCATGAAATATATTATTTGAATATTAAGATTAAGGGTTTATCAGTAAATGCTCAGACTGTCTTAAGAAGTTCAACAGCAAAGATTACAGATATGCTGAATACCCACCCGCTTGATTGCGGTCAAGCTGCCATTAGGTCGACCATAAACTGAAGTATATCAATTTAGATGGTTAAGTTGCTTGCCTGCTCTTTTTTTTACCATTTTTTTTTCATTCGAAAGTTCATGCAGAAGTGTCGGTATGACTGCGATTAAGTGAGAATTCAGCCTAATCCATACTTATTGGATGCTTGCTACACGTTTTCATTATTAATAAATTACCAATTTTTAAATAAAATATCCTTCAATTCCGTCTTCTTGAATAATAGCTCCTATATATGAAGGAGTATATGCCACTGTCAAAAATCCTTGTCTTCATCAAATAATAAATATATTATTCACAAAGGGTTCTATGTGTAAACAAATTAGTTTTCTGCACACTGCCGACTTTTCATGTGTCTACTATACTCTTGCTTATAAATTCTATGAAATCTTTATAATGATCTAAGTATTCACCATATTTATCATATAATTTATATATTATCTTTATAATTTAATTATAAACTCTTAATTATAATCTTTATAATTTAATCTCTATTTATCATATTATCTTTATAATTTATCTCTATTTATCATATTATCTTTATAATTTAATCTCTATTTATCATATTATCTTTATAATTTATCTCTATTTATCATATTATCTTTATAATTTAATTATAAACTCTATCTCAATGCACTTGATACTCAATTCCATCCACAACAGAACATAAAAATATTTCAAGTTCTTATATAATTATAAAACATATGTAGAATAATTGACAGGCTTCGATAATACTTTATTTTAGCTAATAAAAATGATAACTATTTTTTTAGGTGATCCAGATGATAGAAGCTTACGTAGAGTAGAATGGGAAGTGCTCATACCTAAATTGATGCGGGAGAAAGCCAAAGCCGAAAAATGTACCGAAGCAGTAAAAGCGTTTAATGAATGCTGTAAAGAACAGTCTGTTTTATTGGTAGCCAAATGTCGGAACGAAAATGCAATCATGAAAGACTGCTTAGTTTCTTGGTACCAGAATGGTGATTTTAAAAATGAATGCAAGGAAATATATCTTAAAGAAAGAAGTGAATACAGACGTACAGGAGTTCCGAAAAAACTAAGAAATTTAGAAACTAAATAAAAAAGTGCGCAAGTATCTGTTGCAATAATTTCAAAATTAAACACAATTTAACTGATTTGTGATTATAACCAGTATCAGTTTTATAAAATATATTTTACTTAACATATAATTCAGGTAAAACCATTATCTATATCAGACAATTGTTTTATTTTGATTATAGTATTTGAGAAAAGTTGTCATTGCAAAGTATGTTTAACTTTCTAGTTAAAAAAGCTCTTTTTATTCATATTTAGCTATGTAATATTTTTAGGAAAAAAAAAACTATTATTTTTATTGTTAATTTATTTCTATAAAACTGTTACAAAAAGTAGTTGTATTAGAATTTAAGATTTTGCTTTACATGTTATTTCTTAAATATAATTAAACATTTTAAAAATATTTCTTTTCTTAATCCTCCTCAAAATCTGCTCTCTCTTGTTTCGAAATCCATCTTCTTAATAAAACTTCAAGTACTTTGAATTTTTTCACATTTTCAGGATTCTCACATAAAGTGTCCATACTCTCTCTGTCTGGCACAATCACTTGGGCAACAATAACTTCCTGAAAAGAAAATGAATTATGTGATACCTTATATACAGGTTCTTGAAAACAAATTAAACAGTCTCACCAGATGTAAATTGCCTTGAAGGTACTTTAATTAGTGTGAATAAATTAAGAAATATATAAAAAATATAAAAAATCTGAAGCACATATAAACATTGCATGGTTCCTTCAAATACTTTCTTGTTTTTTTTACATTACCTATTGAGAGTGTTCTTCAGCATTCTATAGCCATAAATATAATTTTTGGTACTCAAATTAGTTTTTGAATACAATAAAATTGAAAAAACCATATTTTTCCAAGTATTTTTTTTATAATTTATGTTAAAAATTAAAGTCAAATTGATTTAACGATAATGAGAATATGTCATACTTTAAAGACCTTCATTTGAAGATAAATTAGATATAATGGCTTCTAAAATCAGAATAATGCTTGTGAATTTTATTAATTTTTTTTTCATTCGTTGCTTTGATATTTCAATACACAAAAATTAAATTTTACAAATGTACATATGAGGTGTGTCCGCTAATTTTATGATTATGCTACAAAAATTAAATATCGACCCTAGAGCAGCAGTACCTCAGTCTCTTTTCAAGTTCTCTCCTTGGGAAGCCACAAGCTATTAAGTATCTAGAAACACAGACATGCCATAAAACTCCTCCATCCAGATCAGTCCACAGCCTGGCACTTAACGTACTTCACATCCGTGGCTGAACTAGATCAAAGACAATCTGCGGTCATTGAAACCCTTCTAATAGGCCCTTAAATATCATTGCAATAGCAGAACCAGTTGGGAAAATATTGTCATTGGTTGAATGAGTAGCAAATAAATCTCCTAGACCAGAGGTCGGCAGACTTTCTAGTGAGATGAGCCAAATATTAAGTAAACAGAATCTCAAAATTTTCGTAGAGCCGCTATATAAATTTTCGCTGTAGCTAACATTTTAATGATGAAAAAAAACCTAGATAAAATCAAGATTTTTATTTAAAACTCAAATTCACAATACAGCCATAGGCTACATAGAATAATAGAATATGGGAGTTATAAGCTTCAGTAGCTCAGTGCACTACCTATAAAACAAGAAAACCTAAATAATTCAACACTAATAAAACATAAGAATAAGATTGTGCCGCTTGTGTTCGTTCATCGGCCGTGTTCATGCTCTTCTGATGAGGCTGCGGAGTGGAGGTGAAGCTGGAGTTGAAGAGTCGCACATGCCTATGAAAAGAGCCGCGGTTTGCCTACCCCTGTCCTAGACACTACTTATTACTTATGCTCACCAGTATGTAAATTACCAATAATTTTTAGAGGTTTATTTTAATGTCATAATTGACAAATTTTGTTAATATTTTTAAAGAATCAATATGAAGACCTGTATCCTTATTAGAACAAATAATAAAAGGAAGAAATGCTTTTACTTCCAAGGGTGAGAACTGATGACCCATTAAAGTGGATTCAAACTTTTGCTCTAGTAAAAACAAATTGAATTACTTACTTTAGCTGCAGTACCGGCCATACGAATAATACCAAAAATGGTCTTCCAATCAAATTTTTGCTGTGGATGTGATGATTTTTGCGAATGAATAACTTCAACAAGCACAATATAATTAGCATGATAAAATGGTTGTCCTTCCTTGTATAGAACTAAAACAATATATAATCAACAAATATTATATTTAATTGACACACATCAGCCAACATATTGTATTGAGAGTATGGTGTGAATGATAAATGATTAAGTGCAATTGCATCGCTGTATGAAGATAGTAGTTCATGTAAAGAGTAAACGGGGAACTTACTGAGCGGTTTAAAATTACTAAACGTGTAAATCAAGGAAGGATGTGTGATGTCACCTTGGTTGTTTAATTTATATATAGATTCGTGTGTGTGCGATTTAAAAGAGAATGAGAGGTGTAAGGAGTGAAATAAATATATATGAACTTCTGTATGCAGATGTTATACTTGCTGAAAATGAAGGTGATTTAAAGGATATGAGAAGTGAACAATATGAGAGATGTGTAGTAAAAAAGGGTTGAAAATTAATGTAGCAAAACCAAAGGTTATGGTTATAGAGAAGTGTGATGAAAAGTGTGTGTGATGTATGGGTTAGTTCAGAGAAACTTGAGCAAATTGACGAGTTCTGCATAACTACACAGACTGGGCAATAAGTATGGGCATTGTATGGACTTTCATATGACCTGAAGTACATACAAAAGTAAAGTGAAGAAGTTGTTTTTACCGGGATGAATTAAGTAAATTATATGGGTTTGTTTTGTTACTGTGCTGGGTTCATATGATAGTGTTTTTTTTCTATTGTATATGTATATTACAAAAAAAAATATTTTACTATTTTTAAATGTTCGTATGATTTTATTCATTTCAAAAAGTAAAAATTATAAACAATTTTTTTCATTAGTCAAATTTTTTATAAAAACAAAATATTTGAGAAAAGATAAAGAATAAAATATATACTTCACTTACGAAAATCACCTCCGAATTTGATACCAGGTTTAACAACCCAACCTTTTGATCGATAGTAGTGATATACGATATATTTAGAGCAAAAATCATGTTGAGTTTTACAAAACAAATGCCAAGTTTCGTCTAGACTAAGAGGTCTTCCAAAATCATCTAAAATTTGAAGGCAACCGAGGCCATATGCCAAAAAATATGCTTCTTGAAAAGTCAATACCAGATTTTCTTGTAAATTGGATTTATCAATATAAAGTTTTGGGTTCAAATCTTTAAAATAATCATCTGTCTCAGAATCACTGTCTGGAAGAACTATCACTGAATCCAAAGGGAAATTTAAATCATGGATTGACTTTTCTTCTGTTTCTAGATCTTTGCTTATTTTTGATTGCTCATCTTCATTGATATTGTCAACAACTTCGATCGACGTATTATTTTGTGATATATCCATTTCATTAGAATTTGAAGATACATTTTGGCTCTGTAACGTCATATTCTCTTCATCACTCGAAAGGATGTCTATAATTTCTGATTTATTTTTAGATGTGGTGTCACGATTTACACTTTCATTTTTGTCTTGGCACTCTCCTCGAGGACGTTTAATTGAAGCCTGTAATTTCAAGATTTCTTCTAGAAGAGTAGATGCCTCTGAATGATTAACATGTTCAGCTTTAGCTTTATCCATCCACATTTTTCTATGCAAGTACTGTCTTTTTCTAAGAAGTAAAGGTAATTTAGAATTATTTCTCATAATATACGGTCTAGATCTTGAATTAGAACCTTTCCCAAAATTTCCCATATTATGCAATGCACTAATTTCAGCCGGTTCTTTAACCACTACTCCAAATCCATTAAATATGCCAGTACAAATTATAGGTACCCAATTATCTATAGAGATGCCTATTTCAGACTCAATAAAAATAGGAAACGGTTGCTGCAATTCTAGGTTGCACTGCCTTTTCCTTCTAGGATTTTTAAACTCCATTTCTAAGTATATTAAACCTTTCCAACGATTATTTTTTTAGGTTAATCTATGCGAAATGCATAACAGATAAAATCATTGTCAAAAATAATAAATCGATACCACTGAAAAATTAAATCAGACCTATTAAAATATTTCCCCGCTTTTAAAAGAAAAAAATATATAATTGGAAGGTATAAACAAACCAGAAACAAACGTCAAATCTGACAATTTTATAACTAACACGATGACAAAACTAATCATTGCATCTAGGAACTAGTAAACTCTTCTGTGTATTTCTTTGTAGGTCATTCTAAAACAAGTTATTTAAGGGATCAAAAAGGGAGAGTTCACGGTCAATATTCAAGATCAAAAAAAGATTTACGAATTTGGTTTTCTTAACAATAAACTAAAAAATAAATAAAATCTTATTCTTTACCGATACGAGTCATTTGAACTAGATTTAATTTATTAACTTTATATGTGTACTTTACAAGCATAATTGTAACATTTTATGGTCACGACGAATACTTATATTTTAAATATTAATGCTAGTGAATATTACAAACATTTTGAATCACATGTGTATTAAGAAATTTAATTACTTTTTGTTTTTTTACTCTTTTACAAATTAAAATCGCGAGAGCAAGAACTAAATAGCTGACATGTATAATATAAGAATCGGTTTATTTTCCAAAGAAACATTAATTGTAAAATGCAAGCTACAACCGATCCGATTAACAAGCGAATGTTATATAGTTGCGCACATTTTCCACTTACGCTGGTTCTTACTCGTTGAGTTTACTGTACAATACTATAAATACGTGGAAAGTCTTAAATCGCTATTCGACTGTTTCCGAATTGTATGAAGAGTAATCACTAGTTTGGTGCAGTGCAATACCTAAAGATATTATTATTATTCCAATAAGACTGCGGTTTTACATGAGAGTTGTTTATTGCACCTGGAAACTCGTTTTTCAACTTTTCTATTAATAAATAATTGTGAAAATATTTTGGTTTAACGCGAATCGTACCGCACGCGAGCAATTTTATTGAAGTTACACACATAAGTTTTACATCGCAAGTTGAAACGCATGGTTTTGAGTTACTACCTGGATGAATCCATGGTGATATTTTTTCAAATATACATCAATAAAACATAAACAACTTAATGACAGTTATTAAACTTTTTTACAGACAAAACTATGATGGATATTCAATCACCCACAAACAAGACATTATTACCAATAAAAGTTTTTTTCGGTGAATCTATGAAACCTTTGAAGATCACTTGAAAAGCTCATGCTGATAAAAATGCAAAGATTTATTTTATTTTCAAGCACTCAAAGAACAATTTTTTAAATAACCAACGTTGACAGGTATGTTTTCTACCGCATTCAAATAAGATATAATGACGTGTTACGCGCATCTTACAAAAGTTAGTTACCATATCAGGAAACCCGCATACTATTGTGGAAGAACTGTTTCTATCGTATGTTAGTGAAGTCCTGCGTACTGTATTGCACAATCCGACGTCGTCTGATATTATTATGAAAATTCTTTTGAACAATAATACAGCGCAACGACGAATTAATGAAATGGCCCAGGACGTGAAAGTCTCATTATGTGATTTTTTTAAAAACAACTCAGATCTCTTTATAACTCGATAAGTCTACTTTACCAGGTAATTAAGTTTATTTTTAGCATACCATATGTTCGATTCATTAAAGATGAAAAAACTGGCCAAACATTATTATTTATAAAAAAGTTATAACTGGCCCTAAAGGAGAATCGATATTTCATGCATTGGAAGAGTTTTTTTAAGAAAAGGAAATTTCTCCGAATAATGTCATGTCAATTGCTATCGAAGGTGATCCAGCGATGGTAGGACGCTAAGCGGATTTATTTTATTTGAATAAGTTGGGGCCAAATGTATTCACTGTGCACAATGTGATTCATCGATAACATTTAGTGACAAAAAACCTTAGTGATCACCTGCATCGCTCATTACAATATGTAATTTCAGGAGTTAGTAAAATCAGAAGCCATACACTCAATGATAGATTATTTGAACAGCTTTGCATTGAACACGATGAAGATTTTAATAGTTTGATACTTGACACAGAAGTACATGTATGTTCGTTATCATGGGGCTGCCCTTTAAATTTATCTTACAATATCTTTGATTGTCGTAGAGTTTTTTTAGAACAATGATGATTAATTACGAGAAAGCTTAGTGAAGTTCAAAAATGACATAACTTATTTAATATATTTGTACAATAAAGTTTAAGGAAACGAATTTACAGCAGCTACAAGATGAGCTGGATTTGATCAAAACAAAAGCTCTTCCTACATTTGTATCGAAACTAGACTTTTAAAAACGCAATTTAGGACGTGAAGAATTTTACCAATTTCCGAATCTTTCAATAATCCATTTGAAGATATTCTTACAATTAATATTCCCGATCGGGGCTTGGAACCATTCTCAAGTACTGAAAAATCAGAATTGCAATTACAAAAAAAAAATATCGACAAGTGAAGTATTAAAATAGAAATTAAAAAACAAGCACCAAAAGTTTTTGTTGTACAAGTAGACACCCTTACTTTATTCTGGATTATGGGCTGTGGTATTATCATTATCATCATATTTATTTGAATGGATTTAGTGCGGTCGCAAGTCTTTTGAGTAGAAAGAAGTTCCGACTGCAAATAGTTGACCGAGGAGATTTAAGGATAGAGCATAATTCATATACCATAGACAAATTGGCAGTACAACACTAGGCTCATTCTTCTAATTAGTGAGTGCTCTATAATTGTAATGTTTTAATTTATGTTGATTATTAATAATAGTGAGCAATCTAATGTGTTAATGTGCATTTTTGTTATTTAGTTATGTTATTTAAAGTTAAATAGCTTTAAAATTACTGTTCCAATTTTTTTATTTCCAAATCAGCTAATTCAAAAATTATGCAGACAGCTACATAAATATTTTGGTTTAAATTTAAAAAATCCTGACACTTTTTTACAATTATGTTATTAGTTGAGATAGAAACAGAGTTATCCCGAGGGGGTGTTGAAAAAGAACTATATTTGAAAAGGGGTGGATAACCAAAAAATAGTTTGGGGAAACTCTAATCTAAACTGTCCTAAAAACTAAATTGTCATCATCATCGTGATTAGATGTTAAAAAAACTAGCATGCTGCAACCATGTGTCATCAGGGAAGTGCAGACCTTTGAATTGTTTATAATATATACGGAAGGGAGTTCGTCAGGAATCAGGTTTTTTCCAGAAAACTAAAATATTATAGAGGCGAGGAACTAGAGATAAATGTTGGATTAGTTACTTAGATTAGATTAGTTTAATTACAGGGGCAGGTTGTAATGATCTTTGCTAAATGATTCGGCGCCCTAACAGAGATTGCGTTTTAGGGAGCTTTTCAATTAGCTGGTAGTTAAATAATATTATCTTATGCCAATTGCATATACAAAACTCCTACCATTTGTATATGAAACAAATCTTGATGGATTAAGTAATAGAGGATCAAGTAATTGAAAAGGGTGAAATTTGCTTTGAACAATGAAATATTAGAACGAATTGAAGAATTCTGCTATGTGGGAAGTATGTTCTCAGACGACGAAACGGAGGAAACAGATACTGAACGCTGAGTTGCAATAGGAAACAAACTTAATAGGCATAAAATTATATAATCAAATCACGTAATATCAAGATCTGCTAAAATTATATGGTTCACAACAGTGTTAGTGCAATATTCATATAAGGGGGCGAAACGTAGGAAAATTAATGAAAGGATCTGAGTAAATGCGTGCACTGAGTAGAATATGTGGTGTGTTTATGATATGATATGTGGTGTGACAGAATAAAAAATAGAATAATTATTAAGAATGAATGTGATCTAAAAACTGATGTGTTAAGTAGCGTAAAAAATAGCACATTAAGATGGTTTGGATATGATGAACGGATGGTATAAAAACGGATGGTGTATGTATATGGAAGAAGTGAAGGAAGTATGTATTTAGTTATAGGAAAATGTCGTGATGGTATTAATTTATATATGCGAGGGTGTAATTAATTTATATATGCGAGCTCCAAATAAATCTCGCACCCCCATCCCTACTGTCAAATCATCTGATGTTATTTATATTATTCTGTTGGCAACTTGTTTGGCGTATTGGTAGTCATGGTTTTTGTTTATTGATCGAATAGCTTTATCTCTTTCTACAATATCATTTTAAGGTTTGTACAAAAGAGATAGTGAAAAAGCAAATACGACTAATTTCAGGTTAATCAGTCACAAGACTTCTCAGCTGAATTTGGTCTACGACGTATTGTGATATCAAAATTCTAGATATTATTTGTCTTTAAATATTACCTTTGTTCGCAAACATCAAATTAACACACCAAAATGACTAATACACAGGAAAGTGCAGTCAAAAATATCATTCCTTCACTGCCAGATGAGAAAATCGGTAAGAACGCCCATGTCTCACATTTTTATTTAAACATTTCAATTTTAATAATGCCATAAGAATACACTTTAAAATGTTCCTTTTCTTTTTAGATATGATTGCAGCTACGAGTGTTTTACAACAACAAGCGTCTGACATTCGTCAGCAAAAAGTTAATTGGCAGTCATACTTTCAGTAAGTAACAGATTATAATTTTCTCATCAAATTTACCCCTATTTATATTAATTTACTCAATAAACAGCCCCTGAATACCCTCTGCATTGCCTTGTCATTTTTGTATAGTTGAATATTTGCACGATTTTTCAAACGAATCAATTAAAAATTCGTATTTCCACACAATTTTGGATCTGATTTGACTTTAGTTTTTCGCTGCCATGGAATTTTTATATGATTAACTTGTGCATTTTTTTATTACTCCTGGTGTATGTGACATAAGAGCATTGATTTCACTTAAAAAATACTTGGTGATACTTAAAAAAACATTTAGTAAATATCAAATTAGAGATTTCATTTCCATTGTAAGAAATTAGCTTTAATCACTTAAATGACATCTTATAACTTATTCTTCGCATGCGAGCACTTCACAAGTATATTAAATGGTACCACTAACATCCCAATAGAGTCAGATGATATGCATAGACAATATAATAACATATATAGACTCAGGACATGGTAAGTTGTCTAACAAATCATGATTATTAATAAAGGCTAGTTGTATACCGTAGTTTCCGGAAATAACTAGTCATGTTACACATTCCTAATAGTCCCAGCCCACCTGGCTAAATGTTTTGTTCCACAGTGAAGTAGTTGCAACAAATTATGTGTACAATTCCTGCATAATGACTGCATAGATCAGGCATTCAATATGTACACAGTACGGACTTTCATTTGACTGCAAGTGTTGGATTTGTCTTGTATCGTTTTTTTCTATTGTATAGCACCGCTTACATGCCAATGTTGAATTTTATTTGTTTTTTTTGTATTGAGCTCATTTGACCGTTGAAATAAAATAAAAAAATAGAGATTTATCTACAGCTAGAAAATATGTGAAAACTATTTTTTTTAAGTAAAAAATATGTAGTGTCATTTGAGTAATTAAAATCACCACAAGAACACTTCACTTAAGTAATTTGGCAATTAAATTAAACAGGGTTACTCTTTTTAAGCCAATTTATTGTGGGTCCATACACAGTGTTTCATTTCTTAACCTTTTTACGGCGATGGCTCGAGTATCTTTCGTGTGTCCCACAGGCGGCGGTGTTTTACCTCAATAAATTTATATTGTATCTACATAAAAATATGACTCACCATTATCCCGAATCTGATTACTGTGGAACTGTGCGCCGATGCATTTTTTAGCTGACAGTATACACATGTAATATTATCCAAATCAAAGCTATAAATAAAGTGCGACAATATAAGAAGCAATAATCGAAGAAAACAATAATCCATATACAATGAAAAAGGCAATTAATTCAATACGCAATACGCGTACTTACAAAAAAAATATCGACGCAAAATACGTCATATTGATCGGGAGCAATCGTCATTAGAAACATGACCTTCAACACACCCGAACGTGTGGCGCTAATATTTAAAATGCTTTAAATTTCGACGGCCTCGAATCGGTCTGTTTAAATCCTTCTTATGGATCAAGTACTTGAAGTTTTGATGATTTTAAAAGAGGTGTCACTAGAGGACACGTTTTGTCTTATATTCAGGTTAAAAATTTTAAAGAAAATTTAATTTTGACTGAGATATCGACACGCAAAGTTAGTGGCCACTTAAATGGCCGCTCGCCAGGACGGCACGTATTATGTATGGGCCAGTTAAGTGGTCCCCCGCCGTGAAAGAGTTAATAGTAAGACAGTGTTTGACAGATGACTTACACAGGTTTTATGTGACACAAGATAAAGTGCTAATGATAAATGGAAGCGATCATATTTTTCATTTATTTGATCTACTCATACCTGTATTTACTCTGGCATTAATTTCTCTATTACCAGTGATAGTATGATATGAACAGGAATGGGCCAGTAGTTTGATGGTGCTATCCATCCACAAGACTATCCCTCAAAATAATAGAATTTTCAAGGTGTGGATGCTATCGGTTTCTGTTATTCTATGCAAATCGAAATTTTAATTGAACTTTTATCAATTTAATACTTACTTCTTTGGAATAGTATATCATCAGTTCCTATATTTACAAGTGAATTTTGTATGACAGCTGTCGATAGTTGTAGTAACTCTAAGTGTAGAGTAAATTGAATTTATGGTTTTTCTTTGCAGGTCTCAAATGATCACCCAAGAGGACTTTAACTTTGTGACTAACTTCGACACTTCCGACAGCCAGGCAAAAGAAAAGTTGCTAAGAGAGAACCGGGCCCAGTGCGCCAAGACTTTCTTCAATCTCTTGGGTCATGTCAGCAAGGATCAAACAATTCAATACATCTTAATCATGATTGATGACATGTTGCAGGTATATAATGAGTTTACACTTTTGAAGATATCTTTTAATTATTTCCTCTACATTAAACAAATTGGTGAATTTTACACAGATCCTTTTTGACACTTAGTAATAGAAACTTAGACATACCTGCTTGGCCGTTCTCTAAATTACAGTCTTTATTACTGACTACACAGTCAACTGATTGATAGGCCGATGGCATAGAGGTAATCAAAAAGATTCTTAAGTTGACACTATTTTAGAGATATCAGATTGAAACATTGGCAACCTCAGAGTGATCGTTGATCACTAAATGGCACCAGAAAATGAATAAATATAAACAATACAACTATCTCTATTTCTGTCTCTCTCTTTCTTTTTTCCATTTGTTTTTTTGATTGGGGACTTGTGACCATTCTAATATCTTTTCCAAAATGTTCACATTACTTTTTCAAGCAACCAATTTCTATAGTCCGGTAAGTTTCAAATTTAGCCATTTTGATGTTACACGGTTCGAATTTAGCCATTTTGATATTTGCCAGTGCAGCAGATATTCAGCTGAATTTGCTAACTTCAAAAATCAGATTACACATATAAAACTGGGTTGTTAAAAGGTTAACATTTTATTTGGATTTTATATATTTATTTTAACCCTTCCCTTACGGTGCTAAAATTAAAACGCGCGCTCCGGCGTTGGGTAGTGAGTACGCGATCAAAAATTAGCGATTTTAAATCGGAAAAATAAGAACATTCATAGATAATCCCCTTAATTAATTATAATTGAAGTTAAAAATTATAATAATTGAGATTTATTTGCTGAAAACATTAAAAAACCATCTGGCAACGCTCACGGAACGGGCATAGGTCCGATCTGGTTGCAAGCTCAAAAGCTACTGTCGCGTGAGGGGGCTTACTCCCACTACCGCTACCGCTGCCACTGCCAGGGGTTTCAAATCATTACATATATTTTGTTAATTAAATAAAAAATAGTATGTGTACGTAAATAATATCTTAAAAAACAAATTTAAGTATGGATAATTTCACAAGTACTATAATTAAACACAATAAACAAAATGACGTAAATTAACACGAATAAAATTATAACTATAACAAAATATAAAATACAAAAAAATTCTAAATTTTATCGCAATTGCCGCAAAAGATGTATTTTTTCTCTTTTTGGTGGCTTGTACACACAGATTTTTGACAAATGTGACAAACTATCGTGCTTCTTTTTTTAGCATTGTATGGGCAAAATCTGCAAGTTCTCGCCGGTGCTCGGGACCCTGATACTCTTGTTGATTCACCCGGTGGATTTCTTGAAATATTATCATTAGTGACAGCAGTTGCGGTTGATATTTGCTGATAATAGGATAAAACTGTTTCAAAAGCATCTAGCTGTTGTTTATGGAATCTGACCTTACTATCCTTTCTTCTTATAATATTGGGCCTCGCCAATTCTAAACTAAGCTCTCTTATAAAGCATTTTCTTTTGCTTCTATTGCTTTTTTTTCCACTCCGGATACTTTTCAATCCATAATAAATATGTGTTGAGTGCTGCTATGTCTATCATTTCTATAAACAAACGAAACGGCCATCTACTTGTTGATCTTACACAAGAATATTCGGCGGTCATTTTGTCGCCTGTGTCAACAACACCTTTAGTTTTATTATAATGAATAATAATTTCTGTTTTTTTTTTGTTTCGGTTTGGCTAATTTCATTGCCAAGAAACTGAGACGATAGCAACAACACTGCATTGTTTTTCTGAGGTACATATGACACGAGTGTTTTATTTGGAGTAAAACCAAACAAACTACTATGCAATGGCCTAAAAACTCTTTAGGGATTTATCTCTTATTTTTTCTTAGTGTGCCAGTGATAGTCAGATTTTTAGACAGAAGATTGTCTGCCAATGGGACTGAAGTAAAGAAATTATCTGTGGTAATACCCCTGTTTGTGCCGTATTGAGGTTGCACCAATTCCATTACGACACGATTACCTTGATTTACTTCTCTTTTATTATTTATTATGCCTGTATAAATTTGCATGTTATAAATATATGCTGTTCTAGCATCAGCTGCCACCCAAATCTTTATGCCATACATGGCTGGCTTCGACTTCATATATACCCGAAATGGGCAATTGCCTCTGTAGGCCGCCAAACGCTCATCCACAGTTATATTAGTCGATGGAGAGTAATTAGACTTACACGCATCTACTAATTTACTGAAAATGGACTTTATTGGCTCTAACTTGTCCAACGAAACTTCAAATCTCTGTCGCCTTGTCTCTCTATTATCGAAACGAATATTACTATAAATATTTATAAATCTGTCTCGAGACATAGCTGCAGTGATAAACGGCTGACAAAATGGTTCTTCACCTGTCCACAACTCATTCAAACTTAGTTTTCGGGTACGATTTCTACCGGAAGCGAGCATTATACCGATGAAAGCATAACGTTCGATCGATAACTGCTCAATCTTATTGTCGAGTAAACGCCGCAATTGACGATTCGTTTCTTCACATATTTCTCTCACTATATCTGCGCTTATAAATAAAGCAAACATTTCTCTCATTGTGCCTACTAATGTACTACCGTTTCTTAGACCAGAGGTTTCGGTGACAATATTGCATTTTCGACGTTTCGATAACGGTGCTGGTAATGTACTCCATTCATATCCATGTTTTGATATAAGTTTTTCTCCATCGTCTTCATTTTCACTGTCAGATGTTGAGTCCGATTTTTAAATTCGACTTAATCTTCAGTATATGTTATGTTATCGTTCACTTCAAATTCTATATCACTATCATATTCTAGTTCTAGCGCAATCTCTTCGTCTGTTAAATGTCTTGCAGTCATTTTTTTTTTCCTAAAAATAGAAGGGTATGTGAAAATATAAATAGGAAATACAATTCAGCAGAGTAATAAAAAATCTAATATTTAAAATAATAATTACCGTAAATAATGTTCACAAATAAATAGCTGATAAGTAAATTACATATCCGCTCAGAGAAATGAACTGAAAAGAAATGTAAATACACTATACACACTAATAATATATAATGACAATACAGTATCTAGAAACATACATACCCAAAAAAAAATATTTACTATCGAACAGAAATAATAAATCACTTAAGAACCCCTGTAGTCCGTATATATGACTCGAAGGAAAAAAACACGATTGAGACAATTGAGCTCCTCGCAATTCAGTGAAGTATGCAAGAGTGAGATGCGAATATAGTGTGGCGCTTCCCGCAAACTCTTCACCTATCGTCAAAACCCAAGGTGGAGGCACTCAGTGTTTAACACGTTCCGCGCCGCGTAGGTCACCGGTGACCTACCGTGTTTTTGACCAGGGCGCCACATAGGTCACCGGTGACCTACGTGTTTTTTTTTTATAAACAGTCCCAGTGCGCCAGCGGTCACATTTACTACGAATTTTAACATTGAATGTGACCTATACGGCGCCCCTGAATATAATGCACATAAAAACTTCCAAAATTTTGTTTGAAAATGCAATTATTTTTAATAAACCTCCAGGTGTACATGAGCAAGCTATTACGGTTTATTTCTTTCAAGGATAAACTAGCCTCTACAATTAGGCTAGGGGGTATAGAAGAAATTCCAGGGATAACATAATGAATGGGACCATCCGTTTGTCACACTCTGGAAATTTATGAGGGTGCATTGTCTATGCAACATTGTGACCCTTTTTTTTGGAGCTATTGTCTCAGTAATCATAAGAGATTATTATGTTATGGCGTAACACTATAGCATATTACATAAATAAATAAAAAATATAATAAGTAATAAATAAGCATGCTACAATTTGTTTCGACTACAAAAGTTTATGTTGTATATACATGTATTACCGTACGACGCCGCGTAGGTCACCGGTGACCTACGCTCACAATATCACCTAAAATCAGTTTATTTTTAAAAATAAATCATTATTTATGAAGCCTATATATGTATACATAATATAAACTGTAATTTGTTTAGTGGCACAGGTACTTATTTTCTCAAAATGTACTGCGGCACGGAATGTGTTAAATGCGAATTTGTGTCCGATCTTCACAAAACACCTACGATGTAGTCGATAAATTCTGATTATTATTAATATTATTTTTTAAATCAATGCGTAAATATATTATGGAGGAATACCTAAAATCTTAACCTTTTATTTATTATATTTATAGAGATATTGATGGTTATTAGAAGCAACGTGTAGAAGATACCCAACACAGGGAAGGAAAGGTTAAAGTCATCCATCAATCACACTCAAAGGGTATTTAAGGAAATAATTCTATTTCCTTAAATATATTTTTTCTTAGTGGTTTTTATGCTTTTCAAAACACCTTGCAATAAAGTCAGTCACTACGCAATACATATCGTGAATCATTTAAAATTTAGTTTTAAATTATTGTTGCTTCTTGCTCTACTGCAGCACACCAGAAAAAAAAAAAATAAAATGGATTGTAGCATTTGTAAACATTTTTTTTATGTTTTAGGAGGATAAATCAAGGGTAGAAATCTTCCGTGAGCATGCAGTTCGCAAACGAGATTCATTATGGAGCCCATTTCTTAACCTTTTGAACCGTCAAGATGGTTTCATAATGAACATGTCATCCAGAATCATTGCTAAAATAGCATGTTGGTCACGTGAACTTATGGAGAAAACTGATCTTCATTATTACCTCACATGGCTTAAGGATCAGTTGAAACTTAATGTAAGACTATTTTTTTAACTTATTTAATCTCTTTTAAACACAATATAAACAGCTTTAATAATTGAGTTTTTATTTTCATTTTATGCAGTAACAATAATTTCAGAGTTGTTACAAAAATGTTTGTTCATATTCTTAACAAATATTAAAAATAATTTTTTGTATATTCCATACACAGAGAATGAATTGGATCTATGATTTAGAAAATATTCAATTCTTCCATTAATGCTTGTATTACAAGAAGTGCACACAAAATTTAAGTATCATACATTTTTGTTAACCTCATCATTTTATTTACCTTTTGCTCAATTATACAAGTGAAAGTTAGTAATAATAGTTTAAACCTCAAGATTTACTTTAGAATAAATGCCCATCTCAAAACAGCTATAAATTTGTCATGCTATTTATCTGAATTAATTGCAAAACACTAAATTAAAGAGATTTTTTTCTTGATATTTAAAGAAATGTGTTATATGAGAGTAGGCTGAAAAATTCAAAGCCTTGAGGAAAAAAACACTGAGTATGGTTGGAATCATTTTTAATTTTCAATATAATGTCCTTAAAGCTTAATGCACTTTTCCCAACTCGATAGATTCAAAGCAAATATCCCAGTTTTATAGGATTCATCAAGATCTTCAAAATATTGCTGACAGCATTACTAGAGTTAAATTTTTTTCCCGTGAGATGTCTTTTGAGGTTAGAGAGGAGGCAGAAGTCTAACGGTGCCATATCAGGTGAATAAGGTGGATGGCTCATCAATTGAAAGCTTGTGGCATGCAACTGTGCAACTGCCACTGTGTGAATTATCCTGGTGAAAGACGCCACATCTGCATTCCGGGTCTCTTTTTCATGATTTCTTCTCTCAGTTGGGTTATGAAACTAATGTATTACTGTGTTGATTGTTTTGCCCTTATCTAAGTAATCAATCATGATATGCCTTTAAAATCAAAGAAAACTAATGCCATCACCTTGCCACCTGACAAAACTGACTTGGCCTTCTTTGGGGACGGTGAACCACTATGCTGCCACTGTTTCAAATGTGGTGGGTCAAGTTTTTGACTCCGTTTGCTATTAGTGGGTCCAAGTGTCTCCCATAGTCACAAATGGTGCCAAGAAATGATAGGTATTGGCGTCAAATGTAGCCAAAGAAACACTCCTATAAAATTTGGACACAAATACATTGTTGTTCCGGTGTCAGAAGTCTTGGCACTCACTGAGCAGCAAGCTTCTATTCCACCACCCATTCAAATGAGATTTTGAGGACCCCTACTGCCTCCATAACAGTACTTTAGGGTTGCAAAACCAAGTCCATGACTTGTAGACTTTTCTGGAATTACTGCAATCGACAGTCTTCCACTGCGATGGTCGTCTCCAACATCATGCCGTTTGAATTTAAACTCAACTACCCACTCTTTAACTATTGCAAATGACAGGGCAGATTAGCATTGTTTCCAACATCTCTTCAAAGATTTGTTTCAGTTTGAAACCGTTGATCAAAAAAATATTCAATCATGAAGTATACATACAAAGGTTTACATTGTCAATATTAATAATTATTAATATTATCAATGTTATTAATATTATCAATGTAATTAATATTATCAATGTTTACATTATCATAAAAAGGTTTACATTATCAATTTTCACAAAAATGTCAAACACACTTAATTCAAACAGCTGTCAAAAGTTAACGAAAATTCCAGTGATGTCAGATGTTGCCAATAGTAGTAAAAAGGTTTACATTATTGATAACAATGATAAATTGGGATTACTTATTTTTTTGAGGCCGCAAATTTTAAACAGTATATTCTAAATATTTCTTAGATTTCTCATATTTTATAATTGTCAAATATGAACAAACTTTTGTAGTCACAAATTATTCAAATAAATTAACTTTTTTGTATAGTTGTTTACAGCTCTTAACAAAATGTGTAGTATGACCTACCGTACCAGCATGTTTCTTTTTCATATACTGACATATATTTGAAATAAAAAAATTAACAAGTAACATCTGAAAAAAAATAAAAAAAGCTATAATTTTTATTTCTTCAACATTACTGACAATTTCTTTTATAAAGTTATATTCATGCATGTAGCAATAATTATTGAAATATAGGGATGTAAATAAAACATATCTAATTGTACTGAAATGTGAATAACAGTAAAATATTTTTAAATATAAGTTAATAGAAAAAAGGTTTTATCTCTTTTATGATTTGAAAATTAATTATTATTTCTATACATTCTCAACAATATATGAGTATTCTATTTAAAATTATTAAATTGGAAAGTATTAGCTAATTCAGTTATTAAACAATTGAAAGAGGTGAAAATATATATGTAAATGGGTCTTAAAGCCTTTCATGATGTGATTAAATTAAGAGTCTTCTTGCCTACACAGCAATTTGAGCAGGCTTTTAAGTATTTTTTTGGAAAATCTATAAATAAGGAAAAAGCTTCCATCAATATATATATAGTTTATTCACATTTTTTATATCTCATGTAACTTCCAAGGTCCATGCCACCAGTGACCTTGATTCTGACTGAATCAGCAGTCTTAAATTTAAAAAAAGTTAAAATACAATAAATACAAGATGACTTCAACTATTGCCAATTTTTTCATTTGATGCAAAATAATCAAAATGGTAACCGTTGCAAAAAAATCTATTTTTATGAATTTTTACTACTTTGGACTACTTGAAAATTATGCAGCCGTGTAATTTTAGAACTTAATAGTTAGCATGTTTTTCAACAGTTTTGTAAATGTTTAAATTAATAAATAGGTAAATTATTTTTATATAATCAGCATCACCAGTTTTGATAATTTAGTTCATTTATTTTATTTTTTTAAGTCTTATACTTTTGCAATAATTTTTATCTTAAAAAGAATTTCTGACACTTTTTAACACTTAATTATTTTTTAAAGCCTTATAATATTTTTTTATTTAACCTATTTCCATCCTCACTCTTATATTTTTTACCTTTTTTTATTACTGGTTAATATGATATTTTTATAATTAATTTTTTAATTAAATCAATCTAAAACATTAATTAAATGAAATTAATATTAAAAATTAATTACTCATTATTTTCATTGGATTTCATGTTTTGTATTTTTGTATTCAAGTCCCTTAACCCTTTTAATCCCACGGGGTCGATTATCTGCCCCAACTGGTGTATGCGAAAAATCCCACGGGGAAGATCATCGGCTTCAAAGTTTTCATACAAGTTTTTATGTTGAATATAAAAAATATAAATTTTTTTTTTTTTATGAAATATGAAAATTACTTATTATTTTACACTCTAAAGGGAGGTCTCCACAAAAAAAATTGGTTTTTAAACTAAATATTAACTGAGATAAAAAATAAAATATAGAGTACACCTATACCTCGCTATACGGCCGCTCTTTATACGGCATTTCGCTATAACGGCTTTTTTTAATTATGGCACTTTTTCGATTTACGGCCCACAATGTTTCGTTATACGGCCAAAAAAAAATGGTGTACTGTTAACAATAGTACTCACCGAGATTATTTGAATCGACTCATGTCGCGATTCAGAATCCGCGCTGCATAGATTCATTGACAAAAAAGATGGTGGGTTCTAAAATGATTTCATGGCGGGAATCAGTGTGGGAATAATCTTATTGATACGTCAACAATGGAAGATGGCATGGGGTCAGAGCTCGAAATGGAAAATTTCACGAACAGAAACGCTCAGTAGTATACTCGTTTTTAGTATGTGTGACAATTTCACGAACAGGAACCCTCAGTAGTATACATTTTTATTTATTTTATTTATCGAATACACATTTTTAGTATGTGAGAGAATTTCTCGAACAGGAACGGCGTTCCGGTCCATTCCGAGTTCTGCACAGGGTTTAAAATTTTTTTGAGAATGTCCCCAATCGATTTTGAAACATTTTAACCAAAGCTGGTGATCAAATATGTAAGGAAAGTACCAACAATGAATCTGTGAATTCCATATCGGGCGGGATTTAAAAGACGAGATTTCTTTTGTTTTTTCATTTATATGTTTATTTTTTTAATATCTGTTTATTATTTCATTGTTTTGTAATTTTATAAGCATTTTTATAGGAAATAAAAATAATAAACAGATCCAATTGAATTTGTATGGGTTTGTATCAAAATAATTGATTCGTTATACGACTTTTCGGCCAACTTTTCCGGAACGTATCTAGGCCGTAAAGCGAAGTATGGGTGTACTGTTTTTTTTTTGCCATAAAAATGGTTGGGATTTTTCGCACATTTTATGCAAAATATGCTGGGATTAAAAGGGTTAAAATGGGATGTTTCCATTGTATTTTTCGAATCTGTTTCTGAGGGATGTTCTTTTGGAGAGAAGTAGAGCTTTGAGGTTGATTTCTTCTTCATCTAATAAATTAGTTGTTTCAAATCAACCCAATAGGTTGTGGTATTATGATATAGCTTTTGCCATTGCTAGTTCTCTGGCGTGGAATGGTCGCCTCCAGAGGTATGGGTGGTGTATGCAGCTTTAGGAAGCATTTAAAGATAATCCTATTTCGGAGGTCTTATCAAAATTTATGAGTGTTTCTATATAAATTGTCCTTTTATTATTATTACAAGAATTATTTAACTAAGATACATATGTTTTTAAAAATCGAATAAAAAAAAGTATGTTAGGTCATAGATAATCACGAAATGTTGATTTTATTCGATGTTAATGGGTTGAAAATATTTTAGTATGTATATTTTCATATTTTTTGTAATGATGTATAATACGCATGTCGTATGAATTTTTCATTTTAACATTTTTGATTTCAGGTGATCATGATTGTTTTACTTTTATTAGTATTTTTTTATTGTTGACCAATTTTTAATTAACATTAGTAATTATATTGATTGCTTTTACAATTTTTCACCAAAATGTATCAATACCTTTCTTGATGAAATTAAATTTTAATAAATCACAATACATAACCACAAATTTGATAATCGAAAAAAGTTATAAATTTATAATTTTTTTAACATCTTTATTAGAATTAGAAGTATAACAATACTATGTTTGAATCTGTTTCTCGCAGTTATTTAATCCTTATCATTGATAAACTCCTATTTTTTTTATTTGTATTTCTAAAATATTTTGCCAATTTTTTCTTGTGTTGAATGTGCCATTTTACTCGTGGTAAACATGAAAAAATCTTAATTATTGTATACGAATTTAAAATTTACGTACTACTTTTTGTATAAAGTTAGGTATTGTTATATTTTTTGTTTCCTCTAACACATAATATAACTTGTTTATTTACTAAAGGCAATGGGGGAATAATACCGTATCTCACTTCTAATAACAAAATCAGAAAAAAATCACTAACGATTAATAAAAACTAAAATTATTTGATATTTTTCTCAAGTTTGATGTCTACACAAAATATTTATTTAACATACAATTTTATTCTACCAGACTCTTTTAATTGTTAAATTTGTCTTTGTCGTTAATAATCAACACATCTTAAAAGATTTTTTCAATAATTTATTACAGTAACAGTGTTTACAAGTGTACAGTATCTCACTTAAAAAAACATTATTTTATTAGTATGTGAAAAAAAAATTTTTTTTAGATTAGAAATCCATCAAAATATGTTCATGCCTTAACACATTGACTAATAAATAATGGTCCATATCTAAAATTCTTAAAAAATAGTAAAAAAAATGAGAGCAGATATAATTCATTATCATATACCCTTACAAACTCTCATTACCATTAGACCACTTCGGGCTCACTTATTTTTTAATCCAACCAAAGAAATTTGTAATATAGCAGCAATAGACATTTTGAACACACAGGGAAATTTTATTTAAACACTAAATGTGTTGACTTATTTTTTTCTTATAAATCTATTATAAACTATCTGCATATCATTTATGCAAATTGTCATAAATTTTTTTTTTGTTTATAAGTAGATTAAGGTTTATATAAATAATTGGCTGTAATAAGCTTAATAAAAAAAGTTATATAAATACAAATTAAAACAATAAAAAAATATTGTCTCTGGATAAAATAAAGTATGTAATTAAATAACATTATGAAATAATGAACATGAATTTTTCGATTTGGTGAAGTCGAGTTAAGTGAATCACTACAAATATGACCTAAATATACAAAAATACATTCAGGATGATAAATTAATTAATTCAGGTACTAGGAAAAGTTACTAATAAACAAAAATAATCAGAAATCATTTCTACAACAACAATATTACACGGTTTTGCATTACTGGCATTACACGGTTTTGATAGCTAAAACATATGATTGCTATGAAATATGAAACAAATATTAACACGCATTTAGTAGTTGCTTAACTTTGAACAAACATGTAAACAAATATTAATTATGATTAGTGAAGATGTAACACTGACTGCTGTTCCTTGTCAAGTTTCTATTTCAGATTATTTTTTTGTTGAAATGAAACTCTTTTTAAACAAAAATAATGTTCCACTAGATTCGATAGGAATGCTACTTTGGCGTTTTTTGTTGCTGGCAATACTGTGTACACCCCTTATTTCGTTTAGCATAGTATAATTAAGGATTTTTTTTACCAAATTTCATGTTCGTGCTTTCTAAAAAGTTGTTCCTAAATGCCTCATGAAAATAAAAATCGTACACATATTGTAAAGTGTAATGCAGCATTGTCTTGTTTTTATCTTCGTGCAAGTTATTAATTTAGTAAGTAATAACTAGGCAGAACTTTGTATGAGGATAAAAATATAAAAAATACAAAATTCCAGATATAACCGGAGGTCCACCCAATTGTTTGTAATTAATATTCTTTAAATGTCTAGAGTGCCTCTCTATATCGTAGCATTATATATAATAATATATTATTATAACCTTTATTTAAGTTTCCACTGTCAATCATCCGAGGGTTGAAAATATAATTTAGAGCAATGAAAATTTGCCATAAAAACCTATTTTACTAGGTGAGCGAGTGTAAGAATTGTTTGACTTATCCCGCTAGTTTAATATTAGAGTTTGATTTATGTGAAACTCAAGCAGTACATACGAGGGTGGTCCGATAAGTACTTAGCCTACAAAAGAATAACAAAAATTTTGGAAAAGTGGCGATTTATTTCTCAACATAATCTCCTTTGAGTTCGATACACTTGACCCAGTAATGCTCCAACTTCTTTAACCCGTCTGAAAAATACGTTTTCTGAAGGTCTGCAAAGTAGGCCTCCGTGGCGGCGATAACCTCCTCATTCGACTCAAATTTCTGCCAGGCGAGTGACTTTTTCAAATTTGGAAACAAAAAGAAGTCGCACGGGGCCAAATCCGGAGAATACGGTGGATGGGGAAGCAGTTCGTAGCCTAATTCTACCAATTTGGCCGTGGCGACGGCGGAGGTGTGAGCCGGTGCGTTGTCATGATGGAAGAGCACTTTTTTTGTCGCCAAATGGGGCCGTTTTTTCTGCAATTCGGTGTCGAATCGGCCCAATAATTCGGCATAGTAGAGCCCTGTGACCGTTTTGCCCTTCTCCAGGAAGTCGATGTAGATCACACCTTTTGAATCCCAGAAAACGGTGGCCATCACCTTTCCGGCCGATAGGACAGTCTTCGCCTTCTTCGGAGCATGTTCGCCGGGTGAAGTCCACTGTTTCGACTGTTCCTTGGTCTCGGGTGTGTACCAGTGTATCCATGTTTCGTCGACGGTCACGAAACGACGCAGAAACTCCTTCGGATTGCGCTTAAACATCGTCAAACACTGCTCTGAAGTGGTCTCACGGTTGCGCTTGTTGTCCGGAGTGAGCAAACGCGGCACCCATCGCGCCAACAGCTTTCTCATGCCCAATACTTCATGCAGGATATGACCCACGCGGTCTTTCGGGATGCCTACTGTCTCAGCTATCTCGCGCACCTTCAATCGGCGGTCTGCCAATACGAGATCGTGGATTTTTGTCACGTTATCCTCCGTGGTAGCCGTTTTCGGGGCACCTGGGCGTGGCTCATCAAAAACCGACGTGCGACCACGTTGAAACTCCTTAAACCAATTTTTGAAGTCGCCATCGAAGGAGAAGAGTCACCTTACACAGCTTCCAAGCGCTCTTTGATTTCGCTGCGCGATTTCGAATCGAATCGAATCACCGACCGATATTGCTCTTTTTCCATTTTTCTCAAATCCGCGGACACCCTCGCTTCCACACGTGGTCAAAACAAAACTACGTGTCCGATTCGGCTGAAATTTTGACAGTAGCTGTCACCGAGAATGTACTACGCCATAAAAAATTGCTCTTGCGATAGTGGTGCCATCGGGCGGTGAGGCTAAGTACTTATCGGACCGCCCTCGTATGTGTACGTACATAAATGTATAATAATATTTGTTACACCTACAATCTAGACAGGCACTCATACCAACTAAATGTTGAAAGATACATATTGTATGTGCTATTATGTATCAATGTCTCATACTAATACTCCCATTTCAGTGGCTGAATGTTTTTTAAGTGATTTATTTTATGTATGCTAAATTAAACTAAAATAATTATGTCTAATATGTGTAACTGTCTATATCACTTGGAGGTTTGTTGTCTTCTCAAAGTTATTAACTTTGCTTGATGAATTTAGCTACTAACACCATGCTGTTTGTGTTTTAAGTCTTCTGTTAGCCTTCTTGAAAGATTTTCCCTCTTGTGCCTTTCATTTTTAAATATTCTTTCCCAGCTTACATTAATAAGCATCCACATTGTGGCTTTCTTGATAGTTTAGTGGAGGTGCTGAAGTTTTAAATGTTTTCCATAATTGGAATGATACTTCACTTAATGAAATATTTGAAGGCGGACCAACTGATCGCAGACATTAAGCACGCTGACACAATGCGTCAGTTGAGTAGCGGTGCTGAGAAAGGAGGCAAGGGGACCCATGAGTCGTATACGGAAGTCTCTGCAGCTATTGATGATCTAAAAATGTATCCGGGTGTTGACATTTCGGTCTGTAATATTTAAGAAAAAAATAAATAACACAACAACAAAATCTCATCTTTAGAGTGAAAAAACATTTCAATACAAGATATTAAACTTTAATTATATTTCACCTCTTAATTTGTCTATTTGCTAAGCGATGACATACCTTGTTGGATTCCTGATAAATTCTGGACTGGTCACACTGTCAAACTTTGACTGCTTACATTGTACGATACCTGTGTATGTCATCTTGCTCTTATGCACCTACTCTAAAATACATTCTAGAAAATTGAAACAACAGAGGTATTGACTATGAGTAGGCTTTTCAAAATGATCTATTGTATTGGTGTCTTTCAACATACAATAAATGATTAGTATGGTATCAAGCAAATTTGGTAAGATTAAAAAAATGGATGTCATTTTTCTAAACAGTATATTTTGATTGTTTGGAAGACTTTATCAGTATGATACTAAGCCTTTCTGATTGTATTAAATGCAAGGAAAGTGAGATATATATATACGAGGCATATCCAGAAACTAAGTGTACTGATTTTTTGTAGGTTACAATTTTTTTTATTTAAACAAAAAAATTACTTGGTTACCGTAGTACATATGTAAGCTATTTTTCGACATAGTCGCATTCCTCTCAATGCAGGTGGTGAAGCGGGGTATCAACTTTTTGATGCCTTCCTCGAAGTAGTTTCCCGCCGACTCCTCCGTCCACTTCTCCACCTCCTCCTTTACCTCCTCGTCGGTTGAAAACCTTTTTCCACCCATGTGCAGCTTCAGGGAGGTAAAGAGATAGTAATCTGAAGGTGCTAGGTCCGGGGAATGCGCGGGATGGTTCAGGACATCCCATTTAAACGAGGCGAGCAGTTCCTTCGTGGCGTTGGCCGTATGTGGTCTTGCATTGTCGTGCAGCAGGCAGACTCCCTTTGTCAGCATGCCTCTCCTCTTGTTCTGAATCGCCCTCCGCAATTTTTTTAGGGTCTCACAGTATCTTGCAGAGTTGATGGTCTCCCCTTGAGGCATATATTCAATTAAAATTATGCCTTGACAATCCCAAAACACGGATGCCATGACTTTCTTGGCTGAAATTGTGGTTTTGAACTTTTTGACGGAGGGTGTGACGCCACTGTTGAGACTGCCTTTTGGTTTCAGGCGTGTAGTGTGCAACCCAAGTTTCATCTCCAGTAACGATGGAGCGGAGAAATTCATCTCCATGGAGTTTGCAGCGCCTCAAAAACTCTTGCCTTTTTACAAAATTTCGCACTTGGAGGGAGATTGGTTTGACATTTTTCACGAAACGTGTTGTCGCGTCGACACTTCTCAACGAACTGACCTCGAACCGGTCTCGTTGCGGAGGGGAAGGGTCAGGTTACACGGAAGTGTAGCCAACATGTCGATAATAAAATCCATCCGGTCGTGAGCCTCAGTACACTTACTTTCTGGATACGCCTCGTATATAAATAAACGATATATAAATACATTTTCAGTTTTAGAATTATCTTGCATTTTACTTATAATCCAGAAATTTTAAGAATGAGATTTTGAGCCAGTTATGAAGCCGATTGGGAAAAACCTATTGATCTTTACTATTTCATTGCACTCCCTTTGATCTTTGAAATTCAATAAAATAGTCTAGGACACAGTAAGGTTCGTAAGTTCCTCATGACCTTCCTTGAAAACGTACAAAAATCAGTCTTAAAATAAATTATGAGTATTATTATTATAATAGTTACTCTTTTTAACCGTTATAAAATTATATTTCCCATTAATAATAAGATCTTAGAATTTGAAATTTTGCTTGAATAATAATTGATTTGTATTTTCTCCACAGAATAATGAATATATCCAATCAGTCGCCCGTTGCCTGCAAATGATGCTTCGTATAGATGAATATCGTTTTGCTTTTCTGTCTGTTGATGGCATATCAACTATTTTATCCATTCTGTCTTCGAGAGTCAATTTTCAGGTAAAATATTTTCATTCTTTCATTCATATTTTATTTCTCAAATGATTTTAAAAAAGTAAAGCAAAAAACAATTTGTATTTTGTCATGTTTAATGTAAGATCATACTGAATTAAACGTATGATTTCGTAAGCAGAATAATTTATCAAGAATTCTTATTTCCGGCGGTTAAATCGAATTAGTCAAGAAAAATAAATAAATTGATTTGATAAAAATGTCCATTATGACAATTTTTTAACACTCTGTATGTATCTCATTCACTTTTATTTAAATTCACGGATCGGTGGGTTCTTTGTGAATAAATATTATAGAAAAAAAAACATTATAATTAGTTTCTAATTATTATTGGAAAAAACATTCTACTTCTCTATAAATATGGGTTCGATTTAAAGTAAAGTTTTATTTTATGCATATAGATTGTCTTTAAATATAGTTTGCCCTCTAAAACGTGCTTTATAATCATCTTTTTATTATTATGGTATTATTTTTGTCATGATTTAATATACAGTGAAACCCAGATTTTATGTTTTCTCACAATTTACGTCATTCTTGCCAGACCCGCTATTCTGTATTTTAATTTGAGTTTTGATTAAACCACAAGATTTTGATAGTTAATATGTTATTTATTGCTAAACTCAAATCTAAACAAAATTAAAAAAAACATATGTACATACATTACTACATATTTACTTGGCCAGATTTCAGTTTCTTGGGAATCCCAACTATCTTTTCTTATTTCAGTACTATGTATTTTCCAGATTGTCAAAAATCGTTCCCCTTATCAGGAGATATGTTTTAACTGTCAATATTTCATTCTTTTCTTGTTCAATAAAATTGTCAATTTTGCAGGTTCAATATCAACTAGTGTTCTGTCTTTGGGTGCTGACTTTCAACCCACTTTTGGCTGAGAAAATGAATAAATTTAATGTAATACCGATTCTTGCTGATATCTTAAGTGATTCCGTAAAAGAGAAGGTGACAAGAATTGTATTGGCTGTGTTCCGAAATCTTATTGAAAAACCCGAGGATAACCAGGTATCATATTCATTTCATTTGTTTTTTTATTCATGTATTTCGTACTTTATCTTAGTAACACATCAATCAATAAGTCCAGGGACTAACTACTAAAACAACATTTGTTTCCCAAAATTCTTCTTTATTTATCAACATAGTCTCTTTCAAGATCGATACATTCATTCCGATGCTTTTCTATGCCAGCCGTGTAGAACGATTTATCTTTGGTTTCAAAATAGGCATTAGTTTCGGCAATCACTTCTTCATTGAAGCCAAATCTCTTTCCCATGAGCATCTTTTTGAGGTCTGCGAACAGCAAATAGTCGCTGGGGGCCAAATCTGGAGAATAAGGTGACTGTGGAAGCAATTCGAAGTTCAACTCATGCAATTTGGCCATCGTTACAATCGACTTGTGACACGGTGCATTGTCCTGATGAAAGAGAACTTTTTTCTTCTTCATATGGGGTCGTTTTTTTGCAATTTCTGCCTCCAAACGCTCCAATAATGCTATGTAATATTCGCTATTGATGGTTTTTCCCTTTTCAAGGTGATCGATGAATATTATACCATGCGCATCCCAAAATACGGAGGCCATAACCTTCCCGGCCGACGGTTGAGTTTTTGGTCGCTTTGGACGACTTTGACCGGCTGCTCTCCACTCAGCTGACGGCCGATTTGATTCCGGAGTATAGTGCTGGATCAAAGTTTCATCAATTGTCACATACCGATGCAAAAACTCCTGTTTATTTCGCGTAAACAGTGCCAAACAGCGCTCTGAATCATCGATGCATTGTTGTTTCTATTCTATTGTGAGCAAACGCGGCATCCATTTCGAAAAAAGCTTTTTGATGACCAAATGTTCATGCAAAATAGTGTTAACACTACCAAATGATATCTTCAGGATGTCAGCTATCTCATGCAACTTTACTTTGCGATTTTCCATCATGATTTTGAGGGTTTTTTTTATGTTGTCTGGTGTAACCGCCTCATTTGGACGACCAGAGCGTTCAGCATCATTTGTGTCTATACGACTGCGTTTGAAATTAGCATACCACCGACAAATGGTTGTTTTCGACGGAGCAGAGCCCGGATAACACTTTTCAAGCCATCGCTGAGTTTGAACGGTGCTTTTTCCCATTAAAAAGCAATGTTTTATCAACACACAAAATTCGGTTTTTTCCATTATTTTGAAAACAGCAAAAGTAGCGTCACTAAAACAACTGTAACTTAATGACACAATGTCATGAAAGCTTGACACGTAACTTCTTAATGTTGGTACCAATTGAGAATGGTATGGATTTGTTATTAGAGACGCCATCTGTTGGTTAGTCCCGGGACTTATTGATCGATGTGTTATATCTCTTGTTCGTTATATGATTTTGAATTATTTTCAATTTGGAAAGCAGATAAATTCATACTTTTTCAATTTATATTACAATATTTTAATTAATAAATGCACTTGAACAGGTTGCTAAGGAACATTGCATTGCCATGGTCCAATGCAAAGTGTTGAAACAACTTTCAATCCTGGAACAAAAGAGGTCCGATGATGAAGACATTATGGAAGATGTAGAATTCTTGAATGAAAAACTTCAAGCCTCTGTCCAGGATTTGAGTTCCTTTGATGAATATTCCACTGAAATTAAGAGTGGAAGGTAAGTACAAATAATATCTATCATGTATAAATATTTCCCGCATTAACAAGTTTAATTGTTACTAACCTACGCTCAGGAAGCCCTAACTCCTAAAGTTAGAAATAATTACCCTTTGTTGGCTTTACATGAGGAGTTGGTTTGACAGAATCTTCAATAGTCATTAACTTACAAGGCACCGTTTTCTTTAACATTATAAATTAATGCAGAATCCTGGACTTCAAATCTCTAGTAACTTGAATGCTTCATACAAATTTTAACACTTGAGTTACAGCAGGAGAAGTCAATAGTGTGTCACTCATAGAAAGCGGAAGACTAATAAATAATCTCAATTTATTGATGACCGTGTGGTGACTGTAGGAATCAGAGATTACGCACTGTATTTTAATTTTCTATTTATTATAAATGTAAGGGTTATAAATACAAATGTATGTACATTATCATAAATTTACGCTTACCTGCCTTACGATAATCCTAATGCACATGTGATCAACAAATAGCATACTAAATGTTAAATTTGAGATTCAAGAAATATTATTAACTTATTTAAGATTTTGAAATGGATATTTTGAATCCCTTAAATGTGAAGGAATTAATTAAAGTTTTGGTTATCTCAATTAAGTAATTAAGTTAGTTTTGTTACCAAATTTTTGCATCCTCATGAAAACTTCTATTATAAATTACTATTTGAGTGATTTATTACTTGTCTGATAATTGTAGTTTTATAATGAAAATTAAAAATCTGGAATATTATTGAAATAATACTTCGGATTTGTCTTTCTGCAGCAATTTTCTTTTTTTTAAATTAAACAATAAATTAATATTGAATTGACAGTTCATCTCAGTAAATATGAGTAATCATATTTATCAAAAATTATTTATTCAATCATAATATAAATTTTTAAATTTCAAATGTTTTTATTGTTCTTATTACATTGCTTTGCATTTAAAATATGAATTCTGTTTTTTTTTTCTCCAGGCTTGAATGGACCCCTGTCCACAAGTCGGCCAAATTCTGGCGTGAGAATGCAGGAAGACTTAATGAAAAGAACTATGAGCTATTACGTAATCTGATTCATCATCTTGAAACATCCAAAGATCCCCTTGTTTTATCTGTGGCTTCTTTCGACATTGGAGAATATGTTAGGCACTATCCACGCGGAAAACAGTAGGTTTTTTTTTATATATATTTTACATTTGAACTTTTGATATATGGGTTGATTTTGAAAGATTCGAGCAAGTTGAATTTTATATATATTTTACATTTGACCTTTTGATATGGTTGAATGAAAGATTCGAGCAAGTTGAATAATTTTGCTATTTAGGTAGTATTTTCTCAGATAATGAAAGAGTTAAAAGGGTTATTGAATGGTGTATAGTGATAGAAAACAAAGTCAATGGTGCACTAAAACTCTAATGTCAATGGTGCACTAAATATACTCGAACTGGACAGTATTAAAAATCTGCCAAGATGATAGTCCACCACAGTATTTTAGTACTAACTTTGCTGTATGGTAGTGAAACATGGACATGAAACAAACTGAAAAGAACCTAATATATGTTGTTAAAATGCATGCACTTAGAAGAATACATGGGGTGACAAAGTATGACAGAATACGGAATGAAGTGATTAGGAATGAATGTGAACTTAAGGCTGATGTGTTGAGTAAGATGAAGAAGAGCACTCTGAGATGATTCGGGCACGTGAAATGTATGAATGAAGAATGGCTAACAAAACAAGTATACAGTGCAAATGTGATGTAGACAAAGCGAAAGATGTGTGTCGTGATAGGTTTGTCTGGCTCTCTTTCCTCTGTCTTTATCCCGACATAGAGATGGCATGATGGTATGTATGTACGTTTAAAATTATATCAGGTGTACAAATAAGCCGCCGCCGTTTAACAAAAGTTGGCACCACCAGTAAGTTATGGTTAAAATTGTCAGATGTAAAACGTCATTGTCGTAAGGTTGGACATCTGTCAACAACATAACCTTGAAATATTAGTGAATTTTTATCAGTATAATATATTCTTTTGTGTGCGAAAATGTCAAGTTTTGAGCCGAATAAGCGTCATTTGCGGGAACTTTTGATTTACTTCTTCAATTTGAAGAAATCTGCAGCTGAGGCGCATCGATTGCTTGTAGAAGCATGTGGTGAGGCTGCCTTAAGTGAGATAAGTTGTCGTGAGTGGTTTCAAAAGTTTAAGAATGGTGAATTTGACATCGAAGACAAAGTGTACGAAGACTCGGAATTGGAAGTATTATTGGATCAAGATTCGTGTCAAACGCAAGAAGAACTTGCACTAAGAGTGACTCAACAAGCAATTTCACATCGGTTGAAATCATTGGGAATGATTGAAAAACAAGGAAATTGGGTTCCATATGAACTGACACTGAGAAACGTTGAACGCCGATTTTCTACATGTGAAATGCTGCTTGCCAGGCATAAACGAAAGGGTTTTCTGCACCGTATAGTCTCTGATGATGAAAAATGGATCCACTATAATAATCCAAAGATGAAGAAATCACGGGGACCCCCTGGCCATGCTTCAACATCTACGGCTAAGCCAAATATTCATGGAAAAAAACTCTTGTTGTGTATTTGGTGGGATCAGCTTGGTGTCGTGTATTATGAGTTGCTCAAACCAAACTAAACCATTGCTGGGGCTGTCTACCGAACACAATTGATGAGATTGAGTTGAGCACTCAAGGAAAAGCACGCCCACTACTACTCCAGACACGACAAAATTATTTTCCTGCATGATAGTGCTCGTCCACATGTTGCGGCGTCGGTCAAAACCTATTTGGAAACACTCAATTGGGAAGTTTTACCCCACCCGCCGTATTCAACAGACATTGCTCCTTCTGATTTCCACTTGTTTCGATCGATGACGCATGGCCTCTCTGAGCAGCACTTCACATCATATAAAGATACCAAAAATTGGGTCGATTCGTGGATAGCCTCAAAAGATGAAGCATTCTTCAGACGCGGTATCCGTATGCTGCCAGAAAGATGGGAAAAAGTAGTGGCAAGTGATGGGCAATACTTCGAATAAAACATGAGGTTCCGTTCTTTCACAATAAATGCCCAATTTTTGATAAAAAATGGCAGAAACTTATTTGTACACCTAATAAAATTTAAGCATTTTATGAATTGACATGTTACGAAAGTAGAATTCCACTATAATTGAAATACATTTTACTCTGTTTTCAGTGTCATCGAACAGTTGGGAGGAAAACAGCTGGTGATGCAGTTGTTGGGACATGAGGACCCTAATGTACGATATGAAGCGTTGCTTGCTGTGCAAAAGCTGATGGTTCACAATTGGTCAGTTCACATTACTACTGTTAAATGGATAATAAAATTAGTTTCTTTGTACTCTCCTGTCCTTACACTTACAGTCTATTTTGATAAATTTTCTATTTTTCATTTATTTTTTTTGTTTAGAAAATTTCTTCATTTATTAAATTTTTGTTTATTTGAATCTTAGGTTTGATTCCCAATTGAGTAGAGCATTAATTTAAGTGTCATTGAAGCGAGTTAGTTATAACATATATGGCATCGTAATTTATTTTATCAAACACTGTTTTTTCCACTTTTTTGTAACGGTATAACCCTATCGGTTTCAAGGCTTTCACCTCATCATCAGGTAGCACAAGCAATACTCAACTTGAGTCTTGTTTGTTCTCACCTGATGATGAGGTGAAAGCCTTGAAACCGGTAGAGTTATACCGTTACAAAAAGTGGAATAGACAGTGTTTGATAAAACAAATTACAATGTCTTTAAACCTCCACAATGTTAATGCCTTAACTATAAATAATATAATTAATTACTCATTTTACTGGATTGATATTTATATACATACAAGATTTAGATATAAATATTATATTTGATCTTTTACAGGGAATACCTTGGAAAGCAGTTGGAAAAGGAACAAACCAGCAATGGAGCACCTGGAAAAATTTCTGGAGGGAGTGCAGTGGGTGCAAAGGCCTAAATTATGATATTATTCATTATTTATATCCAAAAAAATTTAAATATTTACCTTACTTTGACTTCCACACCATCAATTTTGGAAATATTCATACAGTCTATTCATATTTCAGATTGATTACATAGGCTATATTTCAGAGTATAATTCACTGTTATTATTATATAATTCAAAACCAATTTTTTATTCCGTGTTTATCTTTATATTTTCATTGATTGCAGTCAAATTATCAGTAACTATTCAATATTACAGTATTACAGATTTTGTTGTAAATAATCATATTTTCATAATGTTATATCATGCCATTTAACATTCCAAAATTTATTTTATTTTGGCCATTTGATGAACAACATTTTGTGTAAATAATCTTCAAAAATATATTTATTAATTTATTTACCTTATTGGAAAATAATATGTATCTATAAATAAAAAATATATATAAAATAGTTGTGTATATTTGTAATAAGTTGTTGCTTCGTAGTATTTTATTTTTTCCTTGTATTTTAATGAAAAGTTTGACAATATATAACATACATGTATTATTATTACAATTAATGCTTTTCACATAGAGACAAAATCATTTATGATAATATGTGAACATTGTTTAAACAAAAATATTAAAACTTTTATCAATAAGAATATTTTATTGTTAATGTAAAAATACTACAATTTACAACCTTATTTTTTAGGAAGGTTTTTGAAATGTACAATCTAATTAAAGATTTTAGATTACCCACGGTGAAAAAGCTCTTACTAAAAATATATTGTAAATATTGACCATTTTAATATAAGCTGTAATGTCATCACTTGACATTTGCGTATAGTCTTCATACATGGCATATACCTTCTATACAGAAGGTCACAGCCGTTATTCGAGAAGAAGAATTTTAATATCACTTCAGTCACAAATGCTTTCAACTATTAAAAACCTAAAAATTATATTTAATAATTTTATAACAAAATTCAATAGCCTTTTTTAAAGCACTTGTTAAAAGAAAAGAAAAAATAGTGAAGTTTTCATTAATTATTCGCACAATTTATAAAGCTTCAATCTAAAATTATATTTTAAAATGTAAAACTTAAGCACGCACTGCAATATTGCAACCGAACAATAAGCTTCCCCTTAATCTGTGATTGCAAGCAAATTCCTTTTAAAAGGTAAACACTTCATTTGTGATGGAAAACAATATGCATATGTACTATGTTTTGGCCTTTTTATTATCTCGCAGTGTGGTAACCAATTAAAATTTTGAGCCTTTCTAAAATGATATTAAAATACGTATATATTATATAAATAAATGTTATAAACCTTCCATGGAGAGCTTTATTCATCATTATATTATTGCAATTATGATTGTTGCTTTTTGAGTAGTGTTGTAAATTTAGATTATATTTAAAAGTGTTCAAAACATTAAAAATAAAATGTTGACTTTTCAAAATATTCTTATTTATTATTCCTATTTCATTTTCTAAAAAAAATACTAATTTATTTTTACTTTTATTAATTTCACACAATATTGTTAGTCACATGTACATTGGTAATTTTGTATTACATTTCAGTCATAAAAACAGTTAATACTCATATCTTTACCTCACTGCTAATCCTTTTCTCCAGATCGGCACACCCCTGGGTACAAAAATAATAATCTATTAATAATGATGATTTATTATATTATCATGTTTCCACTTAGATCAACTACATATATCATAGAGCACTTCTATAATATAAACATGTAAGATGAGTTACTTCATGTACTCCAGCATGCCTATGAATACTAGAGTTGCAAAACAAAATCATCTCATGGTTCCAAAACAGAACCTCATCCCTATTATGATGGTTATATCCGTATACTGCTGTTGTTATGAAGATCTTTCTGATTTGTCATGTTATCTATACCACTTGACACCCATCATCATCGTAAGGGTTCTTTCCATAAAACAGTAATAGTTCTTGTAATTTATTTTTAACAAACACTTTATTCCACTTTTTTATGACGATATAACCCTACCGGTTTCAAGGCTTTCACCTCATCTTCAGGGGAGCGCAAACAAGAATCCTTTAATTTATTCTGAAATGGCTAATCATTGTCACCGTGAGAATCATACTTTTTCTATCGATGATGCCAAATTCTTACATATTAGCGGCAACGGAAATAAATTGGACAGATTAGAGGCCCTAGAAATTTCTAAGTCAGTATACCGATCGGAGCATCTGTTGAATAGTTATTTCCCCAAAATCTCCCCGCTCCTGGCCGAAATTATACCTAGCCTTCCCCTCACCCCTCCCGCCTCCAACCGTTGAAATGTCTATGTCGGTGCCAATCCGAACAGCATTTAGTCTTGTTTGCGCTCCCCTGAAGATGAGGTGAAAGCCTTGAAACCGGTAGGGTTATACCGTCATAAAAAAGTGGAATAAACAGTGTTTGTTAAAAATAAATTACAATGTCTTTAAACCTCCACAACGTTAATGCCTTAACTATAAACAACACAGTAATAGTTCTTTTATCTCGGGGCTTAGTAATTTCCATGCCCGTCTTGAATGCTATGAATTAAAAACAATATTCTGGATTCCTACTACATCACTCATACATGCACATAATACTCGTAACAGTGAATTCCAATAATAATAATAATGTACTAATGATATTAATACGAGTAAGTTAAGTTACATGTGATATTAGTTTAGTTACATGGTTTAAAATATTGTATTTGAATGAGCTTATGGAAAAATATAAGTAAATTTTTATCATAATCGGTAAAATGTTTCCATTTCTTAATATTTTAAATACATAAAATGATATGAGACTTAATATTTATTTAGAATAAAAAAATTTGCAAAGCAATCTTCATTAAAAATTTTGAATGTCTTTTTTGGGGTAGGCTTATAGCCTTTTCATGCCTTTCTATCCACGCATATGGTCTTTGCCTATTCCACAATCATACATCTCGGCGTATATGTTACTCTTCTGTTCCTCATACTTCTTTTGTTAAAAACTCACTATAATTATTTGTCAAAATTACTTATAAAACTTTAAAAATTTACTTACAATTTTGGTAAATTTTCAACTCCGTTAAGTATTTGGTTTGAGTAGAAGCTCAAATCTTCTATGGAATTTTGCCGAGCAATCCTTCGCCTCCACTGTTCAGTTGTATTCTCATATTGTCCCCTAAATGATCTTTTCATGATATACCCAGGTCTCTTTTGATATGCATTCAGTATATTTTTTTTCATAATTTTTTTCATAAGTGACTTTCTCAAATTAATAAACATTTGATCTTTTTGCCTGTTTAAAGAAATAAAAAAAAATACTAGAATAGTCCACTTATTAAGTGAAATTTCAATACATTAATACCTAAAATGGTTTAAGTAATTTTTTCTGCAAAAAGACACATTCTGAAATATTTGAAGGAATATTGGTTGAATTGGCTGAATTTCATTTTGGTATTCGAGAATGCCCTGCCCTAGCTCTGGATTATTTTTAAATGAATTTTTTTTCATATTCATTGAGAAAATACGAAATGCTTATTTTACTTGGAACATCAAAACTTTTTTTAACAAACTATCCAAATGGAAAATAAATGCAGGAAAATGTTACTTTATTAAATGAAATAATTTATAGATGTACTATATTTTAACAACATATCGATCAATAAGTACCGGGACTAACCAACAGATGGCGCCTCTAATAACAAATCCATACCATTCTCAGTTAGTAACAACCTTTAGAAGTTACGTTTCAAACTTTCATGACATTCCGACATTGTGTCATTGAGTTACAGTGGTTTTAGTGACGCTACTTTTGCTATTTTCAAAACAATAGAAAAAACCGAATTTCGTGTGTTTAAAACATTGCTTTTTAATGGGAAAAAATACCGCTCAAACTCAGCGATGGCTTGAAAAGTGTTATCCAGGCTCTGCTCCGTCGAAAACAACCATTTGTCGGTGGTATGCTAATTTCAAACGCGGTCGTACAGACACAAATGATGCTGAACGCTCTGGTCATCCAAATGAGGCTGTTACACCAGAAAACATAAAAAAAGTAAAGTTGCGTGAGATAGCTGACATCCTGAAGATATCATTTGGTAGTGTTTACACTATTTTGCATAAACATTTGGTCATGAAAAAGCTTTTTTTCCAAATGGATGCTGTGTTTGCTCACACTGTTTATGCGAAATAAACAAAAGTTTTTGCGTCGGTATGTGACAATGGATGAAACTTGGATTCACCACTATACTCCGGAATCAAAACGGCAGTCAGCTGAGTGGAGAGCAGCCAAAAACCAGACCAAAAACTCAACAGTCAGCCGGGAAGGTTATGGCCTCCGTATTTTGGGATGCGCATGGTATAATATTCATCGATCACCTTGAAAAGGGAAAAACCATCAATAGCGAATATTACATAGCGTTATTGGAGTGTTTGAAGGCAGAAATTGCAAAAAAACAAACCCATATGAAGAAAAAAAAAAGTTCTCTTTCATCAGGACAATGCACCGTGTCACAAGTCGATGGCCAAATTACATGAGTTGAACTTCGAATTGCTTCCGCACCCACCGTATTCTCCAGATTTGACCCCCAGTGACTATTTGCTGTTCGCAGACCTCACTTAGATGTTCCAGGGAAAGAGACATGGCTCCAATGAAGAAGTGATTGCCGAAACTAACGCCTATTTTGAAACCAAAGATAAATCGTTCTACATGGTTGGCATAGAAAAGTCAGGAAAGCGTTGGAATGAATGTATCGCTCTTGAAGTAGACTATGTTGATGAATAAAGAAGAATTTTGGCAAACAAATGTTTTAGTGGTTAGTCCGGGGACTTATTGATCGATGTGTTAACAGCTTACAGCCGGGCGATAATTTCAATAGATATTTGCCTAGGACGGGCGATTTTCGTGCAAAAATGCATATTTTCCAAAATTTATTAAAATCGTCGAAAATATTTTATTAGTGAATTGATTTTAATGAAATTTTCAAATACTGCACAATATGATGCATTTGAAGTGTATAACACGTTTTGCTTCACGTTCAAGGTTGATTTTACAAAAAAAAAATGTTTTGAAATATGTACTGCAGCACTACGCGCAAAATGCATACAAAAAAAAAGGGTCGCCTATTCATTCGTCTTGGGCCATAAATTGTATAAGTCGTCGCCTATGGGTCGTAAATATAAAACATATTATTTAAAATATCTTTGGATTTCGATTGTCCATATAAAGATATATTTTCACCTGATTACTTTTGCTGTCTTTCCTTTATTTTCTTGCACTAATATTCAACCGGATTTGATTATTTTATCGCACTAAGAACTTTTATTGCCAAAATTTAGATGTTGGGATCGACTGCTCTTCAAATCTAGCCCTTCGATGGCACTCGTTGATTCGTTATGTCTCGCACACATGTGGCAAATGCGCCTGGTTCCAGACACCACTAACCAAAGACAAACACCACGGCGGATCGAATATTGAAAAAACTTCGACCACATTGAATTTATTTTCAAATTTAACCGAAAGATGGTGTAGAATTCGATGAAAAATAAATCCTTTCCAAAAAAATCTATTCGAAAATAAAAATCGCACAAATGCAAAAGATATGATTTGAAAAAAAAGAGAAATCAGGTCAAATTTCAAAGTCGTAAAAACCTTAGAAATGGAGTTTAAATGTTGCAGGAATTGGCTCTAAAGTTTGAAGCAAACCTAAATAAACGAAACTAATAAATATCCGAATAAATATGTTGCTTTTTTTTTCCAAGAGATTGCGTTCAGTTCGACTGTATACAACCCGCGCAAACGCGGGACCCGTCCTAGCGGTACAAACAAAATTTCCGCGCTAGCGCGGGACCCGTCTTTAAGGTGTTAATATAGTAAATTTTCATTAATTAGAAGAATAACAATTTATAATTTGTATTATTCGCCATTTTTTAGATCCTGAAATCAACTTTTCGTAATGAATTCTACTGTTAATTTGAAAAAACTATATTTTCTGTATTTTTAATATCCATGAAGTTTTTTTTCATTTCAAAAGTAAACTTGGTGAAAGTTATATCAAAAACAGTAAATGAGTGAGCTTACCAGTAATCCTTAATTTTCTTATTTGCTTTCATTGCTCTTTCTCGTTGTTCTTTTTTTATCTGTTCTTCTTCTTTTTGAATTTTCTCCTCCATTTCTGTTTTTTTCGATTGAGTCCACTTTTTTATTTCTTCTTTATATATTTTTCGTTTTACTTCTTTAGCTAATTGTTTAGTTTTATGCATCACCATATCCTTTATCTTGAAAATAAAAAAAAATAATACTCTTTTTTTTTTAAACACGAGATTATTTTGTATCTAAAGATAAGCGACTATAAAACAAAAAATAAATGACCGCTTATATTTACAGGTTAAGCTCATGTTATAATTTGCAATGTTGGATACAGCATTTAAAATTCAAGCCAAGTCAGTTATTTCTGAAGAAATCCTCATAAGACTTCTGTAACAGCTTTATACCAAAAACTAATATGTTGGTTATAAAGCTTGTTAAAGTTGAACCGCTGGTCATCAACCTGATATTCTTTTTTGTCACCTTAGAATCTATCATGAAGCGGACCTAGTATGTATTAGCAAATCTATCATCTTGCAAAAAAATTAAGATACTTAAAAAACTTCTTGTTCAAATTTATGTTAGTCACTTTTCAATTATCATTGAAAATTTGGTTATTCATGAACAGAATATTATAAAATTTCACTCTAAGTATTTAAAATCAGTTGAATGAAATACAATTAAACACTCGAGCTCAGAGCCGAGGTGAGGCATATTGTCGCGCCTGGGACACCCATTGGAAACGCACCCCCTCAATAAATTGACAATTTTTTTCACATTTTCAAGAATGGGCAGTTTTTAAAATGGTGAGTTTATTATCCAGATGATCAGCGGTGTATCTTTGTCGGCTTAAATATAGTATATCGTAAAAAATATTCATTATACCTACTAGATTTTCTTGCGCTACTTTGGTCTCCTCTTCTTTAGTATTTTTCCACTGAGCTAAAATTGATGATTTAACACTGGATGTTTCCGATTTATATTCTTTTTTATTATGTTCTATAAGTTCAGCATCTTTTATTACTTTTTTATGATATTTGTGTACTTCACGTAAAGCTTTCCACATTTCAATTGATTTCATTTGTAAATCCTTCAAAAAATTATACTGGGCCAGCCATTGATTATGACCAATAATTTCTTCTGGAGATAATTCTAAAAATTAAAAAGAATTTACTTTAAGTTCATTTAAATATAATTTATACATTTAGAGTAAACAATATATTTATTTTTATTTAAGTTTGATTGAAAATGTATTAAAAAACACAAATTATCTTCAAACACAAATTATCACTCATCATACAAGTTAAAAACACATTATCACTCATCAAAAAGAGTATCACAGTATGGATTGGAGAAAAAACATTTTATTTAATTTCAAAGATATCATTTATTCAAAAAAAAAGTTATGTAATTGGAATATGTTTTCACGAAATTCCAAGCTAATGGGTTATTTTTAAAATTATGTATTTTTTTATAATGGTGAAATATAGTAGCAAAAACATCACTGTATATAAAATTGTCGAACAAAAGCTAAAGCAGATTAAACTTATTTCTGTGCTTCTTAGATCTCGGGTTCAAGTTGTCTGTTGAAGTAATCAACAGCAATGCACATAATACATTTACAGGCGTTATCCATTTACAAAATGGAGTGGTAATCTTCCTCAGACTCTATTAAAGACTTATCTTAATTTACCTGGTAACATTCTTTTTACTTCTTCAATTAACTTATTAGTGAAAGTGTCATTATGTTCATCATTTTTACACTTGATTGTGGAACATTTATACCAGCATTTCATAAATATGTTATGCTCTATGTTTCCCCAACCTCCTGTATGTCCACCAGTCTTTAATAAGAACTTTTGAAATTTTTGTACATCCTGTAAGCAAATATTGAACTTAAAATCATTTTTCAATTGTTGATGTTCATGATCTTATTTATTTATTTAACACTTTTATTGCTAATACAATCTGGTGGGTTTATTGCCAGGCGGCAATCTCTTCCAACCAACAAGACAAAAGTAAATGAAGCAAGTTACATGGTCGCAAAAAACATTGAAATGACTATCCATCCACACGAAATCCATGAATACATACGTCCATACAACCCACAAAGGCGGACAATCACCCGAACATTCCTTGTCATATAAAGTGAGATATCATCAATCAAAGGAAAAGGAACGGATGGTGGAAAAGAAAGAAAAATCAGGAATGAAACACGTTATATTGCTGACTAGAAATTAAAAGTTTTTTCAGTCGCTTCTTAAAGTATGTCAAGGACGAAGCGAGTCTAACATTGGTTTGTAACTGATTCTAGAGTCTCACTGCATGGACAGTAAAGGATGATGTAAAAAAAGAAGAGCGGGGAACTGGGAAGGCCAATAAATAATCTGTTTGAGCGTAGCGCTAGTCCATGATCAGAAAGACGCTGAAAATTTTCGGTGAGATAAGAGGGGGCGGCGGGACAGTTAAGGATATTATACAATAGAGATAGTATATGACAAGCATCTATTTCTGACGTTCAACCAGTTCAGTGCCTTCTGGTATGATGTGATATGAACATACTTTCTTAGGTTAAAAATAAATCTTCGACAGACATTTTGAAGGCTCTGTAATTTTTCCAGCTGTTCCTCCGTAATATCCAAATAACCTCCATAATTTCAAAATCTTATGTACATATTTCAAATACAGGTATTTCTCGTCATACGCGATTTAAATAAAAAGAAATCATAATTAAAAATCTCATTTGAATTTACCCGATTGAAAGGAATAGTTATAACCTTTGTAGGTCTTATAATTGAAATTAAAAATATTTTTTTATAATTTTTAGGTTACATTTGTTTAACTCTTTCACTGCTGATACAAAATGCATGACAACCAGATCGGTGCTCAATATATTTGATTAATAAAAACTAGTTTCAACCCGTGAAATATTCACGGAAGTAAAACAAATTCTACATTTATGAAAACGTCCGAATGCGATGGACTCTTCCGAAGTAATGAACGAATATCGTATGCTGATGTAATACACTAACAATATTTAGGCATGGACACGCCGCGCGTGTTCTGAGCATGAAGCAGATGTTCACATGGACACGCCAGGCGTGTTCTCAGCATTGGATGAGTTAATTTGGAACCAATCTCAACCAGATTGAAATCAATCCACTTGATGTGTTTTTCTATTAACCTGATTTTTCATAGAACCAACGAATTACGTAAAGCGAGGGATACCTGTATGATGTAAAACCTAAAGTTTTTCCATTTCCTAAATCAGATATTTTCCTGAATAGAGACAACAAATTGTCACACATACAGTACAAACTACTTAGATAAAATAACATTCTTATAGGTATTTTTCAATTTAAAGTTGTATGGTACTCGAGCAGTTAAGTATGAAGTATTAACAGTGCTATTTTGAGCCTGCTCTTAAGATGAAGTGAACTACTTGTAGTGTGTTACTTAACAATGTTCCAGACATACTTTCCTACATTTTGCTTACCACTAAATTTACATGGAAATTTAGAAGTAAGCAAAAGAAACTTCCTGAGATGTGTTAATCCACCTATATGTTTTCACTACAAATTACAGCTTGCTGCCTTATAGGAATAAATGTCTCAAGGAGTCGACAAACTTAAATTCATATGCTTTATCAATATCGAAAAATGTAAGGTTTACAAAGCACAAAATTACCTTATTTTCAGTGTGAGGTATATTTTTAAAAATTTTAATAGGACTCAGTTGTGTTGTTTGATAAATTCTTCGAGTTCGTGTTGATAATGAATCTTCATCCTTGGTAATCAATTTTTCAATTACTGAAATCTTTAATGCATAAACTGTTAAATTTTTATTTTTTTGTTTACAAAAATCTTATAATCAAAATAGAGTTAAAATTTACTTTTAAACCTGAGTCACATTACAGAAATTCTCAAAGGGTAGTAATTGAACCACTATTGGTTTGAGAAAGAGAGCAGTGATAAAACATTTGTTCCAATACACATCAAAATTTATATGACAGCATTTCGTTATTATTTGTCTGCGGCCGTGGTCAAATGATTGGCATTCATGCTAAGCAAGCGAGAGATCTAGATTCAATTCCTGCCAGATTAACTTCCGGACTGATTTTACTCATAGACCATTCGTTTTCCATCCACAAACTGGCTGACAATCATAGTCGATCACAAGGGATAGCTTAGGGATTATATTGTGAATTGGATGATTTGTGGTGCTTACACGATTGAATGTTTCTTAATTTTATTAAATAATTCATTTGTATGTTTAAATTGTTTTTGAATAACAAATTATTAGGATGTTTTTCAGACATACTCGTACGTAGATCATTATCAAACTGCAGGTTTACAAATAACAGATGTGAACAGTTTTACAACTATATTTAATAAAAAATACTGATTTTTTTTTGTTTATTTTGGTAAAAATTACATCAAACTAGAAATAACTTTATAGAGTAAAACATTTATCGCACACAATTCAGCGACGCCATCACAACAATCTTCAAGCCTGCACTGTTAGGAAGCAAACCATTCGGTAGAGCAAGACAGTGGTTTTTGGATATTTTGTTGGGAGATCTTGAGAGATGTAAGGACTGTTGGTGGGGAATCCGAGGGATCATTGAAAGTGGAGAAGATGTACAACTATCAGAGCTAGGTACATAGTAAGATACCAATATGATGATAGTAGATTGAAGTTATTATTTTTTTAATAAATTACATACCTCTTCCACCAAAGTTTTTTCAGATTTTTTCAACTCTTCTGTTTGTTTTTTGATAAATAGCTTTAGATGAACAAGTTTGTTTTCCAAATTTATCAGTGTTCTTCGGTAAAAATCAATATCTGTCAATTCAATATTAAAAATCTATTGTAATTATTTTACTGATATTAATTTAAGTCTTTATGTATAAATATTTCTCTGTGCTAAAAACTAAATAAATTTACCTTATTGACAAATTATATTTTTATATAAATCAAGTAATATTCATTCTCTAACACTTCCCCTTTTCCCATAAAGTATAAATCAAGTTGGTCTGCAATCCGATCCTTCCATATTAGGCAAGACTATGAATCTTCTTATCATAACATCAGTTGACGGTGTATATTTAGTGTCCAATTTGTCAATTCACCTAGTGAGCGGCTCTCAATATGTGGCCTAATCACCTTCAGTGTTTCACTTGACTCGTGATGGTTATAGTCACGTGGTTGTACTTCTTCTTCCTAGTGTCATGTCAGATCCCCCCAACGTTGACTATCACCTGAGAGTAAGTATCTTTGTCCCCGGCAGCCCGAAAAAGATCCCCAACGCTCCCTATTCCAGCCCAATCATGTATATTGCGGAGCCAGGAGATTTGCCTCTTGCCAACACCTCTTCGACCCTCTATTTTGCCTTGGATGATCAGGTGCAGTAATTTTTACTTTTTTCCTCTTTTGGTTGTACTACTGTCACCTTAAAACTGAGTTTTTTTTCTTTGAGATTTTGATAACAAGTCAAAGTTCAGGGCCATACAACAAAATATGCAAGATTCAGAAGCCAAATAGCCGACAATTTGTCTTCAGACTAAATACTAAAGAGCTAGCTACACATGGCCCTCATATTATTAAAGGCATCTATCCTAGTGGGCAACTCATCCCTGAAACGCCCCTTTCCCAGCAACTGTCCTACGCAAATACTTAAATTTACCAATTTTGTTGATAGGGGTGCCATTGATACATAAATATACTAATAAGTTGAAAATTACAATTATCTTTGAAAGTTAGAATACACCTTACCATGATTTTGAATTTCTTCTGTTGAAGTTACATTTTCCATGAGAGTTTCTAAAGATGTTTTCATACCCAAAAAATCCTCATTTAATGTATGAAAATCTCGCTTTCTGAAAATTAACCACAACACTATATACTACAATACTTTCATTTAACTGTAATCGAAGAGTCATTATCAAAAATGTTGCTAAGTATATTTTTGGGTGTTGATATTTTCAAGTTCTATGGATGACCTAAAGATTAAATAGATTTAAAAAGGCAAAGTGATGTTTTGGGTGTTGATATTTTCAAGTTCTATGGATGACCTGAAGATCAAATAGATTTAAAAGGCAAAGTGATGTTTTGGATGTTGATATTTTCAAGTTCTATGGATGACCTGAAGATCAAATAGATTTAAAAGGCAAAGTGATGTTTTGGGTGTTGATATTTTCAAGTTCTATGGATGACCTGAAGATCAAATAGATTTAAAAGGCAAAGTGATGTTTTGGATGTTGATATTTTCAAGTTCTATGGATGACCTGAAGATCAAATAGATTTAAAAGGCAAAGTGATGTTTTGGATGTTGATATTTTCAAGTTCTATGGATGACCTGAAGATCAAATAGATTTAAAAGGCAAAGTGATGTTTTGGATGTTGATATTTTCAAGTTCTATGGATGACCTGAAGATCAAATAGATTTAAAAGGCAAAGTGATGTTTTGAGAGTGAATGGTTAATAGACTCTCTCACCTTTCTGAAATACTTTGTACTCATTACTATGCTGATTCAAAGAAAAATATGCATTTTTATTTTTTAAGTAGTGTGTAAAATTATTCTTAGTATTTATCATGTATTTCATAATTGGGTGTCATATGCAGTAATAAAATAATAAGTCAGGAAAGTGGCTACAAGAGGAGCTGGGGTAATTTGCACATCTAACCGACTAGTACACCCCTTGCATAAGCATTGGTGTGTAGTTCACAGCACACACTCCTGCTGATGTTTGATTTATTGTGTAAATTTGAAATTAAGTGAATCTGGATTGTAATAACTTAAATTATATTCATTTTATCTTGAAAGTTTTTATTTATTGTACATAATAAAAAAATAATATACAATTGTACACTAAGATTAAAATAATAAACCATAAGCCAAGTTGGCTTGAGTTAAATTTAAATAAATAAAAAAAATGTTAATTCAACACATTAACTTTTTCTGGAATTAGAATTCCCCGGTGACTAAATGTAGAATTCTTTCATGACTGAAGTATCTAAACATAGGATTAGCCGAACAGTCCAGATATTTGCTTATTTCTCAATAAAAAATATATTGGTTAGACGGATGAAGGGAATGCAAACAAAAGTGAGTTGTATCACTTTATAGATCGGTTATATCGATCTATATGTGGACAAATTTATTTTCTACACATTGCCAACTTTTTTTACACCTATAATAATATTAATCGAGCTGTGGTTACATGCATCAACATTTAAAAAATCAACTAAATGACTAAGTTTATCACTCCTTGAGAGACATGACTTTTCGGTGGATATATAATACTATGGTAATTTTATATTGAGACTCGTGACTATGTGCAGTTAATGTGAAGACAAAGAGAATCCCAGGAAGTATGTTTAAATTTCACAGTTATTATTTCTAGATCAGCTTTAAAGAATTACCCATTTAAGTATTGTATGTCAATATAATCAGTTTCTTCAATGTTTTCTGGTCTCAGTCATTTGTTGGTCAGGTTTGGTGGGAGTACCGTGACATTAGAGATATATTAATAAGTAGTACTATAAGTAACACCTTTGTAGAACACATTTTTTCTATCATAGGATTAGTTTGGAGAAATTATTGAAATAAAATGTGTGTGAATCTGGTAAAAGCAGAATTCGCTATTCGAGTCATTTTTGATATGGACCGTGAAACATTTTACTTCTATTTAAAAGCTCTGGAATACAAGTATTAAGTAGAAAGTGCACAAAGTGAAAAGAAATATAATTTTACAGAAATAAAGGTAATTATTAAATTTTTCAAAGACTGATATCATTTTACTTATTGATTATTATTCTTCACATACTGTTTTATTTTTTTGTATTGGCACTGTCAGACTTAATAGTTTCATATCCCCATATAAAATGTCATATTTTTATATTGTTATTTTAAATGAAACTTTTTTTGTCTTCAGATTTGCATTGACATAATGTTAATAATTTTCGGGTTTGTATTGACGTAATGTTTGCATTGATTTAACTAAATTCGACATTGTGTTTTTTAAGCAAATAGTAATTATTTTTAATTTTCATTATCTATACATAAAATAACACACCAATACAGGCACTAAGAGGTAAAAAATAATGTTGGTCATGGGGTATTTAATTATATTGGGTTAGCAGTGAAGGTGTTAAAGAGAAAATACGCTTTTCAGATGGTGAGAAATTTCCTCATATATCTCTTTTTCTAATCCATGACTCATCTGAGTTCAAAATGTTTATCAGATGGGTGCAAGAACGGCAGTGGTAAGACGAACATCTATAAAAACTGATAAAATACTATGGTAAGAGCCAAAATGTTGAAGATTACTATGTAGAAAAATTGCCTAAGGGGTTTCCATATAAAATGGTTTGTTCAGTTTTTGTTTGTTTTTAAATTTAAAACGGATATTTATTTCTTGATGACCCTTATATCATTATGATATTATAGTAAATATATTGTAGTGAGGAGAATTTTACTTATGCATATATTTATAACAAAATACACATTCAGAGCAGAATATTGTATTGAATTACACTTTCATTTTATACAGTACAACTTAACAGGTTTATTGCCATGCTAACTAGGTCACTGGGGTCGTTAATGTTCTACAATATGTATATATTTAAAAAGAAATACCTAGAACAGTCCATCTCAGCAATTGAATTAAAAATTTCTTCATTCTTCAAATCATTTAAAGTATTTAAAAAACCATTATTAAGAATGTTTTCTTGAGATTTCAACCGTCTCTGAAGTGTTGTGAATTTCACAAGATAATCAGTTGTTTTTGCTATTTTTGTCCTTTTGTGTAAATCATCCATTTTAATCATTGTAATGAAGTGTTTCTGAAATAAGGTTTAGTAAAAATAGACATAAAAATATTTCTAAAACAAATATCTCTTCACTTGATTATTTACTCATTTTGCCTTGGCAACAACAAATATTACCAGTCACCATAGTTACACATATCCATGCCAAGAGGGTGGTGAATAAAAACTTTAAAGAAATAAACAAGCCCTTTTTTAGTGTTTCTCAAACTATTTAAAAAGAGTGTTTCTCCAAGTTTTTATATCATGAAACAAAGAAATTTAGAAAATACAGAAGCATCTGACTCTCAGCAGGGGGAATTACCTAAACCAATGAAAAAATAGAATAGTAAGGAGTTGAAAATAAAAATTATAAGAATAAATTTTAGTTAAAACTATCTTCTCCACTACCAAAGCTAATTTCAATGAAAAGTGCACTGTTCTTCACATAAGCTAAAATATCCCCCACACAATTACAACAATATCAACATTAAACCTGTGATTACTCAAAAAGCAAGTGAACACATCACTGATACTCGTATTATAAAAAGAACCAATACACTTCTTTACATTATAAAGAAAGCTTTCGGTCAAATGACACCACAAATGTTTTTGTTAGTCTGTTAGACTTTTGTTTGATTTCGCTTACGAATTTTATAAAGAATATTGAATTTCTCGAAAAGATTCAAAGATGAGCAACAAAAATCCAAGAAGTCTGACTAATCTGGCTTATGATGATAGATTGTGTTTATAAGTTGCCTACTCTTCAACAAAGACAAAATTGTCCAGACTGCAGACTTAATTGAGAGCAGCAAGATCTTGAACAGTCATTATGATTCCGGCTTTTACCAAAATGCACATTTGCGAGTACATAAGTTAAGACTTTCCAAATCTAAACTCTACAATAATCCGACGAAATATTGTTTTGTTAACAGTTGTGAAATCATGGAACAAACTGCGCAATAGTGTCGAGCGATGTGAAATTGAACCCGTTTAAAAACCATATGGACAAGTTCTCATACACAAACCCAGAAGTGCCGTTTCCTTATGCTTATTTTCCTATCCTTTTAGGTAAATTTCAATAGAAACACTACCTATTGTAGAGGGTCTCATGTCGCAACTTATGGAAAATTTCAATACAATTTCTTCGATCATGATCAGGAGACCCCGAAACTACTCTCCTGTAAAATGTTGCACTCTATCTGGTTCAGAACTCAGAAAACTCCAAAATACCACCAAAAAAATGCTACGTCAAATAAACTTCTAAAGAATTAAACAAAATTTGGATATTGTCTAGGTCATAACAAGAATATTTCTAAATGTCCTATTAATGAACCCGACACTGCCATTTGGCGCTATTTTTGTGTAACTAATTCAAAGTTTTATCAGTTTGCCGTTACGTTCAGAAGTGTTTTGTTGATTAAACTAATCTGCAGATTGTTTTAAAAATAATTGCTTTATAAGTTATTTTAACATTGTATAATTTGTAATGTATTATACATTCATAACGAGGGAATATAATAATGGCGAAAGCAGAGGCCAATATTTGCCGAGACTGGTAAAATCCAAGTCACCTGGAATTATTGCGGTAAGCATTTATATTTTGACATTTAAAACTTGTATTTCCATCATAAGCCTTTGAGATTTGTTTTTTAGTTTTGTTAGATTATTATAATTAATCAGTTTGCATCCATTTATTATATTTACTAGTATTTTTCCTGCTTCATTTTCAGGATGAAGCAAAGGATAAAATTATTAAAAAATCATGTAGTGAGACTGTAATAAGTGAATGTAATATTTTGTCTCCCACTTCCTGTCTTCCAACAGAATTATGTGGATTTTTTTTATATGAAGAGATCAATAACAAAATCATTGTTAAACTTAAAAATACTGAACATTTGAATCCAACTTGTTCAAAACTAATTTCCTCATTTGTTGATTATGATGCTATTATTGAAGATGCTGACTATGAAACTTCCGATAATTATATCATCCCAATGGTGAATTTACAATCAGCAAATCCTGAAAATGATTTGTCTCTGCAACATTCAACAGGCATAAACGACACTTATTAAACCAAATATATGATGAACAGCTTTGCTACCCCAAAACCAATAAACGTAGATGGAAAGCCGCTAGAACTTGTCCAGGAATATGTGTATCTGGGCAGACTTGTTTCCTTTGTAGGTGGCATATCAGAGGAAATAGCACGAAGAACAAAACTAGTGTGGAGCTCATTTGGACGTTTGAACAACATCTTCAAGAGTAATCTCCCAATATCCTTGAAGCGAAGGGTCTACAACCAGTGTATTCTCCCAGTACTTACGTATGGCTGCAAAACATGGACGTTCACAGTAAAGAACACACAAAAGCTCCAGACCGCACAAAGGGGCATGGAGAGATGCATGTTGGAAATTACTAAAAGAGACCGTAAATGAAACACCTGGATTCACAATATCACAAAGGTGGAAGACGTTATAAAGGTGTGCAAAAGAATGAAGTGGCAATGGACAGGACACATAGCCAGAATGTCAGACTCCCGATGGACATCTGAAATAATCCAATGGTACCCAAGAGGCATAAAGAGGCCCAGAAGAAGACAGAAAGTACGCTGGATAGATGAAATCAGGAAGCATCACATGGCATCAAAGAGCAAAAAACCGAACTATTTGGAGTCAACTTGGGGAGATCTTCATCCAGCAGTGGATCGACCCTGCTTGAGAATGATGATGATGATATGTAGTACCAAAAAAGCCCCATCATTCAGTTATTATTTCTAAATAAATTTCATTTAAACCACGAATGTCTGGTTCATTACTACGAGTAGTACAAATCGAAATCATTGAAACAACTCACAATTGTTTTCAGTCTATGCCTGGTGCATTAGTCAGACAACTCACAAAATAGCCCATAACTCCACTTCTGTTCAGAATTTATAATTTTTTTTAATAAGTAACTAATATTTAAAAATGTATAAAACTCGGGCAAAAATGAATAGTATTTGATTTATGGTGACGATTATAATATTGCTTTTCTCATAATCTAAAAACAGGTTATTTGGAGTTGTCTGACTAATGAACTGGACGATCGATATGGGGCCGTTTTTTTTGCAATTTCTGCCTTCAAACACTCCAATAACGCTATGTAATATTCGCTATTGATGGTGTTTCCCTTTTCAAGGTGATCAATGAATATTATACCATGCGCATCCCAAAATACGAAGGCCATAACCTTCCCGGCCGACTGTTGAGTTTTTGGTCGCTTCGGACGACATTCACCGGCTACTCTCCACTCAGCTGACTGCCGATTTGATTTCGGAGTATAGTGGTGGATCCAAGTTTCATTTATTGTCACATACTGATGCAAAAACTCCTGTTTATTTCACGTAAACAGTGCCAAACAGCTCTCTGAATCATCGATGCGTTGTTGTTTCTGTTTCATTGTGAGCAAACACGGCACTCATTTCGAAAAGTTTTTTCATGACCAAATGTTCATGCAAAATAGTGTAAACACTACCAAATGATATCTTCAGGATGTCAGCTATCTCACGCAACTTTACTTTGCAATTTTCAATCACGATTTTGAGTTTTTTTTTATATTTTTTCTGGTGTAACAGCCTCATTTGGATGACCAGAGCGTTCAGCATCATTTGTGTTTGTACGACTGCGTTTAAAATCAGCATACCACTGACAAATGGTTGTTTTTGACAGAGCAGAGCCCGGATGACACTTTTCAAGCCATCGCTGAGTTTGGACAATGTTTTATCAACACGCGAAATTCGGTTTTTTCCATTGTTTTGAAAATAGCAAAAGTAGCTTCACTAAAACAACTGTAACTCAATGACACAATGTCGAAATGTCATGAAAGTTTGACACGTAACTTCTAAAGGTTGGTACTAACTGAGAATGGTATGGATTTGTAATTAAAGGCGCCATCTATTGGTTAGTCCCGGGACTTATTGATCGATGTGTTATATTATATATCATATGTTTTTTAATAATATTTTTGGGTTTTGGAATGAATCACTGAGTTTCCATGATTTCTTATGGGGAAATTCACTTTGATATACGAGTGCTTTGGATTACAAACACGTTTACAGAACGAATTATGCTCACAAACCAAAGCACAACTGTATTTGAAAAAATTGTACAAAGGATGAAAAAATAAATACCGAGTGTTGTCATATAATAGCAAAGTAGGTTTTATTATTTGTACTGAAAAAAATATGTAGAACTATTTAGAAATAATTTATAACATTTCTTGTAGTTAAAATACTTGGAATAATTTTTAATTTATATTTTATACAAGACAATAATTTATTTACAAAGCATAATCCACATTTGAGACATTCATATTTTGTTAAAATAATCTATAAATAAGCTTAAAAATATAAAATATAACAGTATATAGTGAAACCCCGTTTTTACGTGCCCAGCATTCACGTTTTCCTGCTATTTGCATTAAATTTTTACAATCCCGTTTTATTTTAGTACATTTAGTACCCGCTTTTACGTTTTTATTTCCCGCAATTTACGTATGAAATATTTAAAATGCAAATCAATTTATAAACATATTTAATTAAATGCGCGACTATTTAAAATATTTGAAATGAATATTAGGAAGCAGAAATATGTTGTTTATATTTATAGACACATGTATACCTGCAGTGCTCATGGTCAAGGTTACATGAGTCGTATAATACGATGCAATTGGTGGGAAATTTAGTGAATCAGAGGCAGGCAGACTGTATATTTGGTCAATCTGTGCTTGTGTTTTAAACGTGTCGGTCGTGTACATACAATTTCAATTGTCGTGTGTCAATTTACATTTTTTTCATTTCTTATAATTTTTTGTTGAATCCCTTCAAATAAGGTCTCAGCAAAGAAAAACATTACCGATTCAAGAGAAAAGGAAAATTCTCGAAAAAGTGAATAAACACGTTGGTTCACGTGTTTCACTCGCGCATGATTTGGGGATACCCATTACAACTTTGGCTACGATAATAAAAAATCGCGAATTGATTGAAAAAAGTGCGATGCAATGTGGTCCCATGGCGATAAAACGCATGTATGTTATATACGACCTTCAAAATACGATGAAATGAAAGAAATCCTTCAAGAATGGTTTGTCAGTTCGCGTTTCAGCAATATGCCAGTTAACGGGCCATTAATTTGAGATAAGACCCTGCATATTGCGCCTCGATTAAATATCGAAGGATTTACTGCATCAAATGACTGGATAGATTGTTTCAAGAAGAGGCACTCTGTGGTGTATAGATCAGATTACGGGGAATCTCGAAGTGTTGATTTGAATATCGCTGAAGATTGGAAGCAGACCGACGTTCCTACTCTAATTGTGATGACATCTGAAGTTATGGATATCGATGATATAGTAGACAGTCACATCCACGAAAATTTATCTGATGAAGAATTATCTGGTGAAGAGGTAAACTTAATCCATTCAATTCCAACAAAAGAAGATGCTATGAGGCATATTGAGAGCCTTAAAAGCTACTTTACTAGCATTGAAAACGTACAAGACGAAACTTTCTTATCGATTTATAAGATCGAAAGAGCTGTAAACCAGCACAAAAATATGTACCAAACCGATTTGCGTGATTATCTAAATAAAAAATAATTTTCAATTATTTTTTCCTAACTCCGAATTTACATTTTCATTTAATTACGTTTTTTTTATCAGTCCCTTCAAAAACGTAAAAACGGGGTTTCACTGTACATAAAAAATTATGATTAAATTGAGTTTTAATCGGCAGTGATAAAGTAGACAACCTTTATGGATGGATAATGGATAGACCAAATAAAATCAAGAACATTTTTCACTAAGAATTATGATAGTAAGCATAATAATGAAAAATAATACATTTTCGATACTGCACACAATTATGACTTAAGACAATTTAATTCTGAGGAAATAATATATAACAGGAGAACTTAATTATAAACAAATAATATACTGAATGCTGAAAAATGCACTGTCCTTCACATTGGCTAAAATAACCCTCAAATTACATACAAGCTTACAGTTGGATGATACCACAAATGTTTTTATTAGTCTATTATACATACGTTTGCTAGATTTTGGTTACCAATTTTATAAAAGATATTGTACTTCTTTAAACAATTCAAAGATGAGCAACAAAAATCCAAGATGCCTGACTAAGAAAAAAATGTGGAAACTTGATTGAGTGTTACGAGATCTTGAATGGTCATGATTCCAGCTCAGAAATCATTACTTATTGAAGAGGATCTATGATAGAAACATCATACATATGTGTATATAGGGTGTCCCGTGCTTCAACTTCAATGTTGAATATATGACGTTGAAGCACGGGACACCTGTATATTATAATGGCAAATTTATATTTTTTTCGAAAATTTGGTTACGATCACTTTATGGCCGACATTTCGAAGACCCTCTGTACTCGTTAACATTTATGTATATAATGAGGTGATAAAAGAGAAATCAAATTATCGAATTGAATTTTGTTGCATGATCCACCTAAATAGACATATTGTAAATCCCTGTTCTAAAGCAGACAATAACTATATACGGTTCTAAACATTTGCATATATTGTAGTTGATTCTTGTTGCTATTATGATTGTATCTGTACGTATCTATTTATAAGTAACTTAAGACTAATAAAGTATTAATAAGTTACGAGTATTTATTTATTTATTGCTGGCATATAATAAAACGTTTCCAATACAATGATGCAATTTGTTCAAGAGAAATGGTCGAGTACGTTCAGGATACTATAAAATGGGAAATATCCTTTTTCTCACACACAGATGAAATCTACCTGATTCTTGAGGCCAGTGACGAAAGTTTTTTTAGTTATGAACATATGACAGTCAAACTCGATAAAGATATTATGCATGTTACCTGTCTATATAATAAAATGCATGTTAACTGTCCTATGGCAGTGCTTCCCAATTACTTTCATGTAACGGCCCCCTAAATCTGAAGTAATTAATTCCCGCCCCCCCCCCCAAAAAACAATTTTTTTATAGTTGAAGATTTATTTGGCAATAATTATTACAATTAAAATACACATATTTATATTCAACACAAAATATAGGAACTTGCTTAAAAACTTTTTTTTTAAATAAAAACTATACTCACATGAAACAATTTAATACTCACATGAATATTTGTACTTTGTACTGAATATTTTCGCGACCCCCACGAGAAATCCCGCGGCCCCCAATTTGGGAAGCACTGTCCTATGGGAAAGATAACAGATTTTATTTTCACGTAACCACCAGTGCCATCTGTGGATGAATAAATGAGTTAAATAGCGACACATTTCGACTATCTTCCTGAAAAGTTTCAAAGCGCTGTCATCACTGGTTCATTCGTAATGACGTAATTGACAGTACATTCTGAGTCTCGGTCGGAAAAGGAACAATGGAGCAACGTGCCAACATTAAATTTTGTTTTAAATTAGGTAAAAAAGCCTTTTACGACTCATTGCTTCACTACCATAAACTTTTGAAATGATTCAAACTGTTTATGGTAGTGAAGCAATGAGTCGTAAGAACGTTGAATGCAAGATTTCGTGATGGTATAGAGAGCATTGAAGATAATCCACGGCCTGGACCATTGGACCATTACAAAGTGCCAGAGATCGAAATGGAAGGGTCCTCAATCTCCGAAACCGAAAAAAGTACGAATGCAGAAGAGCCGAATCAAGACTTTGCTCACGGCTCTTTGATTTCAAAGGAATTCCCGCCAGAAGGTCAAATGGTGAACGCCGATGTATACTTGGGTGTTTTGGATCGTTTATGGGCCAGGATTCTTCGAGTTCAACCCGAATACCGGGAACAAGGGGCATGGTCTTTGTTGCGTGACAATTCACCGGCGCACAAAAGCAAGATTGTATACGATTTCTTGGCCAAAAAAAGTATCGCAGTGTTCAATTACCCCCCCCCCCATATTCGTCTAATTTGACTCCATACGACTTCTGGCTATTAACTAAAATTGGCAATAAAAGGAAAGTGTTTCGACACAATTTCAGACGCCCAGAAGGCTTCGACCCATGATTTTGGAGGCCATTCCGAATAATGAGTTTCAGGAGTGCTCCAGAAAATGTTACAACCACTTCCAGTATTGTATTGACTCACAAGGAGTGTATTTTGAATAAAAGGTAATGTAAGCTAAAAATAAACAATGTCTTGTATTTCATTTCCGGTCAGTCACCTTTCGCATTGGACAGACTGTGTATGGTATGTTACCTGTCTAAAATGATAATAAAATAATATGTTACTAACAAAGCTACAATTAAATTGTGAAAGTCGGCAGGAAATATTTTATCTCAGGAACACACAAAGGTATGTGGGCTAATACTTTTATCTTCAAAGTCTGTTTCATCAGTCATTTGTTTTCTATGAATGAGAAATATTCTGATCGCATTCTAAACATTACAATTCTCTTAAGTGATTTGTGGGTATGAATGTGCACAAAAAAATTCAACCTATCCTTTAAATCAGCGATGAGTCAGAATTTAGAAATTACAAACAACTTTTGAATCATAAAAAAATTACACACAATTAAAACATTTTAGATGGGAAAAATATTGATCTATTCATATCTAAAAAAAAAACAATTAAGTCTTTGGTTTTAGTTATCTAACAGAAAATAATATATATTAACACTTTGTATGCGGGTGGAGATTACATGCACAGTGGGCTTATCAAGAAATATAACTATCCAAAAATTATTAGATATAAAATAATTATGTAATTAAGTTTGTAGGTTTACAAAAGTACACATCTGTATTTATATTTATAAAAAATATGAAAAAAGAGTTGTTTTTTAAATAAAAAAAGGGCATTTAATGGTATATTTTTATTCCTCAAATATACCTAAAATAAAGTATAAATGTCTATAAAAATGCCAAATTTTAACAATTTATTGTAGTAAATAAAAAAGTATTCTGAATTACTTTTACTTATTTCTGAATCTCTAGAAATACGCAATAAGTGACACACTTTTGACTGTAATTCCCGAATGCAAAGTGTTGTTCCCAAATGCACTAATAATAATAATAAACTGATAATTTATATAGTGCCGTTAAGAAAGCAGACTCCTCAAGGATGCTACAAATCAAGAATCGAACCCATTATTATTGAAAGATTAAAAAAAAATTATTTGTTGAGTGTAAGAATAGAAAGGTGGTAGCTGCAACCATTATATTAGGTACTTCCCCGCATCTGTTGAGTGTAAGAATAGAAAGGTGGCAGTTGCAACCATTATATTAGGTACTTCCCCGCATCTGTTGAGTGTAATAATAGAAAGGTGGCAGTTGCAACCATTATATTAGGTACTTCCCCGCATCTGCATATGTTTAGAAAAACCTATTTGATGAGAAAATTGCAGAAATTTACCAAAGGAAGACGAACTACAAAGAAACCTTTGGTAGATCTTCTGATATATAATAGTAACATATTCAGCTTTAGATGGAGTGTAGCGTATGTTTGTGGTATTCATATATAATCAATTAAGATGGAGTGTAGTGTAAGTTTGTGGTATTCATATATAATCAATTTAGATGGAGTGTAGTGTATGTTTGTGGTATTCATATATAATCAATTAAGATGAAGTGTAGTGTAAGTTTGTGGTATTCATATATAATCAATTTAGATGGAGTGTAGTGTATGTTTGTGGTATTCATATATAATCAATTTAGATGGAGTGTACCATATGTTGTGGTATTCATATATCAGGTCTGTAAATATGAAACCGGATATTTTATAGAAAATACACATTTATTGTATGAAAATGGTATAAAATATTTTATTCAAAGTATTGCCTATCGCAGCTACACATTTTTACCATCTCTCTGGCAATTTGTGGATGCCACACCAAAAAAACTGTTGCTCTTTTGAGGTAAACCAATCATCGAGTCATTTTCGTAAGAAGTGAAGCGCTGCTCAGCAAGTGCGTGTCCCATCGATGCAAATAAGTAGTAATCGGACGGAGCCAAGTCTGGTGAGTAAGCCGCATGCGAAAGTATTTGCCAACTAAACGCTTCAATCGTTTCCTTGACTGGTTTTGCTGTGTGCAATGACGCATTATCATGAAGCAAAATCACTTTGTGTTGCCTCTTTTGATGTTCTGGTCGTTTTTCACGAAATGCTTGGTTCAAATCCATAATTTGTTGTCAGTAGCGTTCAGTATTAATGGTTTCGCCAGGTTTTAGCAGCTCATAATAGATAACACCCTTCTGATCCCACCAAACACAGAGCATTATCTTCCGTCCATAGCGATTTGGCCATGAAGTCGATGTTGCTGGTTTGCTTGGAGTTACCCATGATCTTTTACGCTTAGGATTCTCGAAATATATCCATTTTTCATCGCCAGTCACAATTCGAGGGAGAAATGATTTTCTTTTGTACCTGGTGAGCAGCATTTCGCAAGTGGTTTTTCGGTTTTCCTGCTGTCTTTCATTCAGTTCATGCGGAACCCATTTTCCCACATTCTGAATCTTTTCCATGGCTTTCAAATGTGTGGAGACGGCTTCTCGTGTCACATTTAATTGATCCGCAAGTTGTTGTTGCGTTTGAGCGTCATCCTCATCCAACAATGCTTACAATTCGGCGTCTTCAAACTTTCTCGGTGGTTATCCACGTTCTTCGTTTCTCACGTCAAAATCACCACTTTTGAATTTTTTAAACCACTCAAAGCACTGTGATTTACCAAGAGCATGTTCACCGTAAGCTTCGACAAGCATTCGATGCGATTCTGCAGCAGTTTTCTTCAAATGGTAACAGAAAATCAATGCTGTCCGCAAATCGTAGTTTTCAGGCACAAAAACATGTTTAACGCTATGAAAACATATGTAGTTGTATTAAACTTGTATTGTTGTGAGTTAAAAGTCTTTGACAAATGTAAACACAAGAAAAAGGCACCAATGACGCGATTTGAGTCACTACATTGACAACTAGAGCCATCTATGAGCAAATTCCGGTTTCATATTTACAGACCTGATATAATCTATTTAGATGGAGTGTAACATAGTGTATGTTTGTGGTATTCATATATACTCAATTTTTAATAGCCCCTCTCAAAAAGAATTGCTTTCAAATATTTCCTGAAGTTGCACATACCATCCATATCTCGAGCATTTAGAGGCAGACCATTTCACGCTATGGCACCAAAAAATGGCAAAAGCTCTGCCATAATACCTCACTCCATAAGATTGATCCGGAACAATCAATTAATTCAATGAAGATGAGATTGATCTCGTTTTACTCCTTTCTGAAATAACATCTATCAGACACAGATCCGAAAGATACAATGGAGGCATTCCATTAAGTAGGGTCGCCATGTGTTCGGATTTTTCTGGACATGTCCTCTTTGTTGGGGCATTGGGAAATGTCCGAAGATTTCTTAATCTGTCCGGGATTTTAGAAATCTGAACCTCGATTTTTTTTACACCACTGCAATGTCACCACTTCGGCCAATAGATTTTGTGATTTGGTAACAGTACATTGCGCTTTGGCAACACTACAATACACTTAAAGGTTATAACTAGTTTCATTTGTTTGTTTAAATTTTGGTTATTTTATTGGTTTTAAAAAATGTACATATGAAAGTCTCTCTTCTTCTTCAACTTTCCGTAGACTCAAGAGTCTGTTAGTACAGGATTGTCCGTCCAGGATAAGAAAGTAATACATAAAAATGGGCATCTACATATGTATGTGAGCAATTCATTGAAAAAAGAACAGTGCTTCATGTGTCCTAGTTTTTGGAGGTAAGAATGTCCTAGACTTTGAATCACATTGTCTTAGTCTATCATTTCAAAATATGGCAACCCTACATTGAGCGACTTGAATACAAAGAGACAAAGTTTGAAATCAAGAGCCAATGTAGACTTTTTAGAAGCGGGGTAATATAACAATATTTATGACCACCAACTTAGCAGCTGCATTGAAAACAGACTGTATACTAGAATAAATAGAATTTCAATAGTCTAAACATAAATGAATTAATAAGTTTTTATTTATTTTAATAGAATGTATTGATGTACAAATTTTAACTCTTTATGATTATATAAGTCTGACGAAACCGAATAACCTATTTGCTTGTTGGAAGAAAGGTTACTATCAAGATAAAATACCAAGGGAACTTGACACAATCTTTTAGAAAATTACTAATAAAAATTAAACACCTAAGACTAATACTGGTATCGTCAATATGGTGAGATCACCCAGATAAATTGAGTTTCACTTGGATTTACCTTAATTTAGATTCAATTCTAGACATCTAATTTGAGAATGATCAAAGAATTTATAAAACAATACATCATCCACATAGATCTGGGAATTGAAATCCTTTGTGCAAATGTGCTCTCTAAGACCCTCTTTATTTGACGACACGAAAAGTCCCCTTTCGACTGCAAATCTTCTTATCATAACACCAGTGGATGTTGTAAGACGGGCTTTTGATTCGAGTCTAGTGGAAATTCAGTTCCTGTATTTATTGAAAAATTTTGCTGATAAAAAATGTATCCGCATAACCAGGAACAAAACTGTGTTGCTGTTTCTACAGGAAAGCCAGAACGGGATCCCGGATGCGACTGAGAATCACCTGAGACAGGTATGCTCAGCGCCATGATCCCACAGTAATTTCTACACTTGAGAGGATTGCCTTTCTTATGGAGGGTGATATTGGATCCATTTTGCCAGTCATTTTCGCTACGCTCTTCATCCCATATCTTAAAAATATGGTAGAGATGTATCAGAGTGCTGATTTCACATTATAGAAATTAAACATGGATACTATCAGGTCCAGGGGACTTACCATTCTTGAGTCCCATCATAGCCAAGTATGTTAGGTACCAGTTGTCCGGAATATTCCCAGGCTTGCAGGCTCTGTCTAAATTTCATAATGATGGACAGGCAGAGGATGATTAAGAATATTCTCGTAATGTGTTTGTTTGGTCAGAATTTGCACTACTGTTCTTGTTTTAAGACTCAGTTAATCAAACAAATTATTTTTAAGTTTTATTAATCTATGCTGAGATTATAGAATAATCATTATATTTTTTTAAGTTAAAATTAATTACAATTTTATTGAAACTATAAACGGTGTTTTACTTATTATTTTGAATGTATGTATGTCTATTTTCACAAAAGTAAGAATATTTATGCTTTCATAAATGCTATAAATTGATTATTTTAAACGATGTGTATAATCTTGCATTGCTTGGGAGTACACAATTTGAGCTTTAAAAAATGTATTCCAATCAGGAAGAGTCTGCCATGAAACTCAGGCACAAAACCAAGTGGAACCGCATTCCCTGTAGAAATAGATTTAATGAAGCACTATTCAGGGATTTAATATTTTATTATATTACATTTCCGTTGCATACAAGTACAGCCTGGTAGAACCTGTCCAAATATTCTGGTTTGAGAATAATGTCGAGAACCATCTTGGGCCCAAACCTCACATTTGCAGCAGGAACTTGAAGATACGAAACCAACATAGAGATTCGAGCCTTGTCCCATAAACCGTACATTACAAGCTCTATCAGGGTCAATTCACTAGCATGGATTAGTCACGTATGTCAAGCAGGCAGTGACCATCAGAACTGTACATAAGGCAAAGTTACGTGGAACACAACCATTATGTAGACCTAGACAGTGCTAATTGGAAAATGCTAGTCAATTTTGAGAAGCTGGAGGAAAGACCAAAAGATTCAAGATCATCCGAGATGGAAAGGCTAGTCTAAAGCTCTAAAGAAGTTGTACAGGCATTAGAAGTAAAATGTTGCTAACACCAAACACCAGCATTCACCAAAATATGTATTTAAAAACTAGTATGCTGAGAGATAACAATAACCTCATTGACAATCTCTGAAAACCCATTCTTAGTCTAATCTGGGACATTTTTTTAAATTTTAGGGTACTATTGCGGATCGAACCCGAAACCTTCAGATAGAAGACAAATATTTCACCAATTAGGTCACAGAGGTTGTGTTGAAAATTTTGCATTGTTTCGAAAAAAAAAAAATATAAAATGTTCAATATGAAAATTAAAAATTTTTGAGTTGTTACTTTTCATTGACTGCAAATGTGATTGATTCTTTTTTGGGTCAAACTCCCATTTTTCTATTTATATTATATCACTTAAAATGTTCTTAAATGATTTTAATAAGGGCAAACATTTTAATATTATTGAATTTGAAATGATAGAGGATCCAAGCATAATTATTAAATTTAAAATATTCTTTCAACATTACTTATTCGAGATGAACTGTTTTATATTAATTTTGTAAAAAATCACCGTAAAAAACTGTTCATTTCAATCAAAATATATATAATATGCTTCTATTCAATAAAAAATCTTAGTGATCAACATTCCAATGGAATTCCTCTTCTAAATTTACATTGGTGATGAAGTCAAATATTATTTAGATACATATTGTTAAAAAAATTATTCCATAACTTTTTACAGAATGTGTCTTATATAACTACAAAATTATTATATTGTAAACATTTTAAATTTGAACACAGTTTGTTTTTAATTCACTGCATATTAAAATTATCATATAAAATAAGACAAATTGAACATATATATGCAACAAAATATCCAGTTCAGATTTTATGTTTTCAGATATGTGAGGATGTGTAAGATATGCAAGTACGAGGCGTATCCAGAAAGTAAGTGTACTGAGGCTCTCACGACCGGATGGATTTTATTTTCAACATGTTGGCTACACTTCCGTGTAGCCTGACCCTTCCCCTCCGCAACGAGACCGGTTCGAGGTCAGTACGTTGAGAAGTGTCGACGCGACAGCACGTTTCGTGGAAAATGTCAATCCAATCTCCCGCCAAGTGCGAAATACGCGGCATCATCCGTTATCTCGTTTGGAAGGGAAAACTTCCGGTTGAGGTTTATAATGAGGTGAAAACTGCATATGGTGATAAAGCTATGAATCGTACGAGTGTGTACAAGTGGTGTCGCGAGTTCAAAAACGGTCGTACGTCTGTGCATGATGATCAGAGGAGCGGAAAACCTTCAATTGTGACTGACGAAATTATGGAAAAAACCGAAAATGCGCTCCGTGATGATCGCAGATTGACTGTGGATGAACCTTCTGCAATGTTTCCGCAAATCTCCAGATCTCTACTACACGAAACCATCACAGAAACCCTCGGATATCGGAAACTGTCCGCGAGGTGGGTCCCAAAACAGCTGACAGACCAACACAAGTTGAATCGAGTGGAGGCCGGGCAAGAGTTTTTGAGGCGCTGCAAACTCCATGGAGATGAATTTCTCCGCTCCATCGTTACTGGAGATGAAACATGGGTTGCACACTACACGCTTGAAACCAAAAGGCAGTCTAAACAGTGGCGTCACACCTCTTCACCCTCCGCCAAAAAGTTCAAAACCACAATTTCAGCCAAGAAAATCATGGCATCCGTGTTTTGGGACTGTCAAGGCATAGTTTTAATTGAATATATGCCTCAAGGGGAGACCATCAACTCTGCAAGATACTGTGAGACCCTAAAAAAATTGCGGAGGGCGATTCAGAACAAGAGGAGAGGCATGCTGACAAAGGGAGTCTGCCTGCTGCACGACAATGCCAGACCACACACGGCCAACGCCACGAAGGAACTGCTCGCCTCGTTTAAATGGGATGTCCTGAACCATCCCGCGCATTCCCCTGACCTAGCACCTTCAGATTACTATCTCTTTACCTCCCTGAAGCTGCACATGGGTGGAAAAAGGTTTTCAACCGACGAGGAGGTAAAGGAGGAGGTGGAGAAGTGGACGGAGGGGTTGGCGGGAAACTACTTCGAGGAAGGCATCAAAAAGTTGATACCCCGCTTCACCACCTGCATTGAGAGGAATGGCGACTATGTCGAAAAATAGCTTACATATGTACTACGGTAACCACGTAATTTTTTTGTTTAACCTTTCCTTCCGTGTTGAGTATCTTCTACACTTTACTTCTAATAACCATCAATATCTCTATAAATATAATAAATACAAGGTTAAGATTTTAGGTATTCCTCCATAATATATTTACGCATTGATTTAAAAATTAATATTAATAATAATCAGAATTTATCGACTACATCGTAAGTATTTCGTGAATATCGGAAACAAATTCGCATTTAAACGCTGTGAGTACCTCGATCTTGGGTCTTGACGATAGGTGAAGAGTATGCGGGAAGCGTGACACTATATTCGCATCTCACTTTTGCATACGTCACTGAATAGCGAGGAGCTCAATTGTCTCAACCTCGCAAGTGTAAGCCACGCCCGAGTTAGCCACCAACCCTGCCGCGCCGCAGTAGCTGTTGAGCTGGCAACTAGACTAGATCTACGCCCGTTCCGTGAGCGTTGCCAGATGGTTTTTTAATGTTTTCAGCAAATAAATCTCAATTATTATAATTTTTAACTTCAATTATAATTAATTAAGGGGATTATCTATGAATGTTCTTATTTTTCCGATTTAAAATCGCTAATTTTTGATCGCTAATTTTTGATCGCGTACTCACTACCCAACACCGGAGCGCGCGTTTCATTTTTATCACCGTAAGGGAAGGGTTAAATAAAAAAAATTGTAACCTACAAAAATTCAGTACACTTACTTTCTGGATATGCCTCGTACCTACACATTTACATATATCGAATGGACATTTGCTCGACTGAATTTCATCATAAAATAGATATTTCACAGGCTGGATAAATATACATACATACATACCATCACACTGTCAGGGTAGGTCGCAAAGCGTCAGACTTTCCTATTTCTACACACATCCTTTGCCTCTTCCACATCCATACACGTCATACCATTTATACGATTAATTGACTTTCTACGCTTCCTTCTTTCAGAATATTACTTATTCGATCCAACCATACTTTCCTTGCTCTTCCTCTCACACGCCTTCTACTCACATTTCCACTGTAAAACTGTTTTATTAGTATTTCATCATTCATTCATTTCACATACCCAAACTATCTCATCGTGCTCTTTTTCATCTTACTCAATACATCAGCCTTAAGTTCCCATTCATCCCTAATCACTATACATATAAGTATATAACATATGAGATATTCTCATTTGATGCTATAAACTAAAAATGTTTTGTGAGTTGGGTGTTTTTCGCATATATGTATGTATACATTGAAATGAAAAAGCAAACATTCATCATAAAATCGATACTTTAATATCGCTGAATGATACTTTTATATCGTTGATATAACAAAATTATACATTTATGAATCATCAACTTTCAAACTAAATTTAAATTAAATTAAATTAAAACAAGTGTTTAAGTTTTATATCTTAATATAAGACATCAAATAGTAAATGTATATTTTCAATCTTGTCACATTTTTTATTTAACAGCATTGATGATTCATAATTTTCACAGCCTGAAAATTTTAGTAAAATTATAGTATAAAACCTATTTGTACAATAATTTAACAAAATCACAATAAAATACAACATTGTTAACATTTTTCTCATCACACAATGCTTCACATTAACTAAACTGAATTTGAGTATTTAAACATCACTTATGTTCATTTAAAGAAAAATAGGATGGAAGCCTTTCCCTTTGAGGGTCTTCCTGCACGTTGGACACTTTTTACTAATAGCTTTACTTTTGGTTATACATGGCATGCAGAAAACATGACCACAAAATGTGGAAACTGCTTGTGTTTTAGCTATACTTTCTAAACAAACTGGACACTCTCCAAATTGACTAACTGGAGTTTTTTCATACGAGCTCCTTTGTTCTGGAGAAACACTCGGTGGCTTCTCTACTTCAACGGAGGCAACCATGTTATCAATTGGGGTAGACATTATTTGTACAGGTTGAGGAGTGCTTAAATTGACAACTGGGATAGACATAGTTGGTACAGGTCCAGGAGTACTTAAATTGATATCTGGTATAGAAATTGTTGGTATAGGTCCAGAAGTGCTTAAATTGACATCTGGGATAGACGTTCGTACATGTTGAGGAGAGCTCAAATTGACCGGAGTGTCTAAGTCAATTAGTATTACATCTGAAGATTCTCTATGTGGAACAGAATGGAATGAAAATGAACTTGTAACTCTCCTTCTTTTATTTCTAGGGGGCTTCTCACGTAATGATTTACCTCTTCTAGAACGTCTTAAGTCGAGGACTTCTGGAAGATCTATCGGAATAGAATCCAATTCTGCAGATGCATTAGAATTTGTTAATCTCATATTGGTTATCATGTCATCACTTCTTGAAAAAAAACTTTTAACAATTGAAGCCATTCTATCTAAGGTGGACTGATAGTTTATGCTTGGATATTGGTTAGAATTTTCCAAGGGCGTTACATTTTCTACTTCTGCTGGTTCAGAGGCTGCCATATGACTATCAATTTTTGGTTCAGAAATATAATTTACTTCAATTATATCTTCAGCGTACATTTTTCTTAAAATTGCATTATTTTGAGCAACTATTGTGTCCACATCAACTATTTCACAATCAGAATCATGGGCTTTATCATCAGAATCTCTATTTAACAGAATAACATCATTGTCAGAATCTGAAGAACATTCTATTATAACTGGTGATTGAGGCTTTTTATTATCTATTTCCTTTCCAGATGACGCATTTGGTGAATGTGGATTAGGGCCATTGTTCACAATTCCATTTGCTTCATTAAATCTTGCATCATTAATATCAATAGTTAAATTATCTCTGGAAGTACTGGGAAGAGGAGAAAAGCACCTGGAATCTGAGGGCAAATGTGGATTCAATACATTACAATCCCGATTCAAGGATTTTCTCTTTCTCTTGTCTCTTTTTTCATCATTACCATCAAATCCATAAATAATTGTTGAGTCCGTATCGCATTCTTCAGAAGTAATATCATTATGACATTCATTCAAGGTATTTTCACAATCACTTTTAAAATGAGAGGATGCTTGATCTGTGACTGATTCTTCTTTGATATCTCCACAATTAGTATTTGACAGTGAGTTATTTGGACACACACTTGGATTACAAATAATATTCATTTTCGTGTCCGATTCCATTTTGCTATTATTATCAAAGGTGTTATGATAAAATGCACTGTTTGCCAACAACTCTAGATCATTAAAACACGATAAGTCATCATAGTTATCCACTTCTGATTCATTTATCAATGGATAATTATCAAAGTTGTGCAAACTGGTGCTATTGTTTTCTATATTGTCAGAAATATCGGGATTTGATTTAGTACTAGAATCTTCACCATCTTTAGCTACAACAGTAACTAAATTTGACTCTATATTGGGATATTGGACTGTATCATTAGTTTTATTGTTGCAACTTGAATCTTGAGGACTTTTCTGACTCTCCTCCTTTGGCATTTTAAAATTAACAAAATTTTCGTCTACACTTTCCAAATGTGTCGCTCTATCGAGAAATGAAAGAAATTTTGAATTATCATTGTCTAATGTGTCATTATCAATGAATGAACTATTATTCTGTAATTCACGGTGCTGAGAAACATCAATCGGCTGGTTACATTCCATCATGACAGAACCTTGTTCCGATGCGACTCCCGAATCGTTCAAATCTTTCAAATTTCTCCGTAATCTTTCCAGACACACCAATGTAGCAAGAGGTAAACTATTGGCCAGACTTTCGTTTTCAGAATCACTATCATTTTGAATTTGTATTTGCAACTTGTCCATCGCAGAATGAACTGCGAGTTTGTACTAAACTATGAGTATATTAAAATGTACAGTAAAAAACAACATAAAATTAAAAAGGAATACTAAAAACTACAAAGAGAGATAAAAGGATATTAATCGGCGGTGCGAATTGTCGATGAACATTTAAATACAGATCAGACTTTATGATACAAATGATCTGTCAACACACCGCGACACCATTGACCATAGATTCTTCTTCTTAAATAATGGCCGTGAGGATTGGCTGCAATCGGATGAACACCCTGAACCAAAGACTATAATATGTGGTGTTTTTTTAAATGGGTAATCCACCCAATAAAATAGCTATTTTCCAAAATTATTTTTTTCCTCAATAGGAATATTTAAATAAATCAAAACATATTTATTCACCAAATTTTACCCTATTCGATCATCTGAAATTATTTCGAAAACGTAAATTGAAAAAAATCTCATTATAAAGTATAACTACCAGTTCATTTTAAAATAAATCATAAAAAATCTATTGTAGAAACTTGCATTTTTTTATAAAACGTAATATGTTTCACTGTTGTGATATTAGGCAAACGCAATTTTTTATTTGTATTTTATTATATTAAAACCCTTTTGTTTCGTTATGTACGGGAAAAAAATTTATAGCGTTATTTTGCTAAGCAGGTATAATATGATCACTTTTTGGTTCAATAAGGATTTTTTACTTTTATTTACCAATCCAACATAAATTGATGTTCCAATAAAAATCGAAACAACTTCTAAGGCGTTTTTCTCTTTCTGATACTTGATTTGAATTTAAGTTGGGTGGGGGCGAGTTATTTGTAATATTTTTTTAAGAGTACTGAATTATTTTTTTGGAGATCAGTTTTTGCCAAAACAGTGTCAGTTTTCGTTTTACGGAACAAGATTTTTTGGTGATTTTATGCACTCGATCTGTCTGCTGATGAGTGGATGTAATATTAATATATTTTGTTGCACCATAGCTTTAGAGCTCGTGAAGGATCGTGTTGAGATTAGATAATCATGTTAAAAATATATTTTATAAAGTAAGGTAAATGAACGTATAACATAAATGTATAACTAGAATTATTTTTTTGTATTCAGGGGCTTTCAATCATTTTGGATAGCCCTTTTTTTCGGACATCGATTCTTTTTATATTTCAATGTTTAATATAATGGATATTTTCTGGCTCAATAATGTTTTATATAACAAATTTCAATTCTTTTCATAAATTCGACATTGCTTCAGACTTCCTGGATGTTTTTAACGTAATTTCAAATATTTCGAGAATTGGCCGTTGTTGCGATTTTAATAATGTTTTCAGACATTTTCGATAGATTTTGATGTATTACATATTTTTGATGGTTTAAAACGTTTTCGAAGCTGTAATGTGTTTTTTTTATATTTCGTGTCTTCTTTGATACTTTTAAATGGTTTGATATAATTTCGATTCATTCATGCATTTGAAACATTTTCAGTAATGTGTGGCCATTTCGGCATATTTTAAAAATCTCAATGGAAGTATTATGTCTTCAAAACATTATTAGAATTCTCGGCCGAAGCACTGCCGATTTTTTATTTATAACTAGACGATTAGCCGATGCCGTCATGTTATAAAACGGTGTTTGTATATAATTTATTCAAGAGGATTAATTACTTACTACTCCTATAAACAAATTTTATATCAAATTCCCAAATAAAAGACACAACAATATCACCTCGACACACCAAATGACAGCTGAATGTCAAAACTATAAAATTCTCACTTGCACTCTTATTTTTTGAACACAGCATCAAGACTTGGTTAAAAATATCGATACAATTATTGAATCATTAGAGCGCGCGCATCATTTTGTTCCAAATATGAAAATAGTGGGACATATAGTATGTTATTACAAATCAGAACTAAATAAATTATTATCGACAGTATTGTGTTACGTGGGGGACATCTATTTTTAGATTTTATCATTTCGGACTAACTTCAGAGCCTTTCGGATAGATCTGGGTAATTATTATTATAACTATGATTAAATATAAATATCTACATACTATAGAATTAGACTAGTATGGTAATATAGGTACATAAGTTAAATTTAATCAAGACCACGTGATTATTATAAGGTGGAACTCTCACTCGATTGCGGCCATACATACGACCATACTCAAGGCCGTAGCATGCCCGCGAGTGACAGAGCTTGATTTTTGTATGGTTGAGTCCAATGCAGCCCTTGCTGGCTATCTGCAACTATTTACAGTGCGTTTATTTATAGATTACCTTAAGGTTTATCTTCTGGGTGGTTAATGGGTTTCTCAGTGGTTAAAAGGTCTCTTATTTGCTTTTTTTTTTTCTTTCTTTTCTCTCTTTTCGCTGGTGGTGAATCGGAGATTGTGCGTACATGTTTGTGCGTTATCTTCTCATTAATTCTTTTAAAACTGCTTAACTATTTCAATGTTGTTTCAACTATTTCATTTCCCATTTGTCATTTTATAAAATTTGGACTCCTTTGAGGCTTTTCTTTTTTTCGTTCTTGCTGACAGTTAACCTGAGGTGGGATATGTGGGTTTACTTTTTATTTTGTTTTCTGCCATACGTTTTTGTTTTTTTATTTATTTTTTAATCTAGATATGCGGGGGTTTGGGATGGAAGCCCCCCGATGCCCTTGCGGTCGGGCTTGCCCTACATTGGTGGGGTGTATCTCGGCCGGGGGAATGTTTGTGGGATGAGCCCGGACCTTTTAATGTCTTCTCTCTTGAATGTACAATATTTTTTTTGTCATCTATTTATTTTCTGTGTTTTTTTTATCTTCTTGTTCTACGTGTTCAAGGGTGTAGGCTGAAAAACATCTGGTGTCCCCGAGGCTGGCCTCGCCCTATATTGAGGGGGGGGGTGTATCTTGGCAGGGGGGATGTTATTAGATGAGCCCAGACCTTTTGATAGCTTCTGCTTTTAATATATTATCTTTTTAATGTGTTCTTGAAATGTGTCTAAATGTATTATGTACATACTATGTTGTTATCAATAAACCTGTATTTATGTATATTTATTTATTTATCTTTGGGATTTTTCGCAATTAAATCTGCGAACAGTACTTAATGATATCACATTATGGAATATACAAACACAAATATAACGTTCATAGGAGCACATTTAAGATAATATTAAATGAATACATTATATAGTCAGTTAATTTAATATTCGTTTCAAATTTAACAGTTATTTTTAACATGTAAACATATGAACTTACAATAAAGTGAAGTACTTGTTTGTATTTTTTTCAATCTAGATCTTCATTAACGCCTAGTATTTGATTACATCATAAAGATAAATAAATAATACTAAAATAATAAAGATAATACGAAAATCCTCATTTTTATTCTAAGAATGAGGATATATCCTTAAAATTATTACATACATCTGAACTTCTTTTTTATGGGTACCATCGGGAATCAACCCCAAAACCCTGGGGCAGAAAACATGCATTCTATCAATGAGGCCACGGAAGTCGCAATTCGAACAAATACTTATACATATTTTATGTAAATTCATAAACTAAGCTGAAAAATTGTATTAATGTAAAATTGTCAAAAATTGTAACCGACTTTCTATATAAACGAACAAAATTACTCAATTTCATACTTTATTTTAAGAATTTGATAAATTTGACCGAATCTCGTTTAAAAATTGTATTTCTAAAGTTCGAAACTAAGAGATAAAGTTTCGGGAATCACAAATATAATGGTCAATATAAATATAAGTTGACCGCGATTTTGAATTATTAGAATTCCCGCCTATTTTTTATTGGTTGTTGTTCACTTTTTCAATATAATTTAAATCATACATAACTCATTTTAGAGATTTGCCAAACCAAAACTTAGTTATAATAAGCTTAGTTATCAAAGTTGAAAAGCAATTTTAGAACTTAATTCATTTTAATAATAAAGTCTACTTTCCCAAGCGTTCTCAGCTTCTATGCGCAGAAACAATTGCGCACATCTGTTCTATAGCAGCCATTTTATATCGGTGTGCAAGAAAACATATTCGAATGTCATTTTTTATGATATTACGTGCTTAGTGTAATTAATTGACAATAAAACTATTTGTATTTTATTTCCTAGTTATAATTTTACCAATGTGAGTACTGTTTAAGACGTACTATAATAATACGGGTTGATTTATCTTTTGTATATGTACGTTTGCGAATTGCATCCCTCCAATAATTTGCAAAAAAAGTGAGTGGGGTGTAGTTGATCCGATTGCAAAATTATGATTATATGTTCGCGCCTCCCACTTTTTCTATATTTAATGTGGAATAAAAATTCATAATGGAATCCAATTGGATCTGTTCCGGAATAACATAAGACTTTTTTATGGGCAAAATTACTTTCGGTTAATATTATTTCGGCAATATGACATAACTTTTAGGATTGCACTTATTAAATAAACCTTTGTTATTTGTTTTTATTTTTTTGAATTTCGGTGTTATGTGGCGATACGCCGGTATGTGACAGATAATTTGGACAATATTAAATGAACAGTATGTAATGGGACATTAGGATTGGCCATTTTATTGATGGCAGGGGGAGGCTGGGTGGTAGATCGCTTTATGCTTTATGGCTGACCGTTTCAATCGTAATTCTTCACTTTGGAATGCCGATAAATGAATGCCTAATTTCTTTCGAGTGTTTATATTTATTTTCATTCTTTTCACGCTCGCAACTTGAAATATTTGAACAAGACAATTGTGAATGCTTCACCATTAACTAAACAACATTTTAACAGGCATAATTCCTTTGTCTTAACGGCAATAAATTAATTCGCTCATACGTCTCCGATATACTTAACTTTATCCACTTGCCTATAATGAATGTCCCACACTTCATGTTTTTGTTATTTAGCATAATTTCAAAATGTATTTCGTTTCACTTTTGATATCAATAAAAAGTTTTACAAGAAAACTTAAATAAAATTTTAACCTATTTTATCCAGTGCTTTTCAACTTAAATTTTTCCTTTTTTGAAACAAGTTTTTTCAGGTCGTAATAAATGATTTCAGACTTAATTTCTATATTCTTGTTGGAATATCATTGCAATTGTGAACAGTGTGTGTGTGTGTGTATACGATATAATTAATTTTCATAGCACTTTTTTTACTGTGTTTTATTTTGATTTGCCTCAATAATCTATAATTAAACAGAACTTTGAAGTTTTTTTATTTTTAAATTTCCGTGACATAATTACACATTTTAGAACAGTATTATATTATTCTCAAATTTGAGTAAAACATGGGATTGAACATTGAAGAAAATTTTTTTTTTTTTTACAATGATTTAATAAACAAACAATATTTTCAAGTAAGGCTATAATCAAATAAGTTATTTTACAATAAATAAATAAAACTATGACTAGATAGCGATATTTTAAACTAGGGGCCTATTTCTCAGAATATCAGTGTACTGACTAAACATAAATTAGGAACAAAATATTTATTATTATTGACCAACGATATATATGGTGATGCCTGTTTAGTGATTAGGGCAATATATATCAGCTGTTGCCTCTATTTAGGTATATAATATGTCCAAGATCCTAGATATGCTTTTGTGATGAATCAAGTTTACTTTTATCTTAAATTTGAAGTAAACTGAGTTGGAGGAATTACAAAACTATATTACATCTTTTACAAGTTATAACCACATCTATGACATTGAGAAGGTATACAATAATTACAAACTTATAATAAAATCAAAGTTTACTAATTTTTAAAATTGGCCTAAATAGCTGTAATTGATTGGCATGACTCATTAATGGAAATCACTTATCCACAATAGCAATTCTCTCTAATGATTTAGCTGAATAGCTCTCCCCTCCACATTGAATACTCTGTCTTTTCATCCCAATACATTGTTTCTAGGGCTTCTTGCCTGTTCCGACTGCTTACCCAGTACAGCTCAGCTCGTCCACCTGCTTCCATCTTTCAAACTAATTTGTTTGGGCAGCCGTTCACATTGAATACTTTTATGAAATCAAGCATAATCACTTTGTATATTTCTTATATATTTATATAATTCAGTCAAACTTTTACATAAAAAAATTGAAAATCAACTTTATGTACAAAACATAAATCATTAACAATATTTTTTTTATTAAAAATACCATTCAAACTGATTCTAAAAACTAAATTGTTTAACTAGATTTTTTTCTCCAAAAAGTCAATACAAAAAAAGTAATTATGTGTATACAAGTGTAATTTGAGTTGAATAGATGCATTGTATAGCTATTAGTATGACTAAGCAGTTTCACCTTTTACATACAAGAAGTTATCTTGTATTGAATATTTTTGTATGGAAAAATTTGAAAATCAATGAAAATTTTTTTCTTGTTAAAATTGAGTTTTTTGTATAATGTTTTGCAGGTGCAGAGGTGGATCCCGATGATGCAGTGAGGGAGAGGGGCATCATTAGCTTCCCGGCCCACTGGGGCGTGGGGGTGGGGGGTGTGGCACGGGGTGTGGGGGTCCCCGTGCCGCCCCCCACCGACCTGCTCGCCACCATCTCCATGTTTGAGCAACAAATTAAGTCCGAGCCTATGGGGTAACTAGCTAATAAAAATTTTCCTAAACATGAGGTTGGCTTCCAGAGACGAACTAAACTCTTGACGATATTTTATCATTTGAGCCTTCACTCATCCTTCCTTACCCTATTTTTCTTTATCTACAAAAATTGGACATGTGCTATGTGCTCCAATTAAAATTTAAAACAAAATCTAATCAAGTTTATTCAATTTAAGTGTTTAAATAATTGTAATTTATATTATGAACTATACAGGACACGACAGGAAACAAGGTGAACGGAGCACTTAATGTTAAATACAACAACTGTGCGATATCATCCAACAAAAATGACAATACATAATAGTGTGTTGGTGCCCACTTGGATGCATGTAAGTGAAACTTGGACTTGCCAGGGTAAGTGTAAAAGCTATGGAGAGCGGGCACTAAGGAAAATTTGTGGAGTGTCAATGTTTGAAAGAAGGCGGAATAAAGACAAAGAATCAGAAATGAAAGCATGGATAAATTGAATGTTAAAGTAAAATGAACAGAGGAGCTTTAAGATGGTTTGGACATGTGAAGAGAATGATTTTGAAAGAGGTTAAGTAAGAGGTATGAATAGTAGAAGATTGTGCATGACGAGATGTATGAATGTGGAGAAGGCGAAAGTTGTGTGCTTGGATAGAAAAGTTTGAAGATCTGTTCTCTCTGCCTACCTGCAAGGGGCATGGCATGATGATATGTATGTATTATGGACTATAAAATATGGATCTTTATGTTTTAAGAGTAATAGCAGTTGTTTTTTTCTGTAATATAATTTTTTATATTATTTTGAATATGAACAAAACAACATGATCACACACACTCTTTCTAAACTAGTTTTTATTTTTCAACTTGATTATTTTATTTTATCATGAAACTGTAAGTACCTACCTATATGATAAGATACAAGAGAGTAATTTTGTTCTTACTATAATATAATATATACAATTGTGTAGTACTTAATATTCTTATATACATTATACAAAAGGGGATGTTTTTCTATTTTCAATTGGATCCCAATATTTTTTAGTTACACCACTGAATATGAAGCACGACGTAATGGAGAAAATTAGGCTGTGTTTCATATGAGTGAACATATAAGTGAACTTTAAAAAAAGCTTTGTTAACCCTTATAACTCCAGAGGCGACATATAGTCGCCATGGTAATTATTTTAATAACTCCAGAGGCGACTATATGTCGCCATTTTTTATGGTTGTATTGTTTACATAAACAAACATCTCGGGACACCCAGGAGCAGGTATAAACATGTTACATTAGTTTCACAACAACTGTTCTACTGTTTAGACGTGTTTCGGTTGAAAAATAATCAGTACGCACCCTTTTACACCGTTGAGATTACACAAGTTTTTTTTTTTACCCTCTAAAATAATGGAAAAATCGCAACTGAGTGAAAGTGAAGACGAATTTATTTTAAATGTATATATAGTGATGAAAGTTGTGATAGTAACATCAATATTCAGACCTCTAGTGATGAATCAGAGTACATTGGTCATAAAAAACGCAGAGTTGGTCCTCTTCTATCATCAGATAGTTCTTCAAGTACTACAAGCGCTCAAGATTCACAAGACGATGAATGGATTGATATATCCAATACGGTGGATTCTCCTGACATTATAAATTTTGACATCGGAGCTCAGAATGTCGGACCAAATGTTCCTTTAACAATCAAAGAACCAAGTCAATTTTTCAAATTATTTTTCACGGAAGAAATTGTAACGGAGATAATACGGGAAACAAATGCATATGCAAAAGTCAAACTTCAATCAAAAGTTCTAACTGCAAATTCTATTTGGCAAAATTGGCGTGATGTACAAAAAGATGAATTTTGGGCATTCATTGGGGTCATTTTAAATATGGGAACAATGCCACTTGCCAATATGCAAGAATATTGGTCTACTAGAGATAATTCCAGAGTCCCATTCTTTGCAAATATTTTCACGAGATCTCGATTTCATCAAATATTCTGGATGTTACACTTGAATACACAAGAAACTGGCCATAGTGATTTAAGAACACGGATTCAGAAAGTCAGTAATTTTTTAGAATATATAAATAAAAAATTTGCTGACTATTTCATACCCAACAAAAATATCTGTGTTGACGAATCAGTAGTGAAATTCAAAGGAAGAATATGCTTCATCACTTACAATCCAAAGAAGCCTACTAAATGGGGAATACGCATTTACGTTTTGGCGGATTCTGAAACATCATATGTGTACAGTATTCTTCCCTATTACGGTAGTATTACTACAGAGAATTTACCAAGCCCAGATTTGCCTGTTAGTTCGAGAATACCCATCTACTTGTTCAGAAAAATTTTGGAGAAGGTACCCCATGCACAAGGATACCACTTGTTTACAGACAGGTACTACACAAGTCTTCCACTTGCTGAAGCACTATTGAAGATGAAATGTCATTTAACTGGGACGATACAGACCAACAGAAAAGGCATTCCGATCACCATAAAAAAACCAAAGTTTGGCAATAAAAAAGTTTTGGCTGTAAGAAAAAGAAAAACAATGCTTTTGGCATGGAAGGATAAAAGAATAATTACAATGCTGAGTACTGGTGATTCTGCTGGCATGTCGTCTGTTTCCAGAACAGGGAAGGGAGGTGTTCAATTAGTTACAGAAAAACCAAATGTAGTACGAAACTACACCAAATCTATGGGTGGAGTAGACCGTGCCGACCAGTATGCTTCCACATATTGTTTTCTCAGGAAGTCATTAAAATGGTGGAGAAAACTTTTTTTCTGGTGAATGGAAATTTGCTCAATCAATGCATACATCCTCTACAAGAATATAAAATTGAAAAATAATGAAAAACCACTAACTCATTTGAAATTTGTCAAGAATTTAGTTGATCAGTTGGTAGGAGACTTTCGGGAGCTGCGAAGTAGGCCATCAACTTCTACTTTTGATGTACGACTAGATGGTAAACTTCATGTTTTGCAGAAGGGAAAGAAGAAGGACTGTGTGGTCTGCTCAAATAGAGGCAAAATGGGCAAACGACATGAAACATATGAGTTTTGCGACACCTGTCCTGGAAAACCTAGGATGCATTTAGGGGATTGTTTCCTCAGATATCATACTTTGAAAGATTATAAAACTAAAAAATAATGTTGAATTGTTATTTTTTTTATCAAAATAAACTCATTTAAACATTTATCTAATAGTTTGAATAAAAAAATTGCATGAAACCTTATTAATTTTTTTTTAAATAAATTATTTCTAAAACCTATCATTTTATAGTAAAATTTCAAAAAAATACCCTGGAGTTGTTGGTATGTCATACAAAAAAAAATCTGGAGTTCAAAGGGTTAATACACCCGGATGTCTTTCCCGGCATGTTGTTTATATTTCTGAGTATGGTTGAATCTTGTCACTGTCTTGACTATGGGAGATGAATGTACCTATAGAGCACTTGTGGTACCTACGCTATTATTTGAACATTATTGGTTCGGAGCATTTAAACTGTTTGTCAGATATTAATAATTACACTGTTGAATATTGAGTAATTTATAATGTTTATAAAAAATATTAAAATCAGAATATTATGAGAGAAAAGAATTGAGGGAAACTTAATGCATAATTATTTAGATTTTTGAAATATCATTAAATTAGATTATCAGGGGCAAACCTCTCATATTAAATAACCTTGGGTAACATTAGAGGTTTTACTCTAAATATCATAAAATTAGATTATCAGGGGCAAACCTCTCATATTAAAAAACCTTGGTTAACATTCGAGGTTTTACTCTAAATAAAAGCTTTTTAATTTGTCACTTTTCCTGAGAAATTATACAGGTGGCTTAGAGTGAAGCTCACTTTTGAGAAATTCATAAATAACAATGATTTCTTTTAATCAACTTTAATTACTGCGAACATGTAACAAAAGGTTGAGAAATTATTTTTCAAAAATAATGTCTGAGATGACCACTATCCTTTCGATGACATTCATCTAATCTGGCTTGCAAATTTTGAAGCACGCGCCCGCATGTTTCACGAGGTATCACTTCGATCTTTTGACAAATGTTTTATTTCAATTGTACCGTAGGCATTAGATTATTTACGTTTACTCTTCGAATAAGTGATGCAGAGATGTTGAAGTATGTGGCCAGGATACAATCAGGTCTTTGGGCCCCTATAATTGAGCCTTGGAATTCAGAAACACTGAAGTAGGCTTGTAGTTCACAGTTTATCATCCCACATGCTGGAAATATCGTTGGATGATATACTGCTATGACTTCTTGATTTATAATGGAAAGGTAACAATATTCGTACGTCCTACAATTATGTTACCTCTCCACGTGCTGTTTTAATTAAATAATTGTGAATTTTTTTTATGAATAAGAATAGAATAATAGTACAAAGACTTAAAAATAGGAGAATAGTTGCTGTTCAAACCTCAGAGGTTCTGGCATGACTCCAATGTATCTCGGTGACAACTGAGCAAAGACATTCTTTTTCACTTTTTACTGGCAGAACTTAAGTGAATAAAACATATTACAAATTCAAATGAAAATGTATTGTGTTCAATTGGTATCGTATATATATGACCTAACACACGCTGCAAGCATACTGGCCTAACTGCTTATGCCAAACATGTAGGGCGACGTGAATACGACCATGCCGCCCTTCATCTCATTTGGAAAGTAACGGTCGTGTGTTAATGTCACTCGACACTTATTAATCGCCGACTTGAACTCACATTTTTATCCAAGTCATCCAATCCACAATGATGCAATAATGGGAGGTCTACATATAATGACATTGTATTGTATTTAAAATGTAATACATAGAATAAATAAACTGTAAATTTATGTCTGTAAAAGAAAGAAAATGTACAGTATTTCTTGCGATGTATTTCCAAAAAGTTGAAAAACAAATATACAGTGCAAAGCGAGTGGAAGGCGTGGTAGATGAAGACCAAGGAAAGTATGATTGGATCGACTCAATGATATTTTGAAATAACGAAAAGTAGTTAGAGAAATAGTAGGAGCTGTATGATGTGTACGGATGTAGAAGAAGTAAAATATATATGTCGAGATAGGAAATTCTGGCACTCTGTCCTCTCTAATTACACCAGAAGGCTTCGGCGTGATGGTATGTATATATTATGTCTACCGGAAAGTTCTGTCCGATAATGTCATCTCAAGTTTCAACACATATGAACATGTTTGTTTGAAACATATATGGCTGCCTCTTTTTACCATTGTATTTCCACATATGTGCTCTAGATTTACTGAAACAATGGTTTCATCATCTCAGTATTAAGTGAGATTCATTCTCGTAAACATGTCTATTGATAAAGTTCATTAACGGCATTGTATTCTGTATGAATTCCAACAATATAGAAATGCTACAGAAGCGAGTAGAAATTTGGTGAACGTTTTTGGTGAAGATTTACAGTTTCCGACAGAACGTGCAGGATATGGTTCGAAAAATTCTAAGCAGGCAATTTGGACCTTAATGACAAGCCACACTCTGGGAGACCATCTCTGATCAATGACGATATTGTTAGGACCATTATACAGCAAGATCCTTTTTTGACAACATTGGAGATTGCGGAAAAGCTCAACTCAACACAACAAACCATTTCAGACCATATTCGGACACTTGGATTGGTGTAGAAATATTCCAGATGGGTGCCTCTTGAGTTAAGGGAAAAAAATGTACATGACCGAATCGTCATTTGCACATCTCTGCTTGCTCGGAACAAAAATTAACCTTTCTTAGACCAGATGATAACCTGTGGGGAAAAATGGATTACGTATGAGAACATTGTGAGAAAAAGAGCATACTGTGAGCCTGGACAACCTTCCCCCTCCAACTCGAAACCGAGCTTGGGCCTGTATAAGAGAATGCTGTGTATATGGTGGGACATCAAAGAACCATTACACTATGAGCTTCTCAAATCCAAAGAAAGACTCAATTCGGAAATGTATTGTCGACAAATGGATGATTTGAACGATGATTTGAAGCACTCAAGGAAAAGATACCAGCGCTGGTCGATAGGAAGCAAATCTTACTGCACCACGATAACGCCAGGCCACGTGCTACTTTGGTGACACCCAGAAATTTGCAGAGCTAGGCTGGAAAATTCTGTCACATCCACCATAATCTCTGAACCTAGCACCATCCGATTGTCATCTGTTTCTCTCCCTGCAAATTTTTTGGAGGAAAAGCAATTAAAAAAAGAAGCATATGTCAGTCAAGCACTGCTTGAGTTTTTTGCCTCCAAAGATGAGTTATTCTACAGAAGGGAAGAGGTCATTAGTAACGATGGAAATTATATTAATAAACTAATTGAAAATTATTTTCTTTTAATTCAAAGACGGACAGAACTTTCCCGTAGACCTAATATATATGAAAAACTAACAAAAATATCCCTATTCGCCATAAGGCCAGTTATTATCTTTTTGACAATGAGTGTTGGAGGCAGAATTCTAATAATTTGTAGGTTTAACATGTTCCCCAGTTTCTACTCGTCGCACCCGCACGTACACACGGCTCCCCCCGCGATTGTGCGTGCAGACAACTCCAACCACTCCATCATCAACATCAATTCCCAGCAGCAGCACCAGCATCAGCTACAACAGCAACAGCTTCAAGAACAATTGCAGGTTTGTATACGAGTAGTATTTTTTTTCTATTGTATACAGCACAACCTGCCGGATCAAATGACAATTTATTTTAATCTGCCAGAAAGATGTTAAAAGGTCGAATGTAAAAAACCAGATTGGAACCCATTTGTTTCTTTGGGTTCCACCAGGAATGGAATCTATAACCTCTGAGTTGGCAGATAAGTGTTCTGCTAACTTGGTGACAAATGAACATGAGTTATTTTACTCCTATTAATGCAGAAGCTGAGAATTTTATTCCTATTAATGCATAAGCTGAGAATTTTATTCTGTGGTATACGAGGGCGGTCCGATAAGTACTTAGCCTCACCGCCCGATGACACCACTATCGCAAGAGCAATTTTTTATCGCGTAGTACATTCTCGTTGACAGCTACTGTCAAAATTTCAGCCGAATCGGACGCGTAGTTTTGTTTTGACCGCGTGTGGAATCGAGCGCGTCCGCGGATTTGAGAAAAATGGAAAAAGCAATATTGGTCGGTGATTCGATTCTTGTTTTTGAAAGGGAAATCGAGCAGCGAAATCAAAGAGCGCTTGGATGCTGTGTACGGTGACTCTTCTCCTTCGATGGCGACCGTCAAAAATTGGTTTAACGAGTTTCAACGTGGTCGCATGTCGGTTTTTGATGAGCCACGCCCAGGTGCCCCGAAAACGGCTACCACGGAGGATAACGTGACAAAAATCCACGATCTCGTATTAACAGACCGCCGATTGAAGGTGCGCAAGATAGCTGAGACAATAGGCATCTCAAAAGACCGCGTGGATCATATCCTGCATGAAGTATAGGGCATGAGAAAGCTGTCGGCGCGATGGGTGCCGCGTTTGCTCACTCCGGACAACAAGCGCAACCGTGAGACCACTTCAGAGCAGTGTTTGACGATGTTTAAGCGCAATCCGAAGGAGTTTCTGCGTCGTTTCGTGACCGTCGACGAAACATGGATACACTGGTACACACCCGAGACCAAGGAACAGTCGAAACAGTGGACTTCACCCGGCGAACGTGCTCCGAAGAAGGCGAAGACTGTCCTATCGGCCGGAAAGGTGATGGCCACCGTTTTCTGGGATTCAAAAGGTGTGATCTACATCGACTTCCTGGAGAAGGGCAAAACGGTCACAGGGTTCTACTATGCCGAATTATTGGGCCGAATTGCAGAAAAAACGGCCCCATTTGGCGAAGAAAAAAGTGCTCTTCCATCATGACAACGCACCGGCTCACACCTCTGCCGTCGCCACGGCCAAATTGGTAGAATTAGGCTACGAACTGCTGCCCCATCCACCGTATTCTCCGGATTTGGCCCCGTGCGACTTCTTGTCGTTTCCAAACTTGAAAAAGTCACTCGCCGGGCAGAAATTTGAGTCGAATGAGGAGGTTATCGCCGCCACGGAGGCCTACTTTGCAGACCTCCAGAAAACTTATTTTTCAGACGGGTTAAAGAAGTTGGAGCATCGCTGGGTCAAGTGTATCGAACTCAAAGGAGATTATGTTGAGAAATAAATCGCCACTTTTCCAAAATTTTTGTTATTCTTTTGTAGGCTAAGTACTTATCGGACCACCCTCGTATTTCTAATGTCTTGAATACTCCATCAATTTTGAGTGTTTGTGCGCAACACATGACCAGCCTAATATTTAAATGTTGGTGTAAAAACAGATTTGAGTTACGAGGATAGTCTCAAAAGTACCCGACCTAACAACGAAAACACAAAAAATTTGGGAAAAAATATTTTTATTTCTCAACATAGTCTCCTTTCAGCTTGACACACTTTTCCCAGCGATGTTCAATAGCTTCAATACTCTGTTTATAGTGAGAACCGTCGAGCACCTCAAAATAGCCATCAACCGCAGATTCCACCTCTTCATTGTTGGCAAATCTTTTACCACCAAGACATTTTTTCAAGTTTGGAAAAAGAAAATAATCGGAGGGGGCTAAATCTGGCGAATAGGGTGCGTGAGGAAGCAATTCAAACGTTAATATATTGATTTTAGCCACCGCGATAACGGATGTGTGAACTGGTGCATTGTCTTGATGAAACAACACTTTTTTTTTTTGCCAAATGTGGCCTTTTTTTCTTGATTTCATCACTCAAACGCTGCAATAAGTTCCCATAATACTCGCCGTTGATTGTTTTTCCGTTTTGAAGATAATCAATGAAAATTATCCTACGCGCATCCCAAAAACCTGACACCATGACCTTGCCTGCAGATGGAACTGACTTCGCCTTTTTTGGAGCCGATTCTCCCCTTTCAGTCCATTGTTTTGACTGTTCCTTTGTCTCAGGTGTGAAGTGATGGACCCATGTTTCATCCATGGTTATGAATTGACGCAAAAACTCGGCTTTATTGCTGTGAAACATTGCCAAACACTCGATTGAAACATCCTCACGACGCTGTTTTTGTTCCATTGTGAGCAAACGCGGCACCCATCTTGCGCACAGCTTTCTCATGTCCAAATTTTCAGTCAATATGCGATGTACAGCACTTTTTGAAATGCCTACCATGTCTGCTAGCTCGCGCATTTTCAATCGACGGTCATCCAATACCATTTTGTGGATTTTCTTTACCATTTCTGGCGTGGTCACCTCATTTGGTCGACCACTGTGATGTTCGTCTTGGCAGCTCGTACGGCCTCGTTTAAACTCTGACACCCAATATTTTAGTGTTATAAACGAAGGAGCAGACTCCCCCAGAGTAGAATCTAGCTCGGCTTTGATATTGGTTGGACTTAGACCTTTCAAATGAAAGTATTGTATCACATAAGGATGACCAATTTTTTCCATGTTTACAAATTCACTGAGAGTGTTCACTATTGATAGCTGCCAAACAAATACTAAACAACGTAGTGTCTTAAAACTTGAAACTTAAGCTTTATAAGTTTAGTACTTTCTACCATAGTAATTTTTTAAAGCAACAACCGCCATCTATACGCCAGGTCGGGTACTTCTGGGACCACCCTCATAATTGTACAGATTTACCATATGTTTTTCTCCTACACAGACTAAGGATTAAATTTTTTGAACACTTGTATAAATTTGTCATGCTTCAGTTTAAGACTATTTCTTGCATTCATATAATACCAAGGGACTTGATCATGCAGTTATGGATTTGGAATTTTGTGTCTGCTGAAAGCTATTTAGATTTGATAAGGGGTTCTCAAGGGTGAATGTGTTATTTTCCAATTTTAATTTGAACTCCAGCAATGAAAGACTAGCAGCACTACTGTATTACACTTGTGGTTGAGCGCAGATGTCTCAGCTGTCCTAGTCACATCCTTCAAATGCGGCTAAAATTATCTTATTCTGGTTGTCCGGTTTTCGAATCTGTTGATTTCCGGTGTTCTGTTCCGACTGACGACTGTCTGTAGACAGTATTCAGCGGAGCTTTTAGAGGCTGACATTACTTGGGAGAAAGCAAGACTGCTTACAGCTGACTTGGCTAGTAAGGAAGGAATTCGTGGCCTCTACATGCTTTGAGTGAGTTTAAGCAGAATTAATAGTTATGAAAGGCTATTGAAAAGAAATTAATAAATAGTGTATATATGTATCAGGACAGATAGTTAATATCTGATGGCAGTGCGATGTTGACTTGCAGGAACAACCTCAACAAGAGGACAGCAAGGAGAGCCTGGTGCTGCAGCAGCAGCATGTGGCTGTTGCCTTGGCTCAGCAGGCTCAGGCTCAAGCGCAAGCGCAGGCTCAGCAACATCAGGCAGACCAGGACCAGAATCAAGTGAGTACATACACTTGTGCACCTTTCTGCCCTTAACAAACATATTATATCCAGCCCTCCTAGGTCAAATATATTACATAATACCTGGTTGATACGGAGTAGGGAAAGGCCAGATTAATTGGAGCTTTATTTAAAGTACCAGCTTTTATTAAAATTTATCAAATAAAATATGAACCAAATTAGTATTTGTATAAAATTCATTACATTTATTTATGTAAATTATAAAGAGTAAAAATTTGGGAAATAAATAAGGTTTTGATTTTTTTAAATTACACTGCTTTTCTATAGAGTACAACTAGGCAGGCTTATTGCCTTAGGCAATTTTTTTCAACCAACTAGATGTTAAAGAGCCTTATGAAAAAAACCGACTGGGATCTTATTTTTGAGCCCCATCAGAAATCAAACTCGAAACTTCAAGGCTGGAAGTGAAATTTTTCACAAACTAGACTACGAAGGTCATTAATCTAAATAAGAATGTAATTATACAAAATTCTTGTTCAAGTTTAGTTAAACATTAAAATATGTTTTGCTCACATTCAATTGCTCTTGTGCTGGTTATTAAGTTTTGTCTGGAAGGGTTTGATATGTGTTTAAGAATTGTTTTTACAATAAAAATAAATGGGTTTGAGATTACGAGTCATAATTTTTAATATCTTGACTTAGGTTTTTTTAATGTTTCGGGCATTACTTTGGGAACTACATAATTTGCTATTAATGAAAATGTATCAAAAGAAGACAAACAATCTATCTTTAGGTCATAGAGGTCATTAAAGGACAGTTAATAAATATTTAATCTTTCACAAAAGAATTATTAGCTTAATTATGTCTTAAATTAATTGACATTAAATATAAATTGAAATAAAATTCATGTGGTACCTCGTATCTAATGTTTTTTTTCCATTGAAGATAACAAATCACTTTTCAAGTTGGCTAACTAGTATTTTGATATTGTGCTTTTAAAGTCATTGTTTGTGTTCATGCTTATGTGTTGCTTCAAACATATGGTTTTGTTGATAGTTAAGTTAATATTTGTTTATCGATTGTGTGGATTATTTAAATTGACCTATTTATTAAATTATTATTCTATATTTTGAGCTCAAAAAGTCTTTTTATATTGCCTGAATTTGTTAATGTTTATCGAAGAAAATTATTTTTCATGGCATTATGTAGATAAAAAAATACCAAATAAAATCTTGCATACATATCTGAATTTGGTCAAGAAAAGAAAAACTGACATTTTACTGTTGTCATACGGAATTCATTTTGTCAAATTCAATCAATAATTTGATTAAAGCCATAAATTGTTTCATGCAGACTTTCAGAATTTTATGATTACTGAAATATGGTTAAAATTCGACAATACAAATATAAAAATCAAAGCAACATTTTAAGTGGTAAAATTAGATATGTACAGTACTGGCAGTATTAGGAGCACATTCATCGTGGAGTTCAGGGTGATGGAAAATCAGGAATTATTAGATGGAAAAGAAAACACACGAATCAACTAAATATAAAATAAAGTTCTTCAAAAATAATTGGAAGCTTTGGTAAATTTTATGAATGATATCTTAATACATGTAAAATATGGATTCTTATTTAAACAAAAAAAAAATTTTATCATCAAAATTTTTCTCCATATCAGCATTCAATTTTTGGTGTAATCTAGATAGATATCCATAAATCTTATAATGATATAAACTATTAAAGTAAAAACAATTAATACAAACAATTTGAATTGGTCATTTAGAGGTCATTTTTTTTAAATTAAATAATACATATTTGAATATTACTACAAAATTTCTAAGGTTTTATTTTAATTTTGCTTCTATTGAATATTTTTGTCTTTTGCCTATTCAGTTGTCTTAATTTATGTCTTAACATAGACTTTTGTTTGCAATTTGTGATGGACATTTTTTACAAAATTAAATGAACACTTTTTTCTGTTATTTACATTCAGTGTTAACATACAAGTTATAAACATTAATGTATAATATATAATGATATACATAATTTTTAATATCATTTAAGATGGAATTTTAGTTAGTTTGCAAATTTTATCAGGATATAGGCATTCACTGTGAATGTTGGTGAATAGTTGAAGAATTGGGGCTAATGTCAGCGTCCAGCAACAGTATACTCGTATTAGTCTGTAGTAGTATTATAGTAAACAGTATTTTTTTCTTTTTAAATTTATTTTCGTAGTTCATTATAAAAAAGAGATTTAGAAATAATAAGAAATGTTTGAAACACTGAATTAATCTTATATCCGGTTAAATTATAATTATTTTTATATCAGTGAATTTTTTTAGTATACAAGGAGCATGAGATTCAATAACTTTTATTCATTTTCAAAATATATGTGCAAGGATAGTTCCTTTTGCATTTGTTTCTGTTCTAGTATATAATTATTTACTCATTGGTGTCAATACCGAAATATGTTTGAAAATTTCTGTTTCAGAATCATATTAAGGGAAAACAGATTCATTTAGTTATTGTAAAAAAAGTAAAATGAAAATCACATTTTTTTTAATTGTGTTTTTTGTTTTCTGGGTTACTTTTAGTTTATTTTACAGTATTGCAAGAAAATGTTCAGTCTTGACCAAATGCACCTTTAATAAAGTAAAAGGTGCTTTATCCTATAGGAATGAAAAAAATATGTTCTAATCTATTCATAAGTTTAAAATTGGGCATCACCTGTTTAACCAGTGTATATTTTATTAATATTGTCAAAAACATTGTAAAAATATAAGTAATATATAAAAAAGATTTGGAAAATATTCAGGATTTCAAAGGATAGATGATATTTTTGGGATATTTGAAATCAAATACACCGTGATCTTTTTAAATCAAATCATTATTGTGTGAATCGAAACTAAAACTATGTTATACTATTTAGATCAAAGCATGTCACAAATGTTTTTTTTTAACATATATAGTATGTTTATTTGAAATGATATTCGAGATTAAGGGATAAAGGCAATCAATTATATTATTTGAAAATGATAGTTGAAACCACGAGATATAGCCAATTAAAATGTAGGTCATACAAAAGAATATATTCAGGGTATGTGGTGTGATTTGGATTATAGAGCGAGGGGAAGGGGAATGGGAATGGGAAGGTATGTGTAGGTGCATGAGCGTGGAGTATACAGTGACAGTGCAGTGTGTTGTGTGGCAGGGAGCGGGTGCGGGGCTGGGCTCGGTGCAGGCCAAGGTGGAGGCGGGGCTCGGGGTGGCCAGGTCTAAGCCCCAGGCCTGCAAGCTCTGCGGGAAGATGCTTTCCTCGCCCTCCTCTTACTATGTGCACATGAAGCTGCACTCGGGGATCAAACCATTCGCATGCACGGTGAGACACCACACTATCCTACTCACACTATCCTACCGCCACTTACTTCTCTTGTGCACCAGCAACTTAACTTCTTTAATGCTACCTTTTAACTCACAACTCTCATCACTTAGAATCACCCATCTTAGTCTATATAATTACAATTTTGGAAGATATTAAATGTCATTTTGTGAGATATATCTATTCAATTTTGATATATCATTTAGAAGACGTTATTTGTAAAAAAATAATCAGTAATGTTTATCAAAAATCAAGCTTAAACTGGAAAGTTTAAAATAAAATTAGATATTTATATACCTAAGGTAGTTTCTTAATAAATATAGTTAGCCTTTATTGTTTCTGCATACTTTGTCAAGTGTCAAAAATATTTAAAATGTACATTTGTTAATGTAAAATTATTTTAATGTTCTGGGTAAAAGTATTTTTTGACAAATTTTTTTCCAAAATTTTTATACATTTAAGTACATCAACTAAATGAAGAAGTTGTTTAATCTATTATAACTTGGTGGTGTCTCATTTCTCACATTCTTGATTTGGGAGTGATGCTTTTTCATTTCTATAAAGACATGAGTTAAAAATTGCTGGTGTGACAAAATGTAGGTGGTGATAAAGTAACGAGACTAATTTTACTAAATTAATATTCAAATATGATTTTCATGTAAGTCATTATGCGTAAAATCCTATAGACAATTTTTGTCCTCTGGTTTATCATTTTGACTGGATGTGGGTTAGGGATACAAAGAGGACAAATTTGTGACCATGCATTATCTTAAGCAAATATTTAAGTCTAATCTGAATTATTTTTCTACATGAAAAAAGCTTTTGAAGTGGAATAAAATGAACATTTTCCTGCAAAAATATTAATTATTGTTTTTGATATTTGTTTGTATGTCAAATATTGTTACGTTTTAAATATTGTGAAAATTACATTAAAATCTAATTCAGTAATATATTTCATGAGTATTTTAAAAAATGTTGTGTTTTTTATGCTTTTTTATATGAAAAATTATCATGACAATACTAGATCAATTGGTCTCATTACTTTAGTTGTTAATTTTATATATAATAGCATGTTAACAAAATATAATTAATATCAATGTACAATATTCAAAAGCATATGTTTCATGTTTCAAATAATCATTCTCAAAATCCTTTTAGAAAGATATTTATTTGCTGTATCTATAAATTATCACACATTGATTCGGAATATTCACATATATTATTAAAAACAAATATCGTTATTGAATTGTAATTAAATAAATTAGGAAAGCATAAAGCTTTGCCATTTTCCCTTGATATATTGTATATGTATGAGTATACTATCTAAATCTGAGGAATTTGGAATAGAAAAATTAACAAAATGGATTTTTGAATGGCTCCATGATAATTTGGATTATATAAGGTAGCTCATGCATATACACTAATTTGAAATTTTAATATGCATTTAGAAGCGATACATGATGTTCAGCACTAGATATTATTAAATACATAAATGCGTACAATTTATTTTGTTTAATTATTGAATAATTTTCTCACTTTAAATATGTCAAAAATGAAACAGCACGTGTCTCTTGATCTGTTTTAGTTTATGATACTTCCATGTTTTTTATTTAGTATTGCCACAGAAATAAAATAAATTAGAAATTAGTGAGAATGTGATTGAGTTTTCCTACTATGCCCTTCAATTATTTCTCACCTTTACTTTCAAAGTTATTTAAATATTTCAAATCAATGATTTATGATTAAATAAAAAAAATAAAACAAGACCTTTGATTTTTCTTTGACCTTTGACCAATAATTTTGTTTTTTAACTCCTATGTTTGCCAACAATTCATGCGAAACACAAATGTCATCTTAGTTAAAGCTATTATTTTGCTACGTTTAAACATTTAAATTTACAGGAAAACTTTATTGAAATTATTTTGTTTTTTTTTATATTTTTGAGACATTAGCAACTCCATTAACAAGTAGTTTGCATTTTGCATAATGAATTGTGTTGGTTAAGATTCTTCATTCTTATTATGTATTTGAATACATACAGTTGTCTCTCAGTATCTTTGGAGGATTGTGTTTCCAGGATACTAAAATTCACAAATGCTCTGGTCCCTTATTTAAATTGCATAGTATGTGCGTATAACCTACGCACATCTTTCCGTGTACTTTAATTAATTTCTAGATCACTTATTCATTACCTAGTGCAATGTAAATGCTATCTAAATAGTTGTTATAATGTATTATTTAGGAAACAATGACAACAAAAGTCTTTACATGTTCAGTTTACAACCATCATATACCCTAAGTACATAGTACACATCAGCAACCAATACAGCATTTTCTTTCATTCAACATTTGATTGCTTTCATTTAATAGAATAAAACACATATAGAAAATATAACTACGAGGGTCATCCAGAATGTGAGGTTACAACATTTATGTAGGATCGAAAAATGCTTGTATTTAATTGAAATTCACAGGATACTTCACAAATATATTAAACTATTTTTCAACATAATCGCCGTCGAGATCGAGACATTTCTGTAGTCGGGGCACCAGCTTTTGTATGCCAGTGTCATAGACCTCCGCCGCCAGCTCTTTTGGCCACTTCTTCACAGCTTCCTCGACCTCCTGATCGTTGAAAAATTGTTGGGGTGTAGTGACACACCCATGTCTCATCCCCCGTCACGATAGAGTCCAGAAAAGCTTCTCCCTCCTGTGCAAAATGATCAAAAAATTCGTGCGCGGCGGTCACGCGATTTTGACGGTGCTCCGGTGTGAGCATTCATTTCGCACACAACTTCTTGTAACCAAGTTTTCCCGACACAATATTACCAAGGAGACTTCGAGAAATGTCAGGAAATTCTTCGTGAAAGTCGTCAAGCGTCACACGGCGGTCATTTCGCACTTGCTCTTCAATTTTTTGCACAAATTCGTCAGAAATCACTGTCTTACCTCGTCGTATCAGTACGGCCTTCTCTGAATAACCTAACTCACTTTATGGTAGTGATGTGATGAGTCGACAACGTGACATGTTTTCGACTCATCACATCACTACTATAAACTTTCAATGGATATTCGCGGCGGTATTGTTCTGCAAAGTCAAAAAACTGATGACCGCGCGGGTCTCGCACGGACGAGAATTGGCGGGAGCGCACGACAACCTCTCCATCGGAAGAATTTACTGTGACTGAACAAAATGGCCGATAAACACGTAGGACCAAACAAACTGACCGTTAGGATCCCCCCTACACGCCGGGTGCACCAACTTTGAAACAAAAAAAATCCCTTGGCCTCAGGAGCCCTTGTAACCTTAGTTTCTGGATGACCCTCGTATAAATAGAGAAAATTGAAATTCATTCACTCTCTTTATTTTTTTTTTTTAATATTTTCAATCTACGGTTGGTTGAATCCACGGATGCAGAATTTATGCATACAGAGGGCTGACTGTATGTAGTTTTAAAATATGAACCAGTTGAATTAAAACATGGAAAATCTTACAATAAATTACATACAATGAGAAGTAAAGGCTCAATTTGTAGTGAATAATAGTTTGCTCATTTTCTCATGGAAAATGTGATGGGATCGAATTCTGAGTATAGGTAATGTTAGCAGTTTTAATATTAGATTTAATTTTTCTAGAATGTTATTTTTTATTTGATTAAAAAAATGTTTTTTTTGTTTTAGGTTCAAATCACATTTATAATTTTTACGAAAGACTTTTTACGAAATTAATTTTTAATTTTAAGACATTCCAAAATTTTCAACACCGAATAATTGAAACGTAATGGATCCTATATATATTCCTAATTTGACGTTGAATTTTTGTGTAAACAGAAATATCTAATGAAATACCTTAAAAATTGTAAATGTTCCATTCCCTGGGATTCGAATCTCTCTTTTGAAGATCATATTTTATTTAATAAATGGTGCTATTTTTTATAAAAATATCTTTATTTTATAAAAATATATTATTGAACTTACAATAAATTAAAAGCGTGCATGCCAGACCAAACTTCTGACATGAAACAAGTACTCATTTGTCACAGCACAGGAAGGAATGTTTTATCTTTATTAATTTTCTTTTAAGCTATTGTTTGGAAAGAATATGAGCATTTGCTTCTGGAGTAGGGTGTTTGTGAGTTTATTACAATAAAATACTTAAGGACAAATGCTTCTTTTTACTCATCTAGTCCTATGTTAGATGATTCAGCAACTTATGTTAGTTATTGACAGCGAGTAGAAAATAGGCAATAAATTATTACTGGAGCCTTTAACTTTATGGTCCTCTTATGTCTAAACTAATTTAATCAATCTTCTGAAATGCTATCATGATATCTTGAAAAAAATTAATTCACATATAAATAGTTAAATTACTGTTTTGAAATAATAACTCGCACAATATTTAAAGTAATTTATTTAAAATGTAACATATTCATCATGAAAAATGGTTTTGAAATTTTCTATTTGATTAAATTTTTTTTTGTTGATGTTTGTAATTTTTTTATAAATATGCTGTAATATAGATCCAACTTAATACAATAAATATTGTGATTAAGGAGAAGAGTATTATTTTGATAAATATGCTGTAATATAGATCCAACTTAATACAATAAATATTGTGATTAAGGAGAAGAGTATTATTTTGATAAATATGCTGTAATATAGATCCAACTTAATACAATAAATATTGTGATTAAGGAGAAGAGTATTATTTTGACTTCAATATATCGTGGAAGTGTTTGACTTCAATATAAAAAGGAATCTTTAACACAATCTTTGTTTGGGGAAATGGATTTTTTTATAAATCGTCAGCAGTGGCTCAAGTTGATTGGCTTATCTTTTACATTAGAATATGGTTCCTGGATTATATCCCAAACCACTTGCAGTAACAAAGTTAATATTCTTTGTCTTTTCGAAGCACTTGTCCTAATATTCTCTGATTTATTAAAAGAGTACAATTTATGTTGCGATATCAATAGACTGTATGATGAAGTGGGTGTGTGTGTTGGTGCAGGTGTGTGACGCGGCATTCTGCAGGAAGCCTTATCTGGAGGTGCACATGCGCACACACACGGGAGAGCGACCATTCCAGTGCGAGCTCTGCCTCAAGCGCTTCACGCAGAAGTCCAGTCTCAACACGCACAAGAGAGTCCATACAGGTACACTCGTACAAACATTCATCCGCTTCAAACTGACCCTCTTTCCATCTGTAGCCACTAATTTTAGTCAAATTATATTTTCATTTGTGGTTTAATCATTTGGTAATTTTTTCAAACACGCTGTTTCGAAAGGTCTTTTATATTGATGGGAAAAAGAATTGTTGAAATAATAATAGCAAGTAAATATAGTTAGCATTCATAAGGGGAGTTTTTAGTTGATGCGGCAGTCTATAAAATTGGTTTAGAGATTTTCTTAAGATTCAGCTCCATTTGATTTAATATCGTATGTCATATAATGTATAATAATCTAGATATTGGCCAAAATATTACTGGTCCGGTATCTTTTTTATCTATTACTGACATAGGTTTTAAACATTCTTTCAAATATCATTCTACCTAAATTTATAAAGGTGTGGATCTTTTATTATGAGACAGGTTTATACAAGTAACCTTATTATTATCTAAAGGGATTTAAAATTTAAAATTTAAAAATTGCAGAAATCGAGAATTAAATTTTTTATCCAAGTTATTGGAAAATATAATATTACTAATTTACAGGATAAAAACAGAATTTTCAAGGCGATTTAATTAATTTCAGTTTAAATCATTATTGTTGCCATAAAATATAAAATTCTTTATTGCATTAAAAATCAGTTTGTTTTCAGTTAGAACTAATATTTAGACCACAAATGAAAATATGATAACTCTTCATCCTTAGAGCGCAATGTTCTTGTATCAACTGACAAATTACTTCAAAAAAGCATCTCCAAATTTATTTTCAAACTTTTTTGTTGATATTAATTTATTTATACTATATGTTTTATGAAATTGTTTGTTTTAATGAAAAATAAATTAACCCTAAAATCCTACTATAGTAAGTATTTTTTCATTGAAAAAGAAATTTTGACTGTGAATCTATTTTTAACACGTTTAAACTTAATTTTCTATCCAGTAATTTCTTGTATGCAAACATACACACTTAAAATATTAATTTTCCATCTAACATATACATAATGACATTAATGTAATCAAAATGGTTTCTTTTATAAGAATCGAGCTTTCCTGAATAATAAAAAAAAGTTTAATTTTTTCATCAATTCTTCACATCCCTTAGTAATCAGACAATTGTAGTGTATGTATCCCATAGTATTGTAAAATCTTAGTATTATATTTTTTTCAACATTCAAATACCCATTAGTACCCATATCGTAAACTTGAAAAAATATCTGAATTTCTAAACCTGTTAAGGATTTTGAATTGATTTATCTATGATAATAACAGTAATCACAAGTCAGTATATAATCAAAAAGTTATATTTTATAATGTCTATTATATTTATGTGCTCATAGTGCATAAAAAGTGAGCTGTTAATGCAGTCATATATTTACTTCTGACTTTGTTTTTCTATAGATTTATCTTTACACAAGTTTCATAATAGAATGATTGAATATTAGAATTGAATTTCTTTATTTCTTGATGAACTTTCTTATTATATAGTAAATTTTGTTTTGTAGTCTAACGTCTATACATTTTTGTAGTATAATATTTTTTGCGAATAGATTTTAGTGCATAAAATATATTAAAACAGTACAACATTGATAATCAGGTGATTTTAAAAATAGTTTCGTTTTTTCAATAGGAATGTAAATTACCATTTCTTTTTCTGTTTCTACTCTTGAGGTAGAACTTATGTGGTGTGAGATTGAAACTATGCTGTTTTGCTTCTAAAAAAGAGGATTTTTTTATAAAACTTTCAATATGGCATGTTTTTTGCCATACATATTCTTAGAACCAACTGGAAAGTCACTTAAAGGCCTAAATGTAAATAAAACAAATCGGGACACTTATTTTAGTGATCTCTGTTATCTCTGACCAAAACCCATAATTCCCTCAGGCCAATGAAAAGCGTTGTACCATTAGGTTACGTAGGTTGTTAATATTAAGAATAAGTAATTTAAACTTAAACACAACTAGTATATGATATAAGAAATTGCAAAATGATGTGAAAAAGAAGAATTTAGAAGAGTGTGGAAGGAAGAATGAGAATGATAAGCGACATATTACATATTGAAGAATAATGGATGAGTATGAAAAAAATATTGGTGGCCTCAGCAAAAGATGTCTAAAGTTGGATGTAAAAAGGGGGATGCACGGTGGGATAAGGAAGTTAAGGACCGCGTGAAAGAGAAAACTAGAGTATTTATCGAAGCAAGAACGAGAAATAGTGATGAATATAGAGAATAGAAGATTAAAACAAAAATATTGGTTGAAGAAACTTAGAGAGGAAGAAGGCAGAATGTTGAATATGAATGTGGGGGGAAATATATAAATATTTTGGAAGGAAGTAAGTAAAATGTGAGAAAAAAAAATACAGGTGGTGTTAGTGAAATAAAAAATGAGAATTGAAGGGTTTTGTCAGAAGAAGGTTCTTCGAAATATGCCTTTCACTCAAGATGAAAGGCATATTTCGAAGAACTGTATGAGTCTTGATAGTAGAAATAACGGTGAGTTTGGTGCAGTTGAGAATGATGAGTGTTTGAACAATGTGAATAAGATTTGTCTAGAAAAAATATGAATGGTTTTTAACACTTCCCTTACTGTGTTAAAAAATCTTGCCAGCCCCGTTGTTGGACTCTAAGTGTACAGTAAAAAATGTATGTTTTAAATTAAAATTATGCAAAATCTGCTAGGTTAATTTTTGTAATTAGCTATAAAAATCATTTAATTATGTATTAAAATGTCAAATAATATAAAATAAGTGCAAGAAATTATAAAATAAGAGCTGAAACAGAGAGACGACATTTCTATAGGAATTTCGTTTGAACAGTGACAATTATGGTGCGCACAGATATCATTATCCCCACTCTTATCTGCTTATGCGTAATAGGGGTTTCCAACCGTTTCATTTTTTTTTCATAAAATAATACAATAAAATGTAGCGTGTATTTTTTTCGCAATAAAAATAAAATTCGAATTAAGACAATAAATAACATATTAACAAAATATAAAATGAATATATAAATTCAAAAATAATAATATAAAAACAAGCACAAAATTCAAATCAATTAAATATGCAATTTGGAAAATATAAACACTACAAAAAATTTGAAAATAGGGCAAACCTATAATCAAAGTTTAATCCTGTGGAGAAAGTTATCGCAATTGGGGCACGAAATAGCTTTTGTTTCTATTCTATGTAAACACACAGGTGTTTGACAAACATTGTAGAATAACCTGGTTCTTTTTCTCGATCAAATTCCTTTTCTCGACAAAATCTTCTGATTCTGATATATTGCCTGTCACCTCAAATCCCAAATCGCTATCTATATTTCCTGCCATCTCAATTATTATTTTTTTGAAAATGAAATAATAATAAAAAATGTAACAAATATACATTTATCATAAAAAGAGTAACGGTACAATAGAACATACCAGATAAAAAATAACAATAGAAAAAACATACCAGATAAAAAATAGAAAAAATAAAAATCAGGATTAAAAAACTGGTGACGAATCGCTAGAACGGATGGAAAATATGAACAAAAATGAATGAGTCATGTGCTCCTTTTTGGCACACTTCGAAAAATTGACTATCTAATATAAAATATTCATTTCTGTGGATATTTATAAAGTTTTTTGTTTCGTAATAACATCAGTCAAATCATAGAGGTTTTGATGAGGAATACATAAAGTATGAAGACCCTGCAATCAGTATATTTAGAGAAATAAAATAAAATATAAGTCCTGGTCACTCGCGTCCTATCACCGTATGGCAAGTGTTAAAGACATGAAAAAAGAAAAACTTCAGGTTGTGATGAATTGAGTACAGAATTAATATAGTGTGGGGGTTAGCAAATGATTGAGTAGCTGAGACAATTTTTTAACAAATGTTAGAAATCTGACTACGTACCAAAAGACAAGTGATAGTTCCATTATATAAAAGAAGAGTACAAAAATGGAGTGTGGAAATTATAGAGCCATTAGTTTGCTGAGTATAGTAGTAAACTGTACAGAGAAAATCTGATAGAAAGAGCGAGAAGAAAAAGTGTGGAAGGCTCAGTGTGCCCTTTTAAGTGGAAGATGATGCGTGGATCAGATTTTCTCTTTGCGTATGCTTGTGGAAAAATGTAAGGCAAAAAATAAAAAGGTATATACAGTAGAGCATCGATTATCCTAAACAATTCGGGACTGGGGGTGTTCAGATAACTGATTTTTCAGATAACCGATCGTCACAAGTGAAGGCTCATACACCACTAACGACGCAAGGTTGCTCACATAGGCCGATTGGCAGGGAGGGGGAAAGCGCTGCAGCGCCACAGCGTTTGATCGCCACAAATTTGAAATTCTATACATACTGTAAAACACAATGAGTTTTCATAAAATTGAATTTCTATACTAGCGGTCGCAAATTTGAACTTTCGGTTAACAGATGTTTCGGTTGATCGGTATTCGGAAAATCGATGATCTACTGTATCATTTATGGACTTGGAAAAAGTATGTGACTGTGATAAGAGACAAGCTATGGAAAATATTGATTATATATGGTGTTGAATCTAAATAAATTTGTGGTATTGTATAATTATTCACCAATAATAGATCATGAATAAGAGTGAACAGTGTCTCGACTGAGTGGTTTAATGTTTTAAAAGGGGTAAAGCAAGGATGCGTTGTCACCTTAGTTGTTTAATATTTACATAAATTCATGTGTAAAGGAACTACAGAGGTCAATGAGTGGTAAACAAATGTTGAATAAGAATGTATGTGGATTGTTGTATGCTTATGACATTATAGTAGTGTAGTGGAGAATGAGGATGAATTACAAAATCTGATTAGTTAATTATATGAGAGATCTGAAAAGAGAAAAGTCTGTTGCGAAATCTAGTCATGAAGATAGAAAAGTGTGAAAAGAAAATGAAATGCGATATATGGGTGAGCAATGAAATATTAGAGCAAGTTGAGGGATTCTTCTATTTAGGTAGTATTTTCTCAGTTGATGAAAGAATTACAAGGGATATCGAACGGCATCTAGGGATAAGAATAAACAAAGTCAATGAGGTATTAAAACATACGTGAATATACTTGTGCCAGACTGTATTGAAATCTGTTAACATGATAGTCTACAACAGTATTTTAGTATCAACTTTGATGTATGGGAGTGAAACGTGAATGTAAAAAAGGACCCAAAAAAGTGCGTGCAGGAGCAGGTTATTAATTCTATATTTTTAATTTATTTTATTTAAAAAATCCAAAATATTGATAGACATGATACTAGACATATGTTAAAACATTGATTATTAGGTAAGTATACTAAAAAAATGGAATATTATTTATAATATTCTGGGTTTGTTGCGTTTCATCAATAAAAAAATACAGGTAAGAATACATGATGTTATGAGAGTGACTGAAATCGGCTATGGATTGGGATAATACAGGGCTCACTTTATTTTGATACTTCTCAATTTCTGTCGAGTTGGGATGAATTTTGTATATTGTAAGCGTGTGTTGTTTATCTTTTTTTCCAGTGTAAAGAATTATTATCATCGAAATAAAACAAATTTTCAAAAACTATCTTGATTTTATTTTAGTTTTAAAATCTACCCGAATACCTCATATAACATTGTTTTCGCACTTTTTTAACTAACATTCTATCACAATTCAAAGCGGGATATGGAAAAATAAAAAAGACATTTTTATATATTTTTTAAATAAAATTTCAGTAATCTGGAAGATGAATGATCTTGTGTAAGTAATAAGTATATTTATCTAATCAAAGAAAATTTGTAGAGATGATAATATGTTATTAGTGATGTTTCACTAAGATGTGAGTGGATTGAATGTATTATATATCTCTGGATTGAATTTCATTGTTCTGAGAAGGTTGTTTGAAGTTTTTTTCATAAATATGATATACCAGTAAGTTAGAAATGCAAATAAATTGAAATTTTGATTCAGAATAAATACTTAACATATTGCCAATAGTGAATCTTGTAAATAGTTAAATGAAGATTTTGAATGTAAGGTATTTCTCAATAAATAAATAAACAATTTTAGATCTGAGAATTTTTTTATATGTCGAAAAAACTAGTTAAAAGGTTTTTGTCTAAATAAAAAATAAATGCATTTACATGGCAAAAGGATTGGAGTTTTTTCAATTTTGTTTCTCTTCTAGGAATCACACAATGCAAACAATCTAACACGCATGTAATGCTATAATTTTTAAGGAAAAAATAATACTTCAATCCTATTTTTTATTTTTTTATTCCTATATTCTTTTTTTTCTCCTTTGTGAAATGTTTTTTTTTTCCTTTGAAGACATTAAAAAGGTTTTTTCCACCATTTTTCTTTTATATGAGTGCTTTTTTATTAAGTCATATTCAATATTCTTATTACCCTCGTAGTATTGATGAGGCTCATCAGGTAATTTCAAATAATAATCTGTCACTAGAAAAATTTCTTTTACAAAATAAGATAAACTTAAATCAAATCTCTTTTAAAAATTTCGGCCCTTGATTGAGTTATTTTGTAATTATCATTTAGATCAGTGGTTGGCAAACAGTCAAGGGCCAAATAGTAATTATTGTAGGCTCTGTGGACCAAGAGGCAAATTCGAGGATATTTATGTAGCTAGATCTACTTAAATAACAAGAAAATAAAAGTGTAATTACGTAATAATAATAAGTAAGAAGAGGCAGGGGACCGGAATAGGCCCTTGAGCCGTAGTTTGCCGACCCCTGATTTAGATAGTCATGGAATAGGATGGTAATAAATATTTATATGTTACATAAATATAACCAATCATGGAACAGTCATAAAATCTTGGGATGTTTGAGAATTTTAACTCTATATCTATTTCAAAATATTGTCTATATCTTAAAATTATTATTATATCAAGAGATGGACTTGCCCACCTTAAACTAATGATTTTTTAAAGTATATTTCATGAATATCTATTGATTAAGATATAATGATGAAAATACACTTAATTTTTTTCGATCAAGTATCACAGTGGAATATAAATGTATAGGATTTGTAAATAAAAAGCGGATTAGTCATATACTCCTAATTTCATGTACAAAATAATAAACAAGAAACAGCTTTCTATAAAATTTCTGCTAAACTAGAACCTATAATTTTAAAATGACAAAATGTCATGTAATTAAGTAATTCCTAGTTTTTGAATCTATAGTATTATTATATTTAGTCATCTTCTGATAACATAGTTTTATGAATAGATATTTTGTTTATTGCTAAATATTAGTCAAAGCAAATCAAACACCCTTCTTGTTCCACCAGGAGCATGCATGAAATGCCTCCATCCAGATCGGTCTATATCTCGGCACTCCACATACTCGCACGTTAGGCCAGAACTCCGAATCTCCCTGTAGTAACACCTTTGGAAGGTGTATGATGGGGATGTGATTCATTAAATCCCAAGTGGATGATGATGACCGTAAAAGATTATAAATGTTGTACTGTATGAATTTGTTTCTTATTAAATAGGGAATTCAATTTTGTTTATTTTTACAATTAAATTTTATTACTTCATTTATGTGACACTTGTGCTCGTAGAATTATCAATTATGTGTTTTTTTTAACATATTTCACGGTACCAATAATATTTATTCAAGTTTTTAACAATCTGATGCATCTTTTCCACATTCATTTTTCTTAAATTTTCTTAACCTTAAGTTCAAGAATGACCGGTTTAAATATATAATTAAACTAGTTGTTGAATTTATTATATACAGGCATAACTTAATAGAATGCCGTATTAAATTAAATAAAATACTATCTAGATAAAATTAATCAGGATCTTTATACAATTTGATAAATATGGTATATACAAATTTACTTAGAAATCCATAAAATAAAGAATATAATTTTTTAATCAATATTCAGAAATGTTTTGATTTTTGAAAATCTATTTGTTTATTTCATTCAGTTTTCCTTGTTTAATTATTAGAAAAAATTAAGTTATGCCTGCTAACAAAATTAACATAAAAGATGTATAATTTTAATTTATTGTTATCACACCTAAGTATTTTATATTCATTTATTAATGGAACTTTCAGTCTGAAAAATATTCCCCAAGTTTTGAGATCTAATTTTACAGATAAAATTTTTTATACAATAATCTATAAAAGACTATTAGTTGTCCAAGTTTCTAAATCTCAGTATATAAAATAGAGGATTACTGATACTGATGCGAATGAGCAAAAACTATGCCTTTATTTAATAATAAAAAAAGCAAATTTATAGTTACTTTTTCATTTGCAGCTTATTTTACATAGAGGTTGTTGGCATTTGAAATTCTTTTAGAGATATCCAATTTCTTATATTATAAATTTATTTAGACTGTATTCAAATGATTTTTTTTCATAAAAATGTTACACCAATCTATAAAACGATTTGTGAGTAACAAATGTGTGCATTTTTTATTTTGGATATTTATTGTATTACTTCACAATTATCGTGAATTTGCAGCAAGCCACTCGTAATAATATTTAGTTGATGTTTGATGCGCATTCCACTTAATTTCATGTTTGGTTAACCCAATTTTGTCGAAATGATAACCAGTTCTCAGTTTTTTTATGTTTGATTGTGTACCTGAGCTAATTAAATACCCAAACAGAACTTGACTTAGTTTATTTCGTACAGAAATAATGTTTTCAAAATATTATTTAAAAAAAAAAACATTTTTGTTGATATGACGAAGCTTATCTTTTTCATAGATGTGTCAAGCTAGATATATTGTTTCTAGTTCAATGAACAATTAAAAAAAAAAATCTATATATGTGTATCAATGATGTTTTCACTTTGTAAAGCTTTATTAAAAAAAAACAATATTTGATTTATTTATAATAATTCTCAAGACAAATGTTAAAGTTAGCTAGTCCAGATGAATCTGTCATCAAGTTGATAGATGCCTATCTTCCAACTCACCAGTTGCGAGATTGATTTCCATTGGTAAATAAGTGTCTGGTTTTCACTTAAGGCTTATTTAATATTTTGATCATTGGTTGGAAGAGATTACAACATTGCAACAATCCCACCAGGTTATATTTAAAAAATGATTTAAAACTGTTTATATTAAGAAACTCTATATTATCATTTACATATATTTTTTTCGTATGAAATTATGTTAAGAAAATTGATGATTTTTCTTCTCTTCAATTTATGAATATGTATCATAAAGCCATACAAGGTAGAATTTTATTACTAAACAAAAAGAAAGATTGTTATATTTAACAAGAAATTATGCTTGTCTAAGATCTTAACTATGAAGACAAATAAATTTTATATATGAATGGTTGAATTAAAATAGGCACTAAGTACCAAAAAAAACAAAAAAAACTAAGTATGCATTTTCATTATATATGACATATAGAACGAAACTGCATACTTAGTTTTTTTTGGTACTTAGTGCCTATTTTAATTCAACCATTCATATATAAAATTGGTTATTGCATTTTGTTACAGCTATGTTGTTTGTAAAAGTTATGAAAAAAAAACAATTGGTACAGTTGAATATGAAGAAATTTTCTCAAGGGTCATAAAAAAATGGCCAAGTGTGTATTTACTAGTTAGTTCAACTAATCAAACCAGAAGAAATGACCAAACATATGAAAAATCTTTCATTAACCATTTACTAGTTAGTTCAACTAATCAAACCAGAAAAATTGGCCAAGCATATGAAAAGTCTCTATCATTAACTGTCTATTAGTTAGTACAAACAAACCACAAAAAATAGCCAAGCATATGAAACGTCTCAATCATTACCCATTTACAAGTTCAACTAATCAAACCAGTCAAATTGGCCAATCATATGAAATGTCTATATCATTAACCATCTACTAGTTAGTTTAAACAATCAAAACAGAAAAATAAGCCAAGCATATGGAAAAGTTTGTATCATTAACACATTCACTGCTAATAAAATGTTACATAAATGGGTGCCGTGCTGAGAAATTTCACAATGACACAAACATATCAACAGGACATGACTGGCGTGTCGTGTGCACTGGGCATATGTTTGTATGGACGCGCAAAGTGCATCAACACTGAACATGTTAATCATCTACAAGTTAGTTCAACCGATCAAACCAGAAAAAACCCATGAAAAGTAACAAAAATAAGTTTTGTCCATATAAAAAGGCCAACATGCAAAAACAATGTTTATTTTTATATCCATTATGAAAATCGACATTTTAATTTCATTTCACTTCATAACTATGTTTTATCTCATTCTTTTAGTATATTGTTTGCAAAAATATATTCACTCGATTCCAAAATGCAAAAGCCTTATTTGCCATAATTGTTTTTCTAAATTTCATTCTGATAATGTTTATTTTCTAATCAATATAGAGAACTTTCCATTAAATGAGATAGTTTTCAATAGAAAATAAAAAATACATATTTTTTTTGAGTTCCTCGAATCGAAAAACCTTAATTTTTGTGTTAAGAAATAAACTTAGCTTTTTCAGAGTTAATACTTGACATGGTAATTCTAGGAAGTTTTCCTCACCGTCTCGTAATTTTGATAAACATTATATTTGACGTGTCATTAAGTGGTACATTAAAAGTTATTAATCAATGAAAATCTGTAAAATTTCAAATAAATTTAGAAATATTTGAAAATTTACAATTTTCTTTTAATTTTATTGTGTTTTTTGTCTCTGATATTTTTATGAGCTTGTGCTATTTTAGAGAAATAAGATGAACGCGGATCTCTTTGATGATTTTTTTTCTACAGGTATCAATTACTTCTCATTTGCCAATAGCCTCTATACATTAAAATATAATTTTCCATATCATTTTTTATTTGCATCATCCTCAAGGTTGATGAATGCGAGTAATCCTGATGACTGGTTTTTGTCATGCAGTTATCTTAGATTTGCCATAGAGAAGTGTTATATACTCAAAATTATTTATCGGTTCGGCTTAAGTGGTTGCGAATCCTTGGTACCTGTATCATGCTTGTTGTTTATTGTTTCTATAGAGATTATGATTTAGAAATTAGTATTAATAATATAGCCAGTATTTTTTAAGTTTAAGAATTTAGATAATTTCATTTTTATTTCCCTTTTATTGATCTTTTAATTTTTCATAATTTTTAAGGAAATTAATATTAATGCAGTAGGTGTCTGATTACCGTGATGTTCACATCACCATGCGAACCTTTAGGAACATGTTAAATAAAAATCGTAATCAAGTCCACATAACTGTACACATATGTATATTATATAAATTAACAATATATACACTGTAAAAATCTACCCCGTCTAGATTCAGAATCAAGTAATTGTAATATAATTTTTAGGTTATTACTTATATTACATACAAATTTGCGAAAGAAAACAATTTATATATTTTTTAATTAGTGTTATGAATAAAAATGTTTGTTTTATTACTTCTGTTGAAGTTTTTATTGCTTATGAATTATAAATCGATAGATAAAATATTACAGAATATATGTATTACAAAAATGTACATGTCTATAAAAAAATTAATCCCTGATCTTTCACCGATCGTTAAATTGGCTTACCATGATGATTTTTCGATTCCCATTAATCACAGTAAGCGAACACCTACTGTACGAGTATTATGCAAGGTCCAGGCTGATTATGATACAAAACCCATATTCCGATAGAGATAAACAGTATATTTTTTTGTTAGTAAGGTTAATCTGAACTCGTTAGGAAACATTCTAAATTTCTTTGATTTATTTTATTTGATGTTTGAAAAGGATAATAAATGAATTAACCAGCGCATTGCTGTTATTTTTTTTTAAATTTCAGATTTATTCTCAACAAGTTTCATAATATTCAATAAAATATTCCTAAGAAAAATAAAAAATGACTCGCTTTTTTTGCTCTATCAAACTGATGCATAGAGCAAAAAGACCGGTTACTTTCTATATTTTCTTTTGTAGGGTTTATTAACTATTCTTTGAAACTTGTTAATGTAAGAATAGTTCAATTAAAAAGTCACAGTTATCATTCATTTTACAAGTTGTTTTAGATATAGGTATTAATTAACATTTTATGGATTTGATTCTTAGAATTTGTAGATTTAAAATCGCAACTTTTTCAGTAAATTAAATAAGGCAAAAATTACATTATGTTATCAACTTATTTTGCCTTTAACATTTATAAATAAAATATTTAGCTGTTTAATTTGGTTCACACAATAAAGATAAGTGTGTTTATTTTTCACATTTTCCTTAGTGTTTTAGATTTCTATAATCATAAAATTAGATTTTTTGTATGGTGGGATGAAGGATACTTGAATCTTCCCAATCTTTTTATTGTTTTAAAATGTGAGATTTATACTTACAAATAAATATTTAATTAACAGCAAGGAGGCTGTGATTTAATTGTGCTCAGTTATTTTGTTGTAGAGATAAGTTTTCTTTTTAAAATGAAATAAAAATTTATTGAGCATCATATTCTGTTTAGTGGTAAGATTTTTACATAATAAATTTTTATGATTGGATACTTTGAGAAATGTTAAGGTATAGGTAAAGACAAAACTTGATGGCAAAATCAGTTTTGTGCAATATTCATAATTTTCTATTTGAAAATCACACTAAGTTTTTTTTTCTCAATTCAAAATATAATAGTTTTAAATATGACAATGATTAATATATTATTTCAATACTTATTCTAATTTTTTAAAATATAAAATAAGTATTTGCGTGTATAGGTACATCAGTAACAAAAAATATTGGTGTGGATAATATCATCCCAAACTTGAGTCGAGTTGATAGTTTTTGAGTATATCTTTAATGGTTTCGCTGGTAGCTCAGACATGAGCAGTTGAGAGTTTGAGAAGAACCAGTCTGAGGGAGTGGTGGTAGTCAGTGTGTGGGAGCCGGGGCACGGGTCGGGCCCCGCACACCGAGCGCTCTCTCCATAAGGTGGTTGTGGCATTGTAGATGAGCACATGCGATCCTTGCTGCTGAAGGAGCGGCCGCACCAGTGTGACGTGTGCCAGATGAGGTTCACGCAGAGCTCCAGCCTGGGCCGCCACAAGAAAATACATACGGGTAATGTGGCCACTACCTCCCGCCTCACTTGTCCTTACATTCATTCTGCATCTCTTACATCTGTTACAATACTTAGATTATTGGTACAATAATATAATGTTTTCATGTTTGGGCATTGAACATATTTCGAGCTGTGTGCTGTTTCTTATAATGGGATGGTTTGGTTTAGAGGAGCACAGGCGAGCGCTGCTGGCCAAGGAACGGCCCTACCAGTGCGAGATCTGCTTTGTGCGGTTTACGCAGAAATCCAGCCTCGGACGCCACGCCAAAATACATACGGGTGGGTTCCGTTCCATACCTATTTGCCATACATACACATATGTTGTGATGAAAGATTTTGAGGCAGAACGGTTGGTTCTTCATACCCTGTAAAGAATAGTTTTTGAGTATTAATCATTCGCTTGCACCTCCCTTCGAGTGAATAAATGTGTGTGTGAAAGTGGACACAATATTAGACTTGATGGTCATCTAACAGAATGTTGATTAACGCGTTGTGTGTGCTTATAGAGGAGCATAGGCGCGCCCTGTTAGAAAAAGTGCGGCCATTCCAGTGCCACATCTGTTTCATGAGGTTCACTCAGAAGTCCAGCCTGAACCGTCACGGGAAAATCCATACCGGTAGGCATTCTTTATCCTCCTACTCTCTAGTACGGCTGCACTACGCGGCGCACCCTTACCTAATCTAATATCATAAGTTAGCTGCACTAACTCGGCGTAGAGCGGCAGTCTCAGCGTAGTTATTTTGTACATTATAGAGGAGCACATGCGCTCGCTGATCAACAAAGTGCGCCCGTTCCAATGTGAAGTGTGCGACAAGCGCTTCACCCAGAAGTCCAGCCTGGGCACGCACAGACGCATTCATACCGGTGGGTCCCTCCTCCTTTCTCTTGTATACACCACCAACCCTATTCATCCCCGCCCGGTTTTCATTTGACCACAGGCAGGCAGCATCCGATACCTTTCCTCGCACTCTTGTCTTATTAAACATTGTATGTATGGGCTGATGCTGCGTCAAGTGAAAATAGGGCATGAACTTGAGGCAACTCATAATGTGAATAGTTTTTGAGTGTGTACATTCAGTATCAAGAATCAGGAATTACACATTCCGGCCAATAATACCTTTCGTTTGTCTTTAAACACTATTCCTGATCTTGAACTTGGTGTGAATGCTAGATGAATGAAGCATTAAAAACTAAGGGCTTTTGGGTCAATTTATACATATATTTTCATCAGGGTACAGTAATACCTCGAACTATGTTCAATTTTGCAAAAGTGAAATTTTACGATACTTGATTCTATACTCAAAAACTATTCACAACTCGGCACAAGCATGCAATGGAGATGTCAAATATTATCTGCATTTTTAATGACAAGTTTTCATTGGACGCTTGGCAATGATGGACAAATAATGGATAAATATAATTGTTGAAACACAATTCAGTTAATGTCAGTATGAGCCCACTGTGTCACATTAAAGTGAGGCCCGCATAGACATCATTGCCAACCAAGTGCCATGCGAGATGAGATATTGTTAGTGGTGTACCTGGCAGTACGGAGTGTCGGAGCAGTGGCTGATTTATGTTATTTGTCCATCGGGCGTGCGGCGGCCGCAGGGGAGCGTCCATTCCAGTGCACCGTCTGCCTCAAGTCGTTCACACAGAAGTGCGCGCTCAATTTGCACGAAAAAATACACACGGGTTAGTAGCCCACATATTAATAACAAGTCTTCCTTTCTTCATCATGTCTTGCAGCTTACTCACATATTATTATACATTATGCCTTTATTGCCTATATACTTTGGTAGAATTGCCAGCTGTATTATTATTATTTTTTTTTTTTATGAAATTTCATTTTATTCAAATTATCTGTTATTTTGAATGTCTTGCTAAATGTGCAGCTCTGAGGCAAATCAATATTACTTAGAATTTTACTGTTTCTGTTATTAAAATAAATACATATTTTTTATAGATTAACAAATACTTTTTCATTTGACCAATAAAATAAAATTAATTTAAAACTTTGTATTAAAGATGTTTCTCATAAAAAACCAATAACGCATTCATCTGCTGTAAAAATGAAAAGGAAAGATTAATAGTTACATAATTTTTCCAAACCGCACATAAATTTGTCTACCAAGTGCGTTGTTATGTAAAGAGGGAGGGCCGTAAGTGGGTGCGGTGTGGTGATTGCCTTATTGGGTTTGGCGAGGTCCTGGGAGTGGGGAATGGGGAGTGGGAGGCGACCGCTGACTAACCTTGTGTTGTGGGGGCAGTCCAGGGGCGGCCCTTCCAGTGCGGCGTGTGCCCCGCCGCCTTCACCTGCAAGCAGTACCTGGAGATACACATGCGCACTCACACGGGGGAGCGGCCTTACCAGTGCACACTCTGCCACAAGTCCTTCGCGCAGAAGTCCACACTCAATGTGCACAAGCGCACGCACTCAGGTACGTGTCTCCCTCCCGCACATGCTCACGCCGTGCACGGCCCCTCCCCCCGCGCACCCAGCGGCGGGCGGGGAGCGCGTGCTAACGTGTTTTGTGCGCGCAGTCCAGGGGCGGCCTTTCCAGTGTCTGCAGTGCCCGGCCGCCTTCACCTGCAAGCAGTACCTGGAGATACACAACCGCACGCACACGGGGGAGCGCCCCTACGAGTGTGATGTTTGCCTCAAGCGCTTTGCCCAGAAGTCCACCCTTAACATCCACAAGAGAATACACACAGGTATGTGTTCTTCCGTCTCCCCACAACTTGAACGGTTTTGGGAAAATATATTTCATCCATCCTTGACAAATATAATTTATATTATGTCAGTTTTTATTTTATTAATTAATTGAAAAGATATTCATAAAACATGCTGCATATATCATATTCTTATATTCTTAAATTAAATCAAACATGAAGTATATATTTTTTACTAGACATCAAGGCACCTAATAGTTTTTAGAATATCTGAATATGTAGACTCAATGTCAGTGTCAGTCAGCTATCCAAGACAAGATCCAAAGAACCTGTTATAATAATAAAAATACAATTTATATAGCTCCATTTAGAGAGCAGACTCCTCAATGGCACTTTCACTTAGGAGCCGAACCCACTATTATTATTGGCAGATAAAAACTATTATGAAAAAAAAATCAAGTGTAATGATATAATAGGAAGGTGGTAGCTGCAGTCATTAGATTGGGTACTTCCCAACATCTATATATGTTTATATAGATAAACATAAACTGAAAACTTATCAAGGGAAGATGAATTGCAAAGAAACCTTTGTAGATCTTCCGACGTATGATAGTAACACATTCATTCAGCTTTAAGTGAAGTGTATGTGTGTACTGTTCATATTATATAGTCATAAATTTTGATGCGGTCACCCAAAAGGATTGTCTTCAAATGCAATAAAACAAATTCATATTTCATCTTTAAATTTTGTGGACATGCGATGTTAACATTTTTTTATAATCTAAAATTTTTACTATGTTAACATATCACAAAGATATTTCCAGACGCTGGTGTCCTTTTATTTCTTATATTTATGAAAATTGTATTGTACAACAAGTTAATATTACTTAAATTTAGTGTATCAATGATTTATTTCTCTGACCTGTTGTGCATCTTTTGAAATGCAACTTTTTTTTAAATTTAAAATAAAGTAAACATTTCTTACTAGATTTGAAATAGGCATATTTCTGGAGAAACTTGAAATACACGGCACAATTACAAGTATCTAATTTTATTTTAAATATTTAAAAATCACAAGTGTAACCTTAACCCTTTTAGTCCCAGCATATTTTGCATAAAATGTGTGAAAAATCCCAGCATTTTTTGGCAAAAAAAAACAGTTTAATTTTATTTTTTATCTCAGTTAATATTTAGTTTTAAAACCTTTTTTGTGGAGACCTCCCTGTAGAGTGTAAGGTAATAAATTATTTTCATATTTCATAAAAAAAAATTTTTTTTTATTGAACATAAAAATTTGTATGAAAATTTTGAGGCTGATGATCGGCCCCGTGGGATTTTTCACATACACTAGTTGGGGTCAATAATCGGCCCCATGGGATTAAAAGGGTTAATATGTTTTATACCTTTAGTATTACACTATTTGCTCGTGAATTACACTTCTCTAATAGCATTTCTATCACGCATATATTAGTTGTTTTACTATAAAAAATAGTATAAGGGAAAGTGGCTGAACCGAATTCCTTCAATTTTCTTTCCTGTACAGTTAATATATTTGTTTTTGTATAGTTTTTTTACTCCATACTAATATGGATACTCGGCAATACTTCCTAAACCTTAAAGCAAGCAAATCAGTCATATATTTTTTTATTATCATTATATATTGGCCCATGAAAGACTGAAGTATGTAAAAGATGTATAACTATTCAAAGTTTTCATTGTTATTTCTTTTTTGTTACAATCTATATTTCATTTAAATTTTTTACAAGCTAATTATGAAAAATAACATCTCTTAAATGCCCTCGCCTTTTCACGCTGGCAAATTTGGGCTATAATTTTTCAATGTTTCGGGAGCCAAGCTCTTATTTTGGTCCAAATGTTGTCCTTTATATTGTGTATTTTGTTTGATTTGTTCAAATGTATACACTCCTTTAAATAGCCTCACAAGAGTACGTTGGGAGCTGTAAAATCTGGTGAACTGGGAAGCCAAGCAAAATCTGCTTTTCTTGAAAATATTCTATCACTAAAAATTCAAGCAAAAGCTCCATGGTAGTCTATGCAGTGGCGTCATCCTGTTGGAATTGTATGTAAGAATTATTTTCAAACGTCAAGCATAAAATTTACAATCATGATTCTGCATAAAGCGCCAGTGACGGTTTCTGTGTGTCAATTATTCTATTAACGATAACACCATACCAGACTGTACATTTAATGGGGTGAAATTGATGCTGATTCGTTTCCATAGGATTCTCAGTACCCCAGAGCTTCACTCATGATATAGTTTAAAAAATCGTCTCTGATGACCTGTCTAAAACTAATTGATTATGAATGTGGCTACAGTTTTTGTCCAATTGCACTTTCTAAGGAAATGTTTTAAGATCCTTGTCTAATATCTGTTGTAGCGATGATTCGTAAATGTCTAGTTTGATAGAATTACGATCAGTACACACAGATGAATCCTTGTTTATACTCTCTCCTGTACTGTCTAAGCACACATATATTATGATGACCACCTTTTCCTGGAACGTCGGCCACTGATCCCTGATACTCAAAACAATTAGGTTTTACTATAAGAGTTTGTGGCATTAAAATGCTGAAAATATTTTCTTTTGGTCAACATAACTGACCGTTCTCTTGCATAAAAAAAACAATGATTTTGACTCGTTAGTGATCATTGAAAACTGCCATTTTAAATTGTCCCAAATATGGAAAAGAAATATAAGTAAAACATAAAAAAGTTTAATTTTTTAAATTAATCATTATAATGTTTACTCCGACCTTTATACAAGCCACCTGTATAAAGATCTGAGTAAGTTTGGTTCAAATCCACCTGAAAACTTGTACTTGTAAATAAAAGCATAATATGTACATATACACTCTAGAATTTGTATAATTTATTTAGATTTTCAACAATAATCCTTTTAAAATTGATTCAAGATTTACTGAAATTCAACTACTGCAAACATTTAGCACTAATTTATCTTTTAAATCATTTAACAATTGATATGCATTTCAAAAATTGTAAACCGAGTCCAAAAAACATTTCACAAGAATTCAGTGTGGATTTTTTTGTTTAACTCAACCCGTTGTCCATTTATTTACAATTTATATTGCTAGAACATTTTTAATTTGAGGAAAAAAAATTCTCCTTGAAATTCCTTAAAAACAGATATTATATCCTTACTTTCATGGTAGAAAGGACACCTACTCAAACTATTATACAGTCTACCATACATATCAGCGGGTTCATCCAACTGGAGATTGAAAATATTCAGAAAAAAATACAGAAAGTTTAAAAAAGCAAATCTTGAATTTATAATGCAATTTGTAAGTGTTTAATAAAAGAAAATGTTATGTTGTTGCTGATACTGAACATGTACAGCATTTTATTTTTATTTTTCCATAAACAATTCAGTAAAGCATTTATGTTGTATTAGACTGGTAATTTAGAGATGATTTAAAATTTATCAGAGATATGCGTAGGTTGTGGGCAAATACTACACCATTATATATAAGGGACTTGGTATCTGTGTGGGGTCGTGGAACCAATGCCCCGCAGATACAAAGGGATGACTAAAATCAATTCAATGTATATTATATTTAACAAACTGTATTTTTAATATATGGAATTTAATACATATTTTGTGCATCTTTCACTTTAAATAATTACGCATATAATATGAAATACACTCTTTGGATATTTGACAACATATACTCTTTTAGAGGACAATCAGAATGACCTTGAGGTGTCGCTATTTTCTTTAAGGCAATCCACCCATTCTAGGATAGTCTACCATTCCATAAAAGAAAAAAAAATATGGATTCAAGTTTCAGCTGATTAAGTTTTTAAAATTTCACTATCACTTTGTAGACAAGTATAGGGTTGATTGTAAGGAGGGTAGTTAAGTTCTTAGGACAGAGAAATGTAACATTAACATGAATCAAAAGGGGTGGAAACAAAAGATTCATTGGATATATTTGTTTTGTCATAAGGAAAATCAGTTCAAATCAAAACTAAATTTGTCATCCCAGGCATGCCATATAAAACTTGTGTGTATTACTTTTATATTTTTCTAGTTCAGTAGTTCCCAAACTAGTATTCCAGGAGGTCTGTGAACTTTTTCAGAAATAACTGCAATTATACTAGAAAATGTCTTCTTCACGCACGCACACAAAAAATTTTCTACTGGTGGCTTACTCTTCAAAACTAAACAATGCATTAAAGTGGCTGTGATAGGTACCTACTAGCTTTGGTAAAGAAAAAGGCACATCATTCTTTGCATTAAGATGAAATAAAATGATAAAAATTTAGTGCATAAATTATCTAAATTATAATATTTAAAATAAAAGATGTGTATTCTTATATTAGTTTTATTTTTAATCTCAATTAACAAAGTAAAAATTGTAGAGTAAATTTATATAATATTGATTTGGGCCCTATAGCCATTTAGCCAGGTATTAAGGGGTCCGGGTCCGCCAGTGAAGAAGTTTGGGAACTGCTGTTCTATAGTTCGGAAATTCTAAGATGAGTCCTATGACAGCTCACAAATTTGCCCCAATACAACCTTGTAACGATGTTCAGTAATTTTAATTATTTTATCAACTTAAATATAAGCCTCAATTCTAATAAATAGCAAGTTATTTAGGTAAATGCATTACATAAGGTCGTATTGGGGCAAATTTGTGAGCTGTCACAGGACTCATCCTAGAATTTCCGAACTACTCTTATAGTATATTAAATTCATAATTTTGCGTTTTTGAAAATAAACTTTTTTTTTCATAATCGTAATCACGCCACATACATATTGGGGTAGTTAGAGAGAACAGGTTACAATTTCATTCTATCCTGACACACATCTTTCGCTTCTGCCATGTTTATACACCTTATCATGCATACTTCCCATTATAAAGGTATTTCCCATTATCAGAATATTGATTTATTTGGTAGTGCCACGTTTTTATAGAGCTATCCAAACTTCTCGTTCCTTCTATACTACTCGTATAGATTATTTATATGAATATTTCATTGTTCATTCTTTTTAAATGGCCGAACCATCTCCATGTTCCTTTCTTCATCTTAAGCGCTGCATCTCTCAATCATTCTTTCCTAATGCCCTTATTCTTTACTCTGCCATACATTGTTTATCCACATATTCTACGCAATACATTTATTTTCCTCTTTGTCAAGTCCAAGTTTCGCTTGCATATCCTATTGTTGGGATCAAGATTCCATTATGAGCAGCCAGCTTTGCTTTTCTTGAAATGCTCTGGTCAGTAAACACATTGTATAACACACCATTCACCCACTAGCCTGTTGCTACTCTTCTTTCCATGAAGAATGCCTTGCGATGTGAACATGCTTCCAAGATACAACATTTTTTCGACTCTCTAATATTTAATTTTTTCACTTTTATTTCATACACAATCTTACTTCCTCTCTCAATAACCATAAAATTAGACTTTCTAAAATTTCATGTTTAGCCCATTTGATTCACACCTTTCACTTTATAATAAATCTATGTCTTCTACAGCAACAAATGTTTTATAAAACCTTATGGTGACATATATTTTATAAAATCTTAATGCCGCATATATTTTAAGAACAAGTTTGAATCCTCATTATAATACCAAACTAAAAACTATATATTTTGTTTCAGTATAAAATTTTGTTTCAGTTTCCAGTATATGACATGTGATGTTTCTTCTATACCAGATACATTTCTAATCATTTTCAAATTAGACTCAACACTAAATATTTATTTTTAATAGAAAATACTTCTTTTGAGGTTGTAGGAAACAAGCTATTTCTTGCACAGAAAGTCAATTGGTTTAGAATCATAAATCAGTAAGGTGTTTACAAGATTTAATTATGGTAATGATTTGTCTTAGCAAAAAATGGATTTTTTATTGATGTAGTAATCAAGTTTTAAGTAAAAAAAATAATTTATACAGAATGCGAGGGACCAACCTTTACCAAGAAAATATAAGAAAAGGAGTATTTACATAGTCCTGCCATAAATACTGTTACACAAATTCAAACACTCATAAAATCTAAAAAATAGCAGGTAGAAACCTAAAACCTTTTTTTAGGTAATTCTCCATCCCTTGTGGTTTGCTATAATCAGTTAGTCACTGAACAGTGACCAGTAAACATGGAGTAGGGTGGTAAAGAAAACCGTATAACTGTAATTGCGTTAAGTAAAGTTGGAAAGATGCCGGGAGACTTTTTTAACACTTTAAAATCTTTGGGTATCAATCATCAGTTTGTATATCGTACTATTAATCGATTCAAAGATACTAAGGTATTGAAGATCGGCAAAGAAGTGGTCGACCGCGAATCGTAAGAATTCCAGCAGTCACCAAAGCCGTGAGTAACAGAATCCGTAGAAATCCACTCCGCAAACAAAACATTATGTCCAATGAGATGGGTATTTCGAAACGGAGTATGTCTCGTATTATCAAATCGGACCCAAATATGGGGGCTTACTGAAGAAACACTGGACACTTGCTTATTCCATCTTTGAGGAAAATCAGGAAGATCAGAGCTAAACAACTGATTCACCGGTACGCAAACAATATGCATCGCAAAATCCATTTTTCCGATGAAAAAATTTTCAACATTGAAGAAAATTATAATAAGCTAAATGATCGGGTGTACGCACATAACTCTCAAGAGCCCGCTCAAGTCATTCATAGAGTTCAGAGAGATCATCATCCAGGATCTGTGATGGTTTGGTGGGATGTCTCATACGAAGGGGTTACTGAGCTACATTTTTGTGCTCAGGGTGTGAAGACAAGTGCAAATTCATACCAAAATAACATTTTGAAGAAGGTTGTCAAGCCTCTTAATGACCCATGTTTAATTCAGGTCATTGGATCTTTCAACAAGATTCTGCTCCAGCCCACAAGGCAAAGTCCACCCAGCAATGGTTAGAAATTCATACACCAGAGTTTATTAGAGCTGAAGATCAGCCTTCTGGAAGCCCAGATTTAAATCCACTGGACTACAAATTGTGGTCAGTGTTGGAGAACATGGCCTGAAGCAGACGACATCCAAATTTGGAGAGTCTGAAACAATCATTGAAGAAAGCGTGGCCAATTTTCCAATGGACATCGTGCATACTGCCGTTGACGATTGGCCGTCACGTTTAAAGGCCTGTGTGAAGACAAGGGGAGGACATTTTGAAAAAAATGTATGTTTTCATGTAACATGATATGTGTGTAAGTCTAACAATATAATAAAACATTTGTAAGATGCACTGTTTTTTTTATAATAATTCAAACACTTTGTAACAGAATTTATGGCAGGGCTAGGTACAAAACTCATTGTTCAATGTAACCACCTTTGGTCTTGATGATGGTGTTGAGTCTGCTGATGAACGCATCACTCACTGCACAAATTTTGGACTGCGTGTGACGAATGTGAACTATTAAAAAAGTACCACATATTGTTTGATTAGTATTATCCAAAAACTTTCTTAACTGTCTTGAGTAAATACCATGGCCTATTTCTAGTAGGTAAGGTGCCTCTCTTCTTATCTAGTCTAGTTGGTAAGACCCGTGTCACGGTCTGGTTCGTATCTTCCGATCCGGGTATTGTGGGTTTGATAGCCTGCCTGGTTTTCGCTTAAGACCTATTTAACATTTATTTGGTTTGCTGGAAGTGATTGCTATTTGGTAATAAGCGTCTCAGTTGTACTGTATTTAACAAAAGTATAATATAATACAAAGATTACAACCATTCTTCAAAAAAATATTTGGTGAATTATTCAATCGAAATTTAATAAAATTGTCCATATCTTTTCCTGATGGAGCAATTGGTTACCACAAAACTGTTTAACTTAACAAAATCTCCAGTAATAACATGCATGGTGTATGTTATGGTGAAATTTCTGCCTGTCCACTGCCTACTCGTACATAAGGTGCATGATGCCCTGGACTTCAGTTGGATGTTCAAACCTCGGACTGTACTATTCCCTTTGAATTACACGGGAAATTTATAGTCTAGTATTTGAGGGATATAAGGATACCTATTACTTCAGTCATATTTATTAAAAAAAGAAAATATAATGGCAAAAGTTCTAGATGGGGCTTGGTAAAATATATTTGTTTAAAAACTCCAACACTGAGGTTAATTTCAGCTATGGTAAAAGAATGCTTCTCGACTAAGGTCCCAAAGTATAATTCAACCCGTTGCACTTCAAGTATTTTTTATAAGTGTTACCAGTCACTCGGAGCAATATTCTTAAAAACAATCTTTTTTACGAGTACTACTAGTCACTTTCATAAAACAATATTGAATAAAACCTGAAAGTTTTGCCATAAAGTTAAAAGTTGCTGATGAAATTTAAATTATTAATAAATTTTGTTTTATATATATTTAAAACACGGTTTGCTTTAGTTATATGACTAAATGTGTAATAAAATATTTTTCGTCCAAGATTTCAGCTTTATTTTTATGAACTTAATGACAATTTCCGTGGCCTAGTTGGTAAGGCGTTTGACTCCCAACCTGGGGGTTACAGGTTTGATTCCCGTTGGAACTCAGATTTTAAAAAAAATATTCCAGTTAGTTTTCACTTGAACATCTTTTTGATTGGCTGGAAAAGGAATAAGCCTGCCAGGTTTACTGTATGCAACGAAAGTGTTATACAGTACAAAACAATTACAATACTAAACTAGAATTTACATTGTTGTTCTATGTAATAATAAAGTAATTTCTAGTTTGGTTTTTGTATGTTTTATTTTAGAGAATTGAATAATATTTCTGAATGATTATTATTTTATTTGATTTTAATAATACAGGTATCCCTTGCTTTATGTAATTACTAGGTTTTAGGAAAAATCATATACGAGTAATTAGAAAAATGCGATGCTAAAAATGATAACAAAAACAATTATTATTTTTACTTTCAATTAGAAGACCTATGTAGCTTATTGTTTTTAATCTGGTAAATTAAAATCAGCTTTTTATATTGTTTTTTCTTAATTTTATTTGAATCATGTTATATTATTGCGTATTATAAGGGATACTTGTAGTGTTAAAATTATAATTGAAGATAAAACAACTTATTTGAGATATTTTTTCAACAAAATATTTGAGATATTTTTTATTTTGGGTATTTTTGATTATGTATTAATAAAAATATATTTTTTCATTGGTTCAATTGATAAACATAATTTTTTTAAGACTTTAATACATCGATGGAATAATTTATTTATTTTCAGTGTGGTTCAAGTTACTTTGGTAAAGCTACACTGTTAAAACTACTTTTAAATCTAAAATAGCATGCTACTTGAGTATTTTAAGTAAAAAGTAGTTACAAGCTACTTTACACCTACTTTTAGATACAGTTAGCTACTTTTACCATGTAACTTAACAAGACTGAGTTTTTCAAATTTATCATTGCTTCTTTTTCTTTTGTTTGGAAACCATTTTTTTATTTGCACTTTTATGTTTTTTAATATAATTTATTTATGAATTCAAGTAAGAGATTGGGCAATATTGGTGTTTCTGAACAAAGTATATAAGTAATAATATAAGCCATGATGAAGATCTTTGATGATGTTTTAAGAAAAATTTCATTTTCATTAACATTCAAATGTGAGAAGACTTCCCGTATCAAATTTTTGTGGTTAATACACTGGACTTGTATACAAGGTCACCGGTTTGAAACCTGCGCTATGCTGTTTTTCTGATTTGTTTAAAATTTGGGGTTAAAGATCTATGACTGCTCATATTTATTGTTTAAGAATTACATGTAATATATTGATGATTCTTTCAGTTGCAGATATGAGCAAAGAATTTATATATTTTAGCTCCATATGAAAATAAAGAGTATGCTCTATTTTAAAATAATACAAAATGCGTAAAAAAATAAGATGTACAATTAAGCAGAAATGCTGTAAATCTGATGTCAGTTTAACACAATGGAAAATATTGACTTGAATAAATAAATTTTGACTGTTCATAACATTTGAATTTTACATTTATTTATTTTTTATTGAAAATATTACTTCAAGAGTGCTTACATTTCAATGTAAAATCTCTCAAATAGTGTAAACTATTGAATTGCCTACATTCCAGAGGAAGTGTATTATATTGTCATTTCAAAGTTAAAAATATTTTTTATTAAAAATACCCTAGCATGAAATGATTAATGAGAAACTATAAATCAGCAGATTTTTAAAGTTTATTTTAGTAAATGTTTAGATTTAGTATGAACCTAGTCTTTACTATTATTGCATATTTTTTGGAAAAATTTCTATTGTATACGTTCATCTCATGACTAAAAACTGACATATTAGATTTCTAGAATTTTACTTTGTACAATATTGAAAATCAAATATGAGAATATAAATTGAAATAGCGTTGTAAGATACGGGGAGTCTACTCTGTGTGATAACAGCCAGTGGTGCTACCTATTGGTGCATGGCTGTGTGTATGACGTGTGGTGTATTGTGTGGGCAGTGCAAGGTCGGCCGTTCCAGTGCGTCCAGTGCCCGGCCGCTTTCACCTGCAAGCCCTACTTGGAGATCCACATCCGCATCCACACGGGCGAGCGCCCCTACCAGTGTGACCTCTGCCTCAAGCGTTTCGCACAAAAATCTACGCTCAACATCCACAAGAGGATTCATACTGGTATCATATTTTTATTTATTATTCAACAACTAAGATTAATTGATTTTAATATTTTGTTTCTAAAAAAATGTCATATTACTGAGGTAGAACTCGTGCACCAATTACTGATCAAAAGTCCATGGTGTGCATGGCAGACTTCCAATAGAAGAAGGTTGTGCCTCGGCAAATATTTTGACTAAAGAGCTACTTTGAGAACTTTAATTTAAGATCGGGTCGCCATAGAAATATAATTTTTTGTATGAGTTTTTAGACCACATTCAAGGTGGCCGTTTATGACCCACAGGTCGTAATTTGCCCAGGGCTGATGTAGAGAAAGTAAAAGAAACAGTGTAATGATATGTTGATATGTCTGCTAAGGTACAGAAAAGCAATGGTTGCAGTACAGGGGATGGTAATCTCTTACCCCTAATAAAAAAGCGATGCAACAATTTTGTCATTATGAAGGTAAAAACTTTTAAAGAAAAAATGAGCAGGATATATGGCACGAATAATAAATCCCTGTTTGATATATGAAATTATCCAATTGGAATTTATGTGATAAAAAGATGTAAAGAAGAAAGCCTAAGTCATAGTTTTTTAACCCATGGGTCGCGATTCAAAATTGGGTCGGCTGGCATTGCGAATGGGTCACGAAATATTTTCAACAATAACAATACTTGAATATTTTGCATACTGACATACATGTTACAAATGTTCAAAAACCATTTTAAAAACCTTCCGAGCCACTGCGTATCGTAAGTAATAGCTTCTTGATATTCAGAATTCATCAGGGTTTTCAATTCTGAGTATTACAAAACCAAATTGCGAAATAGATTGCAGCCTAAAGATGACCTATTTAATATTAGGTCCTTACATATGAAATTGGCGTTTTGCCGTACTGGCAACTTTGATCTCAAATATCTTCTCTTTGGTTAGGAATTCCAAATTCAAATTTATACAGCTATTTACTCAAGTATTTGTGTTTCGAAAATTATAATTCATTTGTTTTTTCCTCAATTGTTTTTTTTCTTTGCGTCACTCAGTTTACAAAATGGAAAACTTGAAATATCACGTTATTTACGAGTACGAGTTCCACCGTGGCACCAGTGCTGCAGAAACGGCTCGAAGGATTAATGATGTGTATGGCGACGGTGCCGCAAAAGAAAACACAGTGCGTTTTTGGTTCCAACGTTTTCGTTCTGGAAATTTCGACCTGCAGAACAAGCCCCGTGGACGGCCGGAGACCAAAGTTGATAATGAAGAATTGAAGGCTATTGTGGAAGCGGATCCATCGCAAACCACGTCCGAGTTAGCTGCAGGCTGCGGTGTTAGTGATAAAACTGTTTTAATCCACTTGAAGCAAATTGGGAAGGTGAAAAAGCTTGAAAGGTGGGTACCTCACGAATTGAGTGAAGCAAATCAACAAACGCGCGTTGACTGCTGCGTTGCATTACTCAACCGGCACAATAATGAAGGGATTTTGAATCGAATCATTACCTGTGATGAAAAGTGGATCCTGTATGATAATCGGAAGCGCTCATCGCAATGGCTGAACCCTGCCGAACCAGCCAAACCATGCCCCAAGCGAAAATTGACTCCAAAAAAGTTACTTGTGAGCGTTTGGTGGACTAGTGCTGGTGTCGTTCACTACAGCTTTCTTAAATCTGGCCAGACGATTACGGCAGATGTCTATTGTCAGCAACTGCAAACCATGATGGAAAAGCTAGCTGCTAAATAACCGAGGCTGGTTAATCGCTCTAGGCCACTGCTGCTTCATGATAACGCTAGACCACACACTGCACAACAGACGGCTACCAAATTAGAAGAGCTTCAATTGGAATGTCTAAGACATCCACCGTACTCTCCGGACCTTGCCCCAACAGATTACTATTTTTTTCGAAATTTGGATAACTTCTTGCAAGGGAAAAAATTCAACTCCGATGGGGCAGTCCAAACCGACTTCAAAGATTTTATTGATTCCCGTCCGAATGGTTTTTTTAGTAAAGGGATCGATGAACTACCTATGAGATGGCAAAAGTGCATAGATAGCAATGGTACATACTTTGATTAAATAAATATATTATATTAAAAAAAAATCAACTTTATGTTCCTCCCAAACAAAACGCCAATTTCATATGTAAGGACCTAATATAACACCAATATTTTATGAGTTTTCAAAATTTATTCAAAGCCAAGGTTTCACATCAATAAGACTTAATATTCTTACCAATATAAGCAATGTATTTTGTATTATTAAAATATAAAATTGATTTATTTCCTATCTGTATGTATTCTTTTATTAATCTTTTCTTAGATTGTGAAACCAAAACTAATATCCTAATCTGGGTCATGGCTCAAAAAGGATAAGAAACACTGACTATGCTGGGCGGATGAAATATGAAAGTATGTAGAAGTGAGGGATTTATGCAGGCTACTAATCTGCTATTTTTACTGGTCATGGTGTGCAGTATGGTTTATCCACCAAAATATTGGGTTGATGCAAAAGTAATGATCGTTTTTTACATATACAATTAAACATTTTTTTTTTAGATTTGTAATATTTATTTAATCAATTTTATAATTTCCATCAGTTCTTATAACCTTCTCCCATCTTTCTATCAACTTATTAATACCATTAGTGTAAAATTCCGTGGATTTTGATGCGAAAAATGTAGTAAGGGATGATTTTACCTGCTCTATTGTATCAATTTTTTTATCATTTAAAATTTTTTGCAGCGATCGTAATAAATGAAAATTGGAAGGAGCAAGATCTGGACAATACGGTGGATGCTTGATAACATCCCAATTCAACTCATTTAGCTTGTATTGGGTCATCAAAGCCACATGTGGTCACGCGTTGTCGGGATGAAACACTACCCCTTTTCTGTTTACCAATTCTGGTCTATCCTTTTGAAGGGCGATGTTCAATTTGGATAATTGCTGACAATATCGTTCTGTTGTAATTGTCTGATTGCGTTCCAAGAGTTCAAAATACACAATACCCTTACAATTCCACCAAACACAAAGCATTACTTTTTTTTATGGATTTCGGCCTTCGAAGTTGTTAATGGGGCTTGTCCAGGTATAGCCCAATGTCTTTTTCTTGTCACGTTGTTGTACACGACCCATTTCTCATCTCCTGTTACCAAACGATGCAAAAAGGGTTCATGTTTTTGTCTCGCACTCAAAGCAAAGCACGTTGAAACATGATCCAATAAATTGGCAGCCGACAATTGATGAGGTATCCAAACGTTGTACCGCGAAACCATCCCCATACGCTTCAAATGTCTTAATACGGTTGTTTGGTTGACTCCCATCATAGACGCGATCTCCCTGGTGGTTAGACGTGGATTTGTGTCAATTATGACTTTTAACTTGTTGTCATCAGACTTCAATGGCCGCCCGGTACGTGGTTTATCAAATAGTGAAAAATCCTCAGATCGGAATTTTGTAAACCATCTTCGTACCTGTCGAACTTTGATGACATCTGCTCCATACACGTCGCAAATGTTTTTGGTTGCCACACTCGCGGTATTGTCTTTACGGAATTCATAAAGTAAACAATGACGTAAATGCACTTTATCGACCGACATTTTGAAAAAATACAAGGGCTTTTCACTGTACTCTGGCCAGGCCAAAACTGAATAGAAAGTAGAGGGAAAGCATCCTTTATACAATGGAATCATTTAAAAGAAGATACTATTCATCATTTCTTACCTGGGATTTTTTTTACCTGGGATCATAAAAAACGATCATTACTTTTGCATCAACCCAATATAAAAGATATTGATATCGAAATATTCATTCAACAACCATGTGCGAATGGTAACACTTAACAACTCAGTTCATGAATACGTTATCGAAAACAATCTTAATTCACCATAGTGTAAATAATTGTCCACTAAACAAAAGTTTGTCAGTCAATCTTTAGGGTTTATGTTTCCTTTTAGCAGCTTAAATATGTATAAACAGACATAGATTAATGAAAAGATGTACACAACACACTTTTCCAAATGGACGATACTTAATATTAGAATATCATTTTTTTATTCTATTTAAGAAAAATAAAGCAGAAAGTAAAGATGTATTTGTAAATAGATCTTACAGATTGTCCTTTGTGGGCTACGTTTATTTAAAGAAGGAAGAAAAAAAACATTTTTTATGGATTTATTTATTGTTTGCTAATATTGGGTCCTTACATGTGAAATTGGCGTTTTGTTTGGGAGGAACATAAAGTTGATTTTTTTTAATATAATATATTTATTTAATCAAAGTATGTACCATTGCTATCTATGCACTTTTGCCATCTCATAGGTAGTTCATCGATCCCTTTACTAAAAAAAACATTCGGACGGGAATCAATCAAATCTTTGAAGTCGGTTTGGACTGCCCCATCGGAGTTGAATTTTTTCCCTTGCAAGAAGTTATCCAAATTTCGAAAAAAATAGTAATCTGTTGGGGCGAGGTCCGGAGAGTACGGTGGATGTCTTAGACATTCCAATTGAAGCTCTCCTAATTTGGTAGCCGTCTGTTGTGCAGTGTGTGGTCTAGCGTTATCATGAAGCAGCAGTGGCCTAGAGCGATTAACCAGCCTCGGTTGTTTAGCAGCTAGCTTTTCCATCATGGTTTGCAGTTGCTGACAATAGACATCTGCCGTAATCGTCTGGCCAGATTTAAGAAAGCTGTAGTGAACGACACCAGCACTAGTCCACCAAACGCTCACAAGTAACTTTTTTGGAGTCAATTTTCGCTTGGGGCATGGTTTGGCTGGTTCGGCAGGGTTCAGCCATTGCGATGAGCGCTTCCGATTATCATACAGGATCCACTTTTCATCACAGGTAATGATTCGATTCAAAATCCCTTCATTATTGTGCCGGTTGAGTAATGCAACGCAGCAGTCAACGCGCGTTTGTTGATTTGCTTCACTCAATTCGTGAGGTACCCACCTTTCAAGCTTTTTCACCTTCCCAATTTGCTTCAAGTGGATTAAAACAGTTTTATCACTAACACCGCAGCCTGCAGCTAACTCGGACGTGGTTTGCGATGGATCCGCTTCCATAATAGCCTTCAATTCTTCATTATCAACTTTGGTCTCCGGCCGTCTACGGGGCTTGTTCTGCAGATCGAAATTTCCAGAACGAAAACGTTGGAACCAAAAACGCACTGTGTTTTCTTTTGCGGCACCGTCGCCATACACATCATTAATCCTTCGAGCCGTTTCTGCAGCACTGGTGCCACGGTGGAACTCGTACTCGTAAATAACGCGATATTTCAAGTTTTCCATTTTGTAAACTGAGTGACGCAAAGAAAAAAAACAATTGAGGAAAAAACAAATGAATTATAATTTTCGAAACAGAAATACTTGAGTAAATAGCTGTATAAATTTGAGTTTGAAATTCCTAACCAAAGAGAAGATATTTGCGATCAAAGTTGCAAGTACGGCAAAACGCCGGTTTCGTATGTGGGGACCTAATATTTATGTTCTACTTGTATTTGTATCAATTTTGAATTCCATTACGTATTTCTATAAATTTTGGATTTTATAACGTATTTGTATTAATTTTCAATTCCATTGTGTGTTTGTATTAATGATGAATTCTATTACCCATGTGCATCAATTTTGGATCTACTTATTTCAAGTGATTTTTTTAGGTGAACGTCCCTATGCTTGTGATATTTGCCAGAAAAGATTTGCTGTGAAGAGTTATGTTACTGCACACAGGTTATTTTTTTTTTAATTAGGATTTTTTAAATGAATTATAATACACTAGCACTTGCATAGAATAAGGTTCTTTTATATTCTAGAATCTAGAAATTGATATTTTGTGCACTTAAAAACACTAACAGTAACAAGATGTAATTGTCCTATTTCCTAAATTAACACCGCAATTTGTTTAACCTCTAAACGAGTATGAGCGTACAGCGAGTGAATTTTTACTTCAAGAGAGTATGGACGTTCACGGTATGTCCAATGTTTTTATTACCAAATACATGAATTTATCCATAAAATGGACATAGCTCAAATGTTTTTATCTATTTAATTATTTTGTATATGGCGGCCACAATTAAGTTTTTTATATTACTTACAAATGAATTTTTTATTTTACTTACACAAAATCTCACTCGCTTAGAGGTTAAAATTGATTAATCGCTGGGTGTTTAATTGACAAAATGATGAACAAATCCCTCGATATTTGAACTTAACATCTCAAGAGAAACTATCAAGATTATGTACTCGATTCATTCTTCAGTTCTTCGGTCATATTTCGACATAGAAAGGTTTATGGTCAATGAAGTGTGGTAGGAGCAGAGGTGGATTACCTTTGCGCTGGAGAGACCAGGTCAAGAGTGATACAGGCCTGCCTTTGCACTCTGCCACAGACTCTGCAGGCAACAAAATGCCGGGACAACTGGAGAATAATATGCATGACATACAGCAGTTTCAGTATGAGTCACGTTTCTTAGCATTGAGGTTACAGACACAGTTTTTTTTTATTTACATCTAAAAAAATATTGTATTAAAACTCACTGGTATATTCTGTTAATAATTCTCTTCCAGGTGGTCACATGTGGCAGAAAAGCCTCTAACCTGTGACAGGTGTACTATGACCTTCACGTCCAAGACACAGTTTGCCCTTCACATACGCACCCACTCTGCGGGACAGTGCTACGAGTGCAGTGTATGTGGCAGAACCTTTGTTCGTGACAGCTATCTCATAAGGTACTTTATTTTTTACTCTTTCTCTCTCGTCTTCTTATCCAAGTGATGTTAGGGTCATTCTCCATCGATTGTGGTTCTCTACAGTGTCAGTTGTCTCCCATTCCATATCTAAGTGACTAGAAAAATCATCTTATGTAGGTCAGAAGTTTGTGTGGCAGATGAAAATACACAATTATTATGTGGTTTACGAATCAGTGGCATAATATGTTGTGTTTAGATAAAAATAAGAATAATTGTAGTTAAGTTAAAAGTCATAGTTGTTGAAAAGGGTGGTCCAAAAGTATTTGTAATGCATTGTTGAATAATAAAATAATAGAGCAAGTTGAAGATTTTTGATATCTGTAAAGCATGCTCCGACATAATGTAAGATAATGCAGAACGATACTGAAAGGGCTGCTGCTATAGGAAACAAGGTCAGCTGTGCATTAAATACTTTTTTGTCAACAAATTTCTCCAAAAATAGTTGTTCACATTGGTTTTTAGTGTCATGCTTGATGAATGGAAGCAAAGCCTGGGTATTGAAAGGAAAGTTTAAGAGCAGAATCGATAAATAAATATCCGATATTACTATGGATGTTAGAGTAAATGATAATGAGATAAAAGATAACTCTTGGTTAGAAATAAATGCTAGAAGTAGAATTGAGAAATCAATCTTGAAAAGGTTTGTTGTCCACATTGAGAGGGTGAGTTGTGAAAGACTTAAACAAATAAATGTATGAAATTAATGGATAGGGAGGAAAAGAGGTAGACTAGGAAAGTAATGGAAGGAGATGGAGGAATTTTAACTAAAGGAAATATAAGAAATATGAAAAACAGAAGAGTAGGATGAGTACGTGGATAGAAAGGCGTGGAGAGCTGTCTTCTCTGCCTACTCCAAAAGGCTTATGGCAGAATGGTTTGTATTCATTTTATATGTAGTGCAAAAAAAATAAATGCTATTCAAATTTTATGAGGTACTAGGCTTTATCTGAAAAAGGCCATGCTGTGTATGTGGTGGGATTGGAAGGGAATTGTCTACTATGAGCTGCTATCACACAACCAGATGATCAATTCAGAGAATACTGCTTGCAATTGGACCATCTGAAGGCAGCAATTGACTAGAAGTGTCCAGAATTAGTCAATAGGAAGGGCATCATCTGTTTCCTGCAGAATTTCCTTAAGGGAAAGAACTTTATTTCCCTGAAGGCTTACGAAAATCATCTAGAGCTCTTCACTCAAAGTGATGCGAAGTTCTGAAAGGATGGAATTTTAAAGTTGTCCAAAATACGGTGTAAGGTAGTGGAATAAAATTGTACATTCATCACATACGTTTTTAACACGGCATAAGGTAGTGGAACAAAATTGTACGTTCATCACATACGTTGTTAATCCCATAAAAGGAATTCAAATAACTAGTATTTGTTTTTTTTTTGTTTCATTATTTGTTTATTATATGAATTTTTAACATATTTTGTAATGTTTTTATTGAAAATTAAACTGCAATAAAAACATTGTATTAAGTATTTTTTCATATACTTATTAAAATACTTGAGGTCAAAAATGTTAAGATAAGATAATCTCATTAATATAACATAACATCAAAACCAAACATATTAAAATATGTTAGCTCCTCATTCATTTAGTCATAAATAGTCAAATTTTGATTCAGCATGTATGAGAATTGATTTATAAATAATTAATTTTTCAGGCATCATAATAGGGTTCATCGAGAAAATCATAGTAATGTGTCGGCAAACAGTATCGCTACAATCAACAGTGTGGCCACCAACACCAACACCTCCAGTGCATTCGACTCTCCTGGGGTCTGTGACTTGAGGTTAGTCTTGTTTTCTATTTCTAAAACTCCATAATCATATTGAATTTGGTATAAGAAGTTGGAAAGGAAGAAATATGGAAATCTTATGAGAATTGTAACTCTACTACTGCTGAAAGTAGGCTCAACATTACCTTATCAATCATTGTCAATTGGTTTGTATTAAGGATAATGTTTTTTATTTTTTCAATAAAATTTCAAATACAATAATAAATTACCCATTAAAAGTTAAAATTATTTGAAAAATTCAGCTGTTTGCAAATGGCTATTTTTAAAATTAAACAGTTTTTTTCAAGTCCTAAGCTAGTTGATACACTATTATGAACTAATAATTTATTTATTTCATAAATTCACCACAGGTCACCTAGAAAAGGGACAATTTAAATATTATATGTAAATTTAGTTATTATTTTTAACGAGTTTTTTTTTTCCAGTTTTGTGCCACTTGTGAATCGTTACGTATCAGGCATGGGAGGTGGTATGACATCTCAAGGCACCCAAGTATCAATGCAAGACACTCAAATGAAGACTCATCCATTGTCACCGTCATCTATTGGTTCCCCACCCCCTCCACACACACCTACTCCAGGTCCGATGCAAGCGCACACACCCACTCCAGGGCCCATGCAAGCGCATACTCCTACTCCGGTGCCCATGCAGGCACATACGCCCACCCCCATACCCATGCAGGCGCACACACCTATCCCTTTGCCCATTCCCATGATGGCACATACACCCATACCCATGCAAGCACACACACCTATACCCATGCAGGCTCATACCCCTATAGCCTTGCAGCATCCATGATTTTTAATGGGTTTGTATTTTTTTTTATCTTGTCTAACTTGATATTAGAGTATCATATTATACAAGTAAAATTAAGCTTATTTAAATTTTGATTACCAATGCAATTGTTAAATTAGTTACTTTTAAATTGTTATGAAATTTTAGTTTTTATTACTTTTTTCACACTTGTTACAATTGTGATAGTTAATTTTATAATTGATAGAAAAAGAGAACCCAGGAAGTCAATCGAACTAGATGAATATATGATTGACTTGTGTAGAATATCGAAGACAAGAAAGAAAGGCTGAAGTACATCCAAATACTCAAATCACAAATTAATACACAGAGGAAAGAGAAAAGCTGGAAAATTTATTCGGATGTTAGCATTCTACTCGCTCTTCATCAACAGAAATGAAGAGTATGTAAATGAGATTGAATGTTTTACTGACTTCTCCAACTCACCCTTAAATTTAAAAAAATATGTTTTTCGGATAATAAGAATATACATTAGGGTGTCCCTTATTTGGCCAAAAAAAAATTTTTTGCGAATTTTTTTGCTCTCACCCCCTAAATATTTTCCATTTGGTTTGATTTACTCAAAAACAAAATTTTATCTCAATAGGATGACGTTAACCCGTGCCGACTTGAGCGCCAAATTTGAATGTTAGAAATAGTTCTAAGTCAGTGTAAAAACTATTGATAAATGTATAATATCTAACTTTTTTTTTAATTCAATACATTTTTGCTGTTTAGAGTGCACTATGGTTTTTATGTATTGTGGATACTTTCTTTTCAGTGTTTCTTTCTTAAAATCTGGATATGGTCTACGATGTTCTGGAACACAACGCAACACAAATTGCTTTTGCTTCTCATCGACTGTCAATAGTCCATGAAAATCTTGCATTAATTTAATACGTCATTCAACAGTCATTAACAGCTTTTAACTCGTTAACTATCATTTTAGCTTCTTAATATGAAGTGTTGCTCATCCATGTTGAAGGATTTTCTTGAATAAAACTAGTATCCATCTTCAGGCGAGAGAACTGATCTCTGCTCTTAGTTGACACAAAGTCGTCTACTGTTTTTTCGGAAATTAAGATAATTTTAGTTTTTTTTTTGCAGTCTCCTCCCAAAAAAATTACAAAGAGCTCTTTGAGTTCGCGGTAATCGCCTCTCAGTATTGGTTTATTTTATTTACTTTCATATAAGTCTAACACTTCCTTAATTTCCGACTTATTGAAAAATACTTCCACATTCTTTATGCCACTTTGAAAATTATTTGCATTGACACTTTTCCAGCTCTCCCTCAAATGTTTAAGAAGTGGTATGTCAGGACTGCTTATTACATCATGTACTTTGCATTCAAATACACATCGTAAAAAACGTTAATATATATGATGACGGCACGGGAAAAACAGCTCTCTGTCCAATATTTGTTCAAGTAAGACACATGCCCACTTAAAACATTCAATGTTTGAGGCAGTTGTGTCGCTGCAGAGAATTTGTACATTGTCTTCTCTACCCCAATACGTTAATGCATCCCAAACAGCGTTCGCTTGCTTTTTACCAGAACCATTCTGTAATTTTGGAACGCCGGTGAGCTGCTCACTGTCCCCAAATGTATCAACGATTGGAAGTCTTTCTTCTTTTGAGTCCCTGACATTTAATGCGGGCAACAATTTACCATCCCAATGAAAAGTAAGAATTGCAGGGATAGTATTCTTGAAAGCCGATTTAATTATTTCAGACTGTTCTCTTCTCTTCATCTGGCTGATTCGATGAATATAAGATTTATTAATAGATATCTCTTCGGTATTGTGGCCAAGTGTCTGCTGTCGCCTGAAGGATGTATACAGAATTTCTTACACTCAGCTGACATCTATCCAAAGCAGCCACTAATTTTGTAGTAATAAAATCAGTGGTACCTCTCCTCGCTGCATTCTGCATTGATATACTCTCAAGACTCACCAATGTCGATTTCATCTGAACTTGGAAATGCCTTATCTGAATCTTCAGATGATGGAAAAGGAGGTACACTAGAAGATGTACTATAGATACTGCACATTGTTGTTTCTCTTGCCTTTTCTCTTTTTCTAATTTTCTTTGCCTCGCCCTTATTTCTTTATCCGCGAGTTTTCGGTCTAATTCTGATAGGTAGCCTTTACGTCCAGGCTCTCTCTGTTGAAGTAAAAATTTCCTTTCTTCTTCCAACTTTAATGTTTGTAGAGCATTAGCATGTGCAATATCAAATAAATTGTCCAAACTATTTCTAAACTCCCCTTCACGGCGCTTAAAAAAATCTTTAGAATTATTTGCATTTTTTTGCAATTTTCTCCACTCCGAATGCAAGTTAATAAGTTTTTGTGAACAATGGTGAACAGCTCTTATCGTAATTTTCGCTTTCTCCCAAAATATCACGCACTCACGAACCACAAGATTAGCACTTACACTGAAACTTAATTTTACCTCCCGTATGTTATAAAATAAAACTTCCAGCACTTGTCTATTTGTTGGTAACTTGTGCACTATTATTTGGCCTTTTATATATCCTATTAAAAACACACGTTGCCTAGCACTGCGTAATTGATGTGACATAATGTTATGGTAGCAAGCCAAAAACACATGCTACACGCTTGATAACAGATAATGAACCGAATGCACTGCACGTGCCACGTACTAGAGACCTGACTTAGCGTGACAAGTTCGGCCATGTTCTTCGTGCGAGTTCGCGCTCAAGTCGGCACGGTTTATAATGCTTCGATCAAAACAAAATTTTTTGTAGACATGTTTTAGAGTCATTCAAACAAAATTGGAGGGTGAGCGTTCAAAAATGTTGAAGTCGTAAAATAAGGGACACCCTAATATACATACCTGATATTACAAAACTTGAGGAATAAATTGAAGAATTCTGATGGTAATGGTATCTGAGTAATGGTATCCAAATCAAAGCTATAAATAAAGTGCGACAATATAAGAAGCAATAATCGAAGAAAACAATAATCCGTAAACAATGAAAAAGGCAATTAATTCAATACGCAATACGTGTACACAAAGATAAAAATAACACAATACCTCACAATGATCGGGAGAAATCGTCATTAGAAACATGACCTTCGGCACACCCGAACGAGTAGCGCCAAAATTTAAACTGCTTTAAATATCAACGGCCTGGAATCGGTCTGTTTAAATCCTTCTTATGGATCAAGTACTTGAAGTTTTGATGATTTTAAAAGAGATGTCACTAGAGGACACGTTTTGTCTTATATTCAGGTTAAAAATTTTAAAGAAGATTTCATCTTGACCGACTTATCGACACGCAAACTTATCGGCCACTTAAGTGGCCGCTCGCCAGTATGACACGTCTTATGTATGGGCCATTTAAGTGGTCCCCCGCCGTGAAAGAGTTAAGGATAAATAATGCCCTTTTTTTCCTAATATACTACGACAAAAATATACACTTTTAATAAAGGGGTGAATAGTCTATAGATTGATGTTATAATTAATAGAACCATTCACCCAATTCAAATCATTGATGTACAATCAGTTAACTCAGCCAAAATAGGCATGGACCACAACTTAATTCTCTCAAAAAGCGGAATTGGAAAGCTACGAAAGTAAACCATTACTGATGTTTCTTGAGATCGTAAATGGGAAAAGTACAAAGTCAACTTTACGTAACTATTGTAGATTAAGAGGAAACATTCTACATAATCCTATAGAAGAAGACATCTGTGTGGAACTAGTGTGGGAACAATAAAAATGAATAAAAAAACTGCTGAGAAGAATGCGCTTGTGAAAGTATAAATATTAGGATGGCATAGAAAAATGGGGACTAGAATACAAAAACATAAGCATTGTCTATCTAATAACAATTTTTCTGAATTTACAAACTATATAATAGAGACAAATCATAATTTCAAAGATGGTCAAGTTCAAGTTTTGCATACGTCACAAAAATCATATAAAACAATGAATTCACAAGTATTCGAGATACTAAAAGCCATAAGCAAAACCAAAAAAAGTAATAAATAGCCAGAGTTCATAGTAACATGACACCAGTCTGACCTAAACACTGCTCTTATAACAAACCGGGATCAAACCGGGACCTTAGAGATGGAAAAATAGTTATGAATCTATGTGCCAGAAGAGATCTACCTGATATGAAACAGATGCTTTAGGCCTTGAACAAAGATGAAATTTGATCCTTTAATCTTGGAATTAAACACATTTCAAAAATGTACATTATGGAGATAATATTTTGAAATTTGAGATTTTTATTTTTACATTTTAAATTGCTGTTTTAACACTTTTATCATTTTGACAAATTGAAGGAATTGAAAAATTGTTTGTCTTGGATTTTTAGATGCGGCAGGTGTGTCACCTTTCGTACCAGTAATGATCTCGTCATCAAATGCAAATGCGGTTGGTGATCATGAATCTTCAAGACAAAGACAATCAAATTGTTTCCGTTGGAGGTTCCATGACTTCACTCAGACGCAGACGCACATTGGATAACTGCAGATCATACCAAGTGTTAGCGGGTGAAAAAAATAAACACCACTTATATTTAAGGGAACTTTCTCTGAACAGATCATATTTGATCATTTAGATTTCTAACGAGAAGAAAATTACAAGATTAATATTATTTATATAAACATTATATACAACAGATTGAGGATATGTTATTATTTTCCATATTGTTTCTATTTTATTCTAATCATTTATTTTATGTAGGTTACCTAAGTCAAAAATGTATACCATGGAACGGAGAAGTGAGATACTAAACACAGACGCATCAAATGGACCGCACAATGCTTTTACTTAGATATTGGTACTTGTAAGTAGTTGTAGGTAAATATATTATTTTATATAGAGTCCTGTAATCTCATTTCTTTTGGTGTATTTAGTTGAAAAGACAAATTAGACTTTTGATAAAAAGCCTTGTAAATTGATGAAGGGGCAGTCTTCCAAGTTCATGGCTCCTTATGTGTTGTTTTATGCGTTTCTCATCAATGTGATATTTCATATCCATTCAAGTGCAAAAAGTGAAAATGACTTGTTTCAAATGTAATTTGAATATGTGCACTATGTGTTATTATAGCAAAGGCAATAAAATAAAATATACATACTGAATTGCCTTTTTTCATCCTCTTAGCCTTCATATCTTAAAGCAAATCATATTTTTTTTATGCTACATGTGTAGGTTTTTGATATTATATTTTTAGATGGTAGTAAATTGAGATGCCTCTTAATGGATAGAGATTTATAATTGTGCGTCCATGTGCTGCGTCCTTGTTGTAAGGGTGTACTTTCAAACTGCTCTCGATTCCCACGGCTGGCGATGCCATAAGATGTACACTAAAGTGACAAAGCTGCGAATCCCTTCCGGCGGAGAGGGGGTGCCTCACACCTCACTCCTGTCCCTCACTTGCGTCTACAGGATCTCACTTCTGGCCGGAGTGGTAGTCGAGCCAGTTTGAAGAATTACCTTTTACTGTGATCAGTGTAATATGTGCTAGGACAATGAATGTTTTTATATTGAGGATGTTTTATTGACTGAAAAGGAATGAAAGAGCAAGAGAGACAAAGATAAAGCCTATTTTTACAAGTGATGCAAGCCAAAATATATTTTTTTTTAACTTTTGGCCAAGGCAAAGTGATTAGCTAGTAATATCTCAATCAAACTATTAGAGTTAAGAGTGTTGAAAATCAATAATCATTACAAAATATGAGGAAGTAGGAGTGATGACACGTACTTATTTATTTTATAATGATCTTTTGTATCGGAGTCAACTGGAACTTGGTTAATTAAGGTTATCGGACCACACTTAGACAAAATTACGATTCTATGTGTTCAAGCAATCTTACTTTGAAGCTTGCACTTTGATTTCTATCAGCATTTAAGCCCAAGTTTGAAATATATATTTTTTCCATTTAGAAAATTTCAAATAAGTGCTCAGGCGATGGCATTTTACGACTGAGAAAATAAATTGTCTTGTTAATTGGTCTGCGAGCTACAAGCGTATCCTGGCTCTGATATGTCCTTAAAATATATTTATAAATATATAAAGAAAGAAATCATAAAAAGAAATTATGAATATTTTTTTATATTTTGGTAGCTCTGTATTAAATTTGGCTAATTTGATTTGTGCTTTTTATTAATACATGCGAGGCTTTAGGAAGCTGATGCTAAATATAGTGTGATATTCATGTAGTCTTCTGTATCTTTTTATACCTTATTCATTTGTGCCATTAAAATATGTGATGCAGCTTCTAAATATATATTATATATACATGCCTGGATGGTGTTGGTTTTTAAAACTTTCATTGAATTTCTAAATATTTATTGCCGCACTGGAAAAATTAATTTAACATATACGTTAGAGCGGTCAATGTGTTAGTAAATCGATAACAGATTTTGAAATCTGCATCTAGTCGGATTAACTAAAAGTTATGAATTCTTTACCTTTATAGTGATATATCAATCTCTTAAATGTTAGACAACTCCGGGTGAAGTGCCACCATGTGGTGCGGAGTCATGTTACATCCGTACGTATGCAATGCGTATTGTTACTGTTTCTTCGATCTGATAGGCTGCTGTTGTGGTTATTGTTTATGGAAAGGAATGTTTTATATTAATTTGTTATGGCTGCTTTTGCGAGCAAATTATGTTATATTGGCTTTGTAGGTGTAATTAGCTGAGAAATAAAACATATCCGGGACTAGAGTCCATTAGTGACTGGTTCGAGTGGCATGTGCCATACTTCATATACAAATGTTTCTTCTTTTAGATATTACTATTTTTACTAGTCCATCAAATTTACAATCCGATGAAAATACACATGTAACATACCATCAATAAGATGTATTTTATATACAAAAATAATTTTTATATTGAAGACCGATAACAGTAAGTGATTAATTAAATTACTCATTATAAAGTCTTTGTTTTGTTTATACTGTCGCTTTTTCAAGATTTTTTAACATGAATCATAAACAATAATTTTACATAATAAAGATGTTTTGTTTAAGAAAAAATTGACAGAACCTACAAAATAGAAGTTAACCTGTAGTAATTTTTGTTATGCCATTTGTGATGTAAATATATGCACACTAGCTTATAACAAGTATAGTACACAAGTACATTATTCATCAGTGTAATCTCCTCTGCAGAATAAAGTGTTATGTTAGAGTCTACCTATAGCTCGGATATGCAGAAAATTCTGTTGTCTGTGAAACCCCCTTGATGTTTTCTCTGACACAAATATAATACTTAGATCTAACTTTTGGAAATATTTTTTTCTATTCTACCTCAATATTTCAAATTTATTCTGTTTTATTAATGCTGATGTCTTACAGTTGTTCAAGTTATCTTTTGTGTATGTTTCATTTGAGCGAGAATTGAGTTTTTTTATAAACCATATACATATATATATATATTTATTTACTATGTAGTCATCTTTAGATCTATTGCTTTATTGTGATTTAAATTTATATACTTACGCAATAGTTTCAGTAATGCATCTAGAAATATATAATAGAGAACTAACAAATTAACCTTTAATTTACGTTAAAGTAATGCAGCGTAGTGATATATGAAAATACAGTTTTTTTAATCAAAAAATAAGTTAACATGGATATTACAACCACTACATAGTGTACACACAAACCCCTAATTCATGTACAATAGGACTAAGTCAAATGCAAGATCGAATTTTGTGATTCCTTTTGATGTACACACATTAAAGGTAAAGCCCTGCCCTTCCAGGCATAACATTCTAGTCTGCATTTGAGCAATAGCAGGAGTGCTAGGTACAATCCATATTACATTATACATAACATACATAAAATCCCAGACTGAAGTTTGTCCCGAGTGAAAAAAATTGTAAAACCTAAAAACAGATGTCGCCCAAATGGCACATTGTCAATAATAATTTAGATAGTTCTGAATTGTAAGAGCAGATATTTTTTTCCTTTTGTAAATAAAATGAGCCACGTGCTGTAATAATTCAATTATAAAATTAAAATAATTTCACTTTATTCACATACTGATGTAGTGTTGAATAAATAATAGTGTGAAGATTTTATAGTTTTCACATTCAGCTGTCTGGTGATGTGTAGGGGTGGTATTGTTGTGTTTAATGCATCTTTTATTTGAGAAATTTATATAAAATGTGTTTTTAGGAATAGTAAGTAGTAAACCCCGTGAATATATTACAAGCACCATTTTATAACAGTTCAGAAACATATAAAAAAAACTCTGAAACCGTGCATGGTGCAGGTTATCTAATAATTAAACATTTATGTCAAAATATTAATGATATATTGGTATAAAATCTGATAAAAATGCGTTTTTTCGCTCTTCTATAATATTGTATTAATGCTAATTATAATGATTTGCCTGGAAATGATCGATATAATATTTAAAAATCTTTTTTTTAAAGTTTCAATAATGTTATGCTTCTTTGACTTTTAAAAATGTTATGTTCAAGTTTGTCAGTTACTTTTCAATTAGGGATTATGTTATTCATATGAGATTTTGTTTTTTCAATAGAATATAAATAATAAAATTAATTTATTTTAAGACAATTTTTTAATTTAAAATATAAAAATATCTTAAAAAGAATATAAAATATTTGTTCGAAAGCATCATCGTAAATTATATTTATGCAATTTTAATGTGAATATATTTGTTGAAATTAATTGTTTACTTTTATGAAATGTATAAAAATGTGATAAATAGACTTTTCCAATAATAAAATCAAATTAATGTATCATTAAATGGTGACAATACAAAGCGATTCACAAAAGGCGATATTAAGTATTATTTTATCAGCTGTTAAATAGTTAATAATTTTCTTTTTTTTTTTTTAATTAAAATTCTAAATTGGAGCTGTGATCAAGAATTATTTTATTTTATTTGTAAACTGAATATTGTTTTATACGAAGAAATTATCTCAAAGATTTAAAATATGACTTTGGAAACAATACTTTTACTTGAAAAAATACAATTTCTATTTATGAACAACTTTCTCAAATCAGATAAACTTCCACAAGATTCTCTTTAAATAACAATGTATTTTGATAAGTCTCTTTAAGACCCTATGGTACTGATTATACATTTATTTAGTAAATTTGTTAATGAATCTTATAAAATTTATCTGATGCATTTTTGCATTTGGTCTTAGTCTTATACATGAATTGACTCATTGCATTAGAAAATAGAGAGTACTCGCAATATACCATGGAGGTTGACAATTATTCATATCACTTTTATTTTGGCAACAAGTGTATTAAAATTATTGTATTATTATACTGAACTCTTGATAATACAAATAGAACAGATAAAAATCTATATAATCTTTATACATAATTGTCAGCCACTATAAGAACTTTGTACCGAAAGGTTAAGATGTATCAATCCGAATCTATAAATTGTATATTATAAAAGTAACAACAATGATTCTCATAGAAGTTGCCATGTAGTGGAGAAAATAAATGTGCCATGTGTTTGGCTATGAAAACACAATTTTTCTTTCATTCACCCTTTTACTCCAGTCATACAAAATCCTTTTTTTATTTCTCTTATACGTGGAATGATTTACAAATTCATAATTGAAAAAATAATTTTATCATACATAAAGGAGAAAAATAAATTAAACATACAATAGTTTTAAATGTTGTTAATAATAATAGATTAATAATAGATTAAACAGCTTTTCTGTGTTCTATTACAGAGACATTATATTTAATAAATAAAGTTATTTTACAATAAATTTCTGCAAGTCTTCAAAAATTGCTATATATAATATAATATAATTGACATTGCTGCTGAGGACTGATGCGAATGGCCAGGAATCAGAATTGCTGGTGGAGGGAGGCCAGGGCTGGTGCACCTTTGATGGGTATGGAATTTATGTACTTTTTTATTTATTACAGATTCTTGAAAAAACTCAGATTAAAGTCATTAATGGAATCACTGTGTACGAGTGTTTGAAACCAACCAATAAATTAAAGATTGTCTTCATTGTAAAGAAATTCATAGGGTTTAACTATTCAGATTTAGATTATACCATAATTTTGTTTATAAAATGATAAAATGTTTGAAATTATTTGTTAGGACTGGCGGTGCAACTTTTATATTGTTTGTTAAGCGGAGTGAGCATTGTAACTTTAGGCATCTCATGAGATGGCATGTGGCCTCGCAGTAAATGCTGCAGTTCCATATTCTGCTTGCGAAGCTGTGTTACTTCTTCGTTCATTTTTTGTCGTTCTGTAAATATATAAGAAGAATTTTTACATTTTTGTAAATATTTTACTTACAAATAATAGATTCCATAAAGATTGTGATATTTCAATTACCTTGTAAAATAGGTAGGTATTTTGTTAGTCCAAAAAGTAATCCATCCCATAATTTTTCTTTTTGTGGAGAGAAAACTTCTTTGTATTTGTTCCAATACAACACGACATCTTCAGTTTTTAAACTGCGTGATATTGCAGTGTCGATTTTAGAAGCTGTTGGCCTTAAATTGTAATTAATGTTTTATACCATATCTTACCATACATTTCTAAAGAAAAAATAAAATATGAAAAATTGAAATACAATGTGTTCTACCTTGGTACTGGGAAACTTCAGGATGTAATTCTTCAAGATAATTCAAGAAATAAAAGTTAATATTTTTTCATTGAGACCGAAATATAAAAGTTGTGGTTTTTTATCGCTTGTTTGGAATTATTCTGTACAATCTTTACCCTTTATGTATTTTTTAATTCAGTATGCCAAAATGTTTTACATGTTTACATTACACAAAAACCAGTTAAACTTCATATTTTTTAAAAGTAGTAAGTAGAAAAGAAGAACCAAATTTTGGTCCATGAAAAGATCAAACAGCTTTGAATCTTCAACTTTGAATATCTCTGGAGTTAAGTATGCCGGCGGTCGTGATCTAAGGGTTGGCATGCACACTAAGCAAGTGGGCGCCCTAGATTCTCAATTCCAGACTGGTTTTACTCTTAAGACAGTTTTGCATCTGAATTTTTGTAGCTTATATGCTGCGTACCATAAATTCTTACATTACATCATGAGGGTAGTCTATCAGAGTTAAGCGGCTGTGAACCAAATTGGATGGAGGCGTTTCATGGCATCCGTGTTCCTGATGGTGCATGTAGGGTGATGATAATAATGAGTTTTTGGATATATTTATAGTAATATATACAAGTATATTGAGACTTATTTTTGGGTATTTTGTTTGAATATATATATTTTGATAATTATGTAAGCAAAAGTTATACATAACACCATCTCCCTATCGGGGTAGGCAGAGGAGGAAGAGCCAGACTTGCCTATCGCAACACATATTTTTCGCCTCTTCTGTGTCCATACACCTCATACAGCTTCTATAATTTCTCTGACTTGACATTTTCTTCTTTCAAAATATCATACACTTAATCCAACCATACTTTCATTGGTCTTCGTCTACCATGCCTTCCACTCGTGTTTGCACTATATTGTATTTGTTTTGTTAGCATTCCTTCATTATGTTTTGTTCTTCATTCATTCATTACATGTGCCCAAACCATCTCGGAGTTCTCTTCTTCAGCTTACTCAACACATTAGCCTTGAGTTTATCTTTCTTCTTCCCAGTGTCATGTCAGATCCCCCCTACGTTGAATATCACTTGAGAGTAGACATCTTTGTCCCCGGCAGCCCGAAAAAGATGTCCAACGCCCATTATGCCAGTCCAATCACGTATATTGCGAAGCCAGGAGATTTGCCTCCTGCCAACACCTCTTCGGCCTTCTATTTTGCCTTGGATGATCAGGTGCAGTAATTTGTACTTTGCTCCTCTAAGTACATGACTTGAGTTTACACTCATCCCTAATAAATTCATTCTGTATACATTGTCACTCCATGAATTCTTCTAAGTGCACGCATTTCTACAGAATTTACTTGGCTCTTTAGTCTTGTTCCATGTTCACGATTCAACATCAAAGTTGATACTAAAACACTATAATAAATAATATATAAATGAGAAAATGCCACCTAAATAGCAGAATTCTTCAACTCGTTCTAATCTTTTATTACTCACCCATATATCGCATTTTGCAAAATTCATTCTCGGAAAAGGTATAATAGGATTATTTTGTTTATTTAGATAATTTTGAGGCATTATACGTCAATTGAATTTATGGAAATTAGTAATAATTTTTATTATGATAATTTAAAAAAGATTTTCAATGGTTGGAAGTATTTTACAATATATTTGAAACATTACCTAGAACTATTGACATTTGTTTTTTTTCTGTAGTAAATATATTTTAAAAAGCTGTCAAGATGATTTCGTGACAGAGGGGAAAACCTGCTTTTTGGGACTGATTAAATCATTTCAGCCTGCTATAAATGGCCCCAAAGCTAATTTAGTAATTACTAGTGATGGCTAGGTGCGTGTGTATGTGTATGTCAGATATATTCTGACATATCGGACATGGGACACGTCACAATAAATATATTCTTTCGAGTTTTCTGATTAATAAAAGAAATTAGATATTAGTACAACACAGTTATCAAGTTAGTTAAATGGTTGACTATGGAATGGAAAAGTTATGAGACATATCAAACGGCATGTCAGGATAGGTAACAAAGTGAATCGGGTACTAAAACATGTATATTCAAACTGGACAATATCAAAATCTGTTAAGATAATAGTCTATAACAGTATTCTAGTATCAACTTTAATGTATGAATGTATTTTAGTACTGACTTTAATGTATTTAACTTAAATGTGGAAACAACTGAAAGGAGCCGAATAAATGCTGTAGAAATCTGTGCACTGAGAAGAATACATGGAATGACAATGCAGCGAGAAGAATACATGGAGTGACAATGAATGACAGAATACGAAATTAAGTGATTAGTGATAAATGTGAACTCAAGTCCGATGTATTCAGTAAGATGAAGAAGAGCACTCTGAAATGGTGTGGGCATGTAGAATGAATGAATAAAGTTATTTTTAATCCTTTCTCTACCACAGGTTTTCTGAAATAGTAAAACAATGATTTGCGGGTTTAAATTACGTCTGATTAGTATTGTAAAACCAATTAACGAAACGAATATATAGTGCAAATATGAGTGAAAGGCGTGGTAGAGTAAGACCAAGGAAAGTATGGTTAGATCAAGTGAATGATATTTTGAAAGAAGAAAATGTAAAAAGTCAGAGATATTGTAAGAGCTGTAAAAGAAGGTGAATAGATGTAGAAGAGGTAGAAAATGGGTACACGATTGGAATCTTTTCTTTCTACCTTTACCCCGACAGGGAAACGGTATGATGGTATGTATGTACGTACATAAAAACAACTTACTTTTTGTTATCAATATCAGTGGCAACTACACTTGCAACACATTCTTGTAGTGCATTTAACACATGCACAGAAGAAATTTTCAAATCATGCCCAACGGAACAAGTTGCAATAAAACTACTTTTTTTGATGTCTTCTTCTGCAATATCATATGAGATCTTGGCTTCCAAAGTGAAACCAGTTGCATCTAAAAAAAAAAAATTGTTTTACTTTTTCTTTGTTCATAAAATATGATTAAAAGTGAAAATAAATAAACTTACCTTGAGAAGTATTACAATCTTTGAAAATTTCTTCAACTTCGTTTACCAGAAGTTGTTCAGACTTGGTTATTTTTAATCCTTTCTCTACCACAGGTTTTCTGAAATAGTAAAACAATGATTTGCGGGTTTAGATTACATCTGATTAGTATTGTAAAACCAATTTATCTTACTCTAGACAAATGGAATAATCTTAATACACCCTTAAGACGTATTTGTGTATGTCTAAAATTAACATAAACAGATGTCTAATAATATTATGTGCAATATTACATACTTGTTTGACGCACATAAGCTTAAATCCACCCTCATGACATCGGACCTTCCCAATATGATTGAATAATGAACTAGCAATAGGAAATTATGTTCTCCACATTAAACTTACCTTATCTTCAATAAATCATCGAAGGCAGAGAAATATTTCATAGAACAATGTAGGAGTTCAAAGAAAATTCGACATTTTGAAATTCTAAAAGATAATATTTTTTGATACATTCAGACAAATCATTTTTGTTAAGTTTTTTTCAAAGAATTTTTTTGTTCAATAGTAGATATTGAGTATCATACTATATGCTCAAAGTACGCCGAGTGATTGGGCGAGATCGAGAGAGATGGATAAAAATGTCCAAGCAGCCGACCCTAAATGGATGGGATAAGGCAAGGGAAAATAAAACTATGCTCAAAGTATTCTTCGATTTGTGAAAATTAAATAATATAAGTTTTCAATTAAAAGTTAGTTAATTAGAACAACGATAATAATTAGTATTTTTCGCCATTTTCTAGGTCTCAAAGTCGACTTTTCGCAATGAATTCTACTGTTTATTTGAAAAACCGTGTATTCCGTAATGTTTTTCCCCAAAAAGTATTTATTAGTTCAAATAATTTGAATTTTTTACGCAAATCATGAATCCACGTAGTAGCCAGCCTCAGTGGTACTATATATTATACGCTGGCGGGGCGAATGTTGTATTACGCACCAGCAAGACGTGTGGTGTATTATGTGTATAAACAAATTAATCAAATTCTGAAAGAGGAAAGAGTGAAAAGTTTTTATAATGAAATGGTATTATAAAGACTTTTCACTCTTTCCTCTTTTAGTGCTGAGATAGACTGAAGTGGATATCTCTACTCATTGCTTACCCCAATAGAGGCATGATGAATAACTATTTAAAGTTCTTCAATTTTTTATTTAATTTTATTTCTTTATATATTTTTATTTGTTTTGTTATGATATTCCTATATCAAAAGCTAATAGAGAAAAGAAGATATGATACAGTCCTAAAATGTTAGGATTTTTTTTGTATGTTAGTCAATAATGGGATTAAATGTGTTGAAAAGCTCAACATACTTAATTCCAAATATTGTATCTAAGAATAACTAAGCAAGTACATCACGTTAAGTTCTCTGAACCCTCCCCATTAAATTAGACAGCCTAGACCTATGGGGCTTAATATGGTGTACTAATTCAATTAACCTTAATGATAATAATAAAAGGATAATTTTTAGAGAGCAGATTCTTTTCAAGTTCGATTCAAACCCACTATTATTGACAGATTTAAAATAAATATATATTTATATAAGTTAATTGGGAGGATAGGAAGGTGGTGGCTGTGGCCATTAGATTAGGAACTTACACTTATTTGTATAGGTTTAGGAAAAGTTTGGCACGAAAACCTATCAAGGAAGACAAACTACAATAAACAAACTATCGAAATACGAGGGTGGTCCCAGAAGTACCCGACCTGACGTATAGATGGCGGTTGTTGCTTTAAAAAATTACTATGATAGAAAGTACTAAACTTATAAAGCTTAATTTTCAAGCTTTAAGACGCTACGTGGTTTAGTATTTGTTTGGCAGCCATCAATAGTGAACGCTCTCAGTGAATTTGTAAACATGGAAAATATTGGTCATCGTTATGTGATACAATACTTTCATTTGAAAGGTCTAAGCCAACCAATATCAAAGCCGTGCTAGATTCTACTCTGGGGGAGTCTGCTCCTTCGTTTACAACAGTAAAATATTGGGTGGCAGAGTTTAAACGAGGCCGTACGAGCTGCCAAGACGAACATCGCAGTGGTCGACCAAATGAGGTGACCACGCCAGAAATGGTAAAGAAAATCCACAAAATGGTATTGGATGACCGTCGATTGAAAGTGCGCGAGCTAGCAGACATGGTAGGCATTTCAAAAAGTGCTGTACATCGCATATTGACTGAAAATTTGGACATGAGAAAGCTGTGCGCAAGATGGGTGCACGCGTTTACTCACAATGGAACAAAAACAGCGTCGTGAGGATGTTTCAATCGAGTGTTTGGCGATGTTTCACAGCAATAAAGCCGAGTTTTTGCGTCGATTCATAACGATGGATGAAACATGGGTCCATCACTTCACACCTGAGACGAAGGAACAGTCAAAATAATGGACTGAAAGGGGAGAATCGGCTCCGAAAAAGGCGAAGACAGTTTCATCTGCAGGCAAGGTCATGGTGTTAGTTTTTTGGGATGCGCGTGGGATAATTTTCATTGATTATCTTCAAAAAAGAAAAAGAATCAACGGCGAGTATTATGCGAACTTATTGCAGCGTTTGTGTGATGAAATCAAGAAAAAACAGCCGCATTTGGCGAAAAAAAAAGTGTTGTTTCATCAAGACAATGCACCAGTTCACACATCCGTTATCGCGGTGGCCAAAATCAATGAATTAAAGTTCGAATTGCTTCCTCACGCACCCTATTCGCCAGATTTAGCCCCCTCGGATTATTTTCTTTTTCTAAACTTGAAAACATGGCTCGGTGGTAAAAGATTTGCCAACAATGAAGAGGTGGAATCTGCAGTTGATGGCTATTTTGAGGCGCTCGACGGTTCTCACTATAAACAGGGTATCGAAGCTATTGAACATCGCTGGGAAAAGTGTGTCGAGCTGAAAGTATGTTGAGAAATAAAAATATTTTTTCCCAAATTTTTTGTGTTTTCTTTGTTAGGTCGGGTACTTTTGGGGCTACCCTCGTAAAACCCATATTATGAAAATTAATTCTTAAAGATAAAGTTCCATACGATGTAAATGTGAAAGCAGCAATATTTTTAGAATTCCAGATACAACCTTGGTCTAAATTATTTTATTATTATTGAATATTAAAATTCATATTGTAATGTATTACACATTCGTTGTATACAATACAACCTGGCGGGCTTATGTCATGTGGTAACCGCTTCCAACCAACCAGAAAGATGTTAAAGTGGCCTTTGGTGAAAACCAGACTGGAATCTTTTTTCAAAAAATCTGGGTTCTAGCGCGATTTGAACCCGTAACCTCCGGGTTGGGAGACAGGCGTCTTACCAACTAGGCCACGGAGTTCGTAGTAAAGAATTTTAATTCAGTTTCATAAGTACATTTTTTTCCAAATCATTTCATATTTATATTAAATATCATTAAATTGAACTCACGAAATTATTGGTTTTGGCATTGATGTTTCTGAATGGTCACCTGTAATAATTTAAATATGAATTTTAATGATAAATTTTAAAGCTACAAATAGTAAAAATATTTCATATTTTGACAGAGATTGTCACAATGCAATTAGGTTACACAAGGTAGTAAGGAGCAGCAGACTGGCAAATAAAACAGGTCCGGGAAATCGATTAAAACCAGCCCCTTTTTTATGTCAAATACTTGGTGCATCCTCCCTTCCCGCAATTTCAGACAGTTATTTAATAAATTTCTTTTTGATACTAAAATGTTTGTTACATTTCTAACTACAGAATATAATAATTTTACATGATACTAGCTCAGTTTCCTTGCAATTGTAGTTATTCACAATGTTAGTATGAATTTTGTCAAGTGTAAAGCCAATAATTCATAATTTTCTACAAAAGTCTAAAAATTCTGTACACTGAATATTTCGACCTATTTGCACATCGGTCCACTGGGAAATTCTCAGTAGCCCACCGGCCTAGTCTGCCACTGTTATCAAGTAAACAATAGAAAACTAGGAGTTAAAATATGTGTAAATACCATAACTTACCATGATCCAAGGATGACCTAATGCTGAAAGTTGTATCATCAAATGTACCCTTAAATAAATAAACAATCTCATTTTAAAGATAAATTAATTGTATGAATATTTAATCAGAAATTAGTGGAATAAGCATTAAAGAACAGTTTATAAAAAAAAATGAAAACACGAAAATTCTAAACATACCTTTTCTTCGGGTGCATATTCTTTTGAATCCGCATTTTGGTCACAAACGGGGCAGTATGCATATTTTGAAAAATATTTGCAGAGCATTTCGATATCTTCTTCTTGTTGTATTTCTAAAGCCTGGAATCAATAATTTAATATAAAAAAAACTAAATTTCAAGTCAATAAGTGACTAGAGCAAATTTTTTTTCTTACACTGAAAATGTTATCTAATTTGCAGATCAGCACTGGTTCCTTCTCATACTTTTCTAAAAGAGGCCAAAGTCTCTCTTCAATTAAAAATCCTGAGCTGTCTGCAATCAGTTTTAGTATGTGCTTCACCTAAAAATATTTTTGATTACTGTAAACTTTTATAAATTCAGAATATTCAGGTTTTATCATTTTAAGCTTAATGACCTTTAAAACATACCAATTTGTTTTTAGATTTAATATATGCTTCGTCTTGTGGAGCAACAGATTCTACATCTGATGTTTCAGATTCACATTTGGGTAAACCTTGAGGGACAAAATATATTTTGATTAGTGATAAGCAATGAAAAATAAGAAAATTTGAAGTGGATCTGTTTGTAAAATTTGAAGTGTATCATAATAATTAATTGACATAAAATATTTTAAGACAATATATAAAGTTGCCTTCATCTTCCTACATACATTGATGATTGGGAGCCAAGTCATGTCATTATAAGCAGCTCTCTCATTGGTAAAACATCCCATCCCATAACCCTTCGTTTGAAAATTGCCTACCCCTTTTCTAGGTAAATTGCAAATTCAACCAAAAGCGCCTCGTACACTTTTTTAACAATGACCATTTAAAAAAGTCATTTGAAAGGGGCCCAGGATAATCCCTTAATGTGTTTTTTGTCAGGCGGTTTGTTTAGCTTATCTGATAAAAAAAAATCAACTTAATAACACGTGGTTACAAGATTTTGACAATATGGACACGAATAAATCATTATACGAAAAATAAAACCTTGTGTTTTTGGAGCCACCAAGGAAGCGCAACAACTTTTTTGACATTTTAATATAATTGAACTCTAAAACCTTAGCAGTATGGTAGATAAAATTGAGCTGAATTCAATGATACCAATAATTCATTTAGATTTTTTGTAGACTTAGTTCCACTATGTTTTTATGGACTACCTTCGTAAAAAATAGAATAAAATTCAAAAAGAGAAAGGAATTTGTTCAAAGGCTGGCAGAGGGTGATGAGAAATAAAAGGGAATAATAGCATGCATTACGGAGAGGCTCTCATCCTTCAGTGGATGGACAACAGGTTAAGATGACATATTATTCATTGAATTGATTTATAGAAATAATGATGCATACCTATTTCTCGAATCCTTTCGAGAGCTGCTTTGTAAGATGGCAAGTCCGATTGTTTTAGAAGATTGATTTTTACTTCAGTTGGTTGTCTTGCAAGAATTTTATCATTTATTTCTTTATCTATAAATATAATTTGCTCCAAAAGTTCATTGGCTTTTTCTCTATTCATTCTCCAAAGTTGTTGATATCGTCTTTCATTAACCTTCAATAAATAATAAAATTTCTTAAAGCAGGAACTTTCACACTGTTACTGAATCTATATTCATATAACATACAGATATCATTATACTTCACTTTTATTTGTTAGTATTCAATTTACATATAGCTCCATATGTACTCATATATGTGTATGATGAATTTTTCATCATTACGCTGTCATGGAATAGGCTCAGACTATAACCGTATTTTTCTTAATATTCGCGATTGATTGAATTTATCATGGCTCCATGAAGTCACCAAATTATGCCTATATATTATATATGATCAAAACAATTAGTGCTTGGTTTCCTCAAGCAAGATGAACTTTTAATTAAATATAAGAACTTAAGGTGTACAATCCTATGATCCAGGGTAGGGAATGTATACTCTTCAATTACTAAAATAATCTGATTGAAGTAACTAGCCAAAACATGTACATGTGTACACATTATGAATTATGGTTTGAAAGTTTCAGATGCTGATTTTGCTATAGTTGCACAGTTTATGATTAACCATTAATTGCTATATGAGCGATCAGTCAATGCTAGCAAATGTTTTGGCTATTCTTTTTTATGTCATAGGTGAAACATAATTTATGACGTAGCCGGGGATTCAACCGATTGTGGATCAAAAATATTAAAATCTCTATTCATATTATCTATATGCGCTTGTTTTTTTAAGTATTCTGTTTTTTTTATTGTATGAAACTAAAGCAATCTGTAAATGTTAAATGAAAGAAAATGTTACATTGTTGCTGATGTGTAATTTATAGTTAGGCTTAAAATGTTTGCTTCTGTATTGAACATGTATAGACTTTTTTCCTTGTTATTATTTCCTAAAAAATACAGTAAAATAACTATTGATATATCATTTACAATTTATAAGTTATTATAAATAATCTAGTGATTATTTATGGGAGAATGTGCGTAGGATATATGCCATTTTAAATGAGAACTTGAGCATTTAGGGATTTTGGTATTTGTGGGAGATTCTGGAACCAAATAAAAAAATCATATTAAACAATGCCCACGGCATTACTCGTACCAATGTTCAAAAGCAAGCATTCTTCCGTGAGGGTATTTTTGGCTTAAATATTAGAACTTACTTGTGCAAAGTGTTCCGCTTTAACTTGAAGATCAAGCATGACGTCGTGCAGCCGACATATCTCCTTATTTGCTTTTGCTTCCTCCGCTGCTCCATCTCTTTGGGCATTTTTTATTTTTTTCTTAAGTCCATTGACAATATCTTGCATTTTGTTCAATTTTCTTTTTTGTTGAGATCTTACGAATACATTTTCTTCCTCTCTTCTCTTGAGAACCTATATTCAATGAAGTTATAAGGAAAATAAATATCTACTTTTTATTCATTAAAAAATACTATGTACAATCTAGTGAGTTGATTGCCAAGTGGCAATTTTTTCCGACCAATCAGATAATGGCTACGCAAATATATGTCAAGTTTCATTTTTATATTTGACATTTACAAAAAAAATGTGTACCTGAAAGTTGTAATCAATTTTTTCACTGTTTATTAAGCATGTCGCTTTCAAATGTTGAAGTTCTTGTTGAAGGACTTGTATATCAGTTTCTAGTTGTATCTTAGATGCACGGAATTTTTCTCTATGCTCTATTGCTAATACATCCATTTTCTTCTCAAATTCTGAAATCTAAAATATTATAAACATATTTTTTTTTTTTTAGAAAAAAAACATTCAGGAAACTTAGAATTTTACATAAATAGTGTGATTTTATAAATATATATTAAATAAAAGTATTTTATAAATAGGCTTCATGATTAATGTACAAGTATGTTTGTCAGAAAATTTTACATCTATGTGTTTTTCCCAGCTGCAATCTGGATCTGCTGAAAATCCAGGGAGAATGAAACCAGGCTCAGAGTTGCTTAGCGGGCTATGGAGTCAAGTATGATTTGCATAACAAAGAGAAATAGAAGAAGATAACACTTGGGTTTGCTCAGTGACAAAGGTTACAGATATCTTGGTTCAAGTAAAGAGACTGACGTGGCAATGGACTGGTCTTATGTTATTGCAAGGGTAAGAGATCAACTGTGGACATGCACTGTTATCCATTTTATTTCTGCGATAACAGAAGACCAAGAAGACACTCCAAAATCTGCTGGATTGATGAAACCCTGAAATTCAAAAGGTATGCTGGCAGAGAACAGAAAGAAATAAAAAGGAATGCGAAAATCGTGGGGAGGTCTTCATCTTGCAGTGGATACACAACAGGTGATAATATTAGCAGATACCAAAAATACAGCCTCTCAAAAAGAGGTTGCGCAGTCAATTGTTTACTGAAATATTTTATTCTTAAATATTAGGTAGTATATACAATTTCATACCTGCTCAATTTTACTTTCGAGATTGACCATCTCTTCCTTATCTCTTTTCTTATACATAGCATCCCATCTCTTTTCATTATATTCCACGGTAATGGCTCTTTCCATTTCAATTGAGCTCTCAATGAGAGCTAACTGAGACTGATATGCATCTTTCATTAGGAGAACCTGAGCATCAATACGCTCACTTAAATCTTTGATGTCTTTGATCTGAAAAATTGAACCATTGAAATTTTTATACATACAATTATTTTATTAAAGATATTATAATAAAATCTATTAATGATTTTGAACTTGTTTTTGATATTTCTGAGAGAAAGACACACATTTTGACTATCAATAGGCTACACTGTGGTCCTCATACTCAAAAATCAATCTTTCCATAGTAAATGGTTTCTTATTTGCCTCTAGCCTATCGCAAACTAATTTAGATAGATATTTTCTGAAAAATTGTTGGATTCCCGCCCAGAAACAGGGCAAAGAAAAATTACGAGGTATACGTATGTATGTGTGTAGTTTTTGGTTATTTTAACAATTGTAGTACATATTATCAAATTGGTCTTTGGAGTAGAATATAAAATTTTAATTCCAAATTATTTAACACCTATTTGCTTCAATTCATAACAACAATAAAATATATGTAAATAATGATTGGCAATTTGATGTCTTTGATCTTGAATGATGCCTAGGTGTGTGTTGGTTTTTGTATGCAAGTTGCTGTAGTTCAGCAAGCATGCATAACTGATTGAATTCATAAGAATTTAAAAAAAGACAAGGATGTATTGAAAACAGTGATTTTTCACCTGCTTTTGGAGGTCTTTGTAAAAAGCATCATCTACAATTTTCATTTCGTCCTTGAGTAATTGTATAATTGCATTTTTTTGCGAAATTAATTCATGACATCTTTCTTTTTGTCGAGTCATTTCTTCATCAATTTCAAGTGGATCATTTAATTCTAGTATGGGATCCCAACTATCCATAATTTTCTCAAATTTTTCTTGGGCTAATTTAGCTTCATCTTCCAGTTTACCCAAAATTTCTGGAAATAAATATTATTTGTACAGTAAATTTTAGATTATACCTTTAAAAGTATAAAATTGAAATCATATTTAATTTCTACTTATTTAACTCGAAAAATGTCAGCAGAGGCGCGTCAGGCAAATAATGAAGATTCAATGGTACTAATGATAAGTTTTTAGAAGAGCAAACTGCTTTAGCATGGACATTTTGGTGCTGCATGCACGCCTGCGTTGGTCTGGACACGTGGCTTGTATGCCTGAGTACAGCCTTCCAAGAAATGTCCTCTTTGACGAACTGACAGAGGGCATAAGGTGGTACATTGGTCAGCGCAAGAAATATAAGGATGTACTGGGTGAGACACTTAAAAACATTAATGCTCAGCACAACTGGAAGCAAACAGCAGCAGATAGAGCCAAATGACTTGGAACTGTTACTAGTTATCAGGGACTCAATAGAGAAATAAGACGTAGATAAGCTTTAATATGTAGTTCCTAGCCTTTTATGTAACAGGATATGTTGAGCACAATTGGCTTACATAGTCATTTCCAGTGGCACCAACATCAGGTACCCTGATCACCCACTTAGTATTGGGATTTCTATTATACTCATCACAGGTTATGGGCATTCGATTGGATTTAAGTATACAACATACATGGATAATGCCACATGGATACAATGTTTAACATAGAACTTTACTATGTTTATTGTGAAGTCAATGTATTGAAAGCAGTTAAATTTTCTAAGCTGCACTGACGAGAACATCTACACCGCATGTAGGATAGTAATTCTATAAAGAAAGATCAGTTCAGTGATTGGATAGGGCTTAGGGGAGTAGGAGACCGAAGGTGAAATAGCCGAAGTATGGTGGAGAACATTCAGGGAGGTGTCATTCAGAGATTAGCAAACTGAAGAAGAAATACTGCTGAACATAGCAAGTTAAAACTTTTATGATAGCCAGGATCCATTCCTGGTTGTAATACTGATTGATGATGGTGATAAAGTTTCCTAACCAATTGTTTTGCATTTTCATTAATTTATTTTCTTACAAAATAAGTTGGATATAGTTATTCCTAGCCAAACTTGTCCCTAAAAGTGACTCCTTGTAAAACTTCTAGTTTTTATATTTTAATTAGCTTTTTGAAAAATACTATTCTACAGTCACCTAAGTTCATGTGCAATATTTCCTTACTAAATATTGTTCATGAAAATTGGGTATTTTATAATAATAACCTTTTTTCTTATCAGCCTCAGCAAACCTTCTAGCGACTTCCCTGGCATCGCTGGCAATGCGCACATTGGTAACCTTTTCCTCACCATCTGCCAGCAGATGTTCTAGCAAAGCTGCACACTCAGCAGCTTGTCTTTCCACTGGACTAATCTCTTCTTCATATCCTGCCAGATCAATACTCTTATCCCCCTCTGATAGTATGTTATCTTTCTTTCTAGCCTCCAATCTATGTAGTGAAACAAATATTAGAAACATATTAATAATAGAACATCTTGATTCAAATTATAATAATTTTGGAGTAATTTTGTATAAAAATTAAGAGAATATAAAAACCAAGAAATCTTTTTTGATCTTCCGATATGTAATAATAACACATTCAGCTCTAGGTGGAGAACTATGCAATACGGACGTGACTTGTATCACCAACGGTAAAAAATAATGGGGCGAAAAGATAAATATTTACAAATAGCATTTGATTTTATTGTAAAATGGATCTTTCTACCTAGACAAAGTAATTTTAAAATAATTGCAGCACCGCATTTTACAACCCGCTATCACACAACAAGTTGATATATCAGCATAAGGGTTAATGAAAGTGGGCCCATATCACATATTCCAAAATGATAAATTTGAAATAAAGTTTTTAAATTATAACACTAAAAATGAGGTGTTCATTCATATTTTTCATGTAGTAACATATACCATATAATAATTTTTCTTTAGAAATACGAAATATGTACACGTATTTAGTCCATTTAAAATCCCTAATGTGACAGTATGGTATTTAGACGTGCCTTCAACTCTGAAACTTGCTGAAAGGATTTTTCCTCCCTTTTCCTCACTAACTGCAACTTTTCATTCAGATTCTTATCAATTGACGATCTTGGTTAGATGTCGCCGACCTTCATCTTCTCACCCGGGGGTTAGGTGTTTGATTACCATTGATACTTAATTTTGAGTTCCATTTTGATTTTCATTTTAATGTTTTTTCGACATTTTTCTGGTTGGGCTCTTGCACATTCCATGGTCTGCCAGAGCACCCTTGTGATGAAGTGATCATAAGAGGGATGGATAAAGAAGGTGTTAATATGGTGGATGAAAGAGAATCCTGGATGAAGTTAGTGGCTATGATTAGCAATATCTATGGATTCAAAATGAGGAATGAATAATATAAATAATAGTTTTTCATTATTTTATCTCGTTTCAGAAACATGTATGTATTGATCAATATTTAATCATGTTGTCTAGTTGCTTAGTTACCTCCTAAGAGCATCTTGTCTCCTTTGTATTCGCAACGCTCTAGCAGCAATTCTTTCCTCAAGAATTTCGGAAGTTACTTGAGGCTCCTTGGGTGCCAATATATCTTCCTCACTTTCTTCCATCTTTCTGTTTGATTCACTTTTACAAATTGAACGAAATTTCTCTGAAACAACCTGTTTGAAAAACCCCGCCCCGGTTAATTAATTTTTTTCATCCTCATTACCAACACAAAAATTATTTGACAACTGCAACTAACTACCAACATGGCAATTGTTTTATTTAATAACAATTTATGGCATAGAAATATAATCATCATGCCAGGTTCGTACTTTTCTCTCATCACGGTAGGTTCATTTCTTTCTGTCAAATGACGGTGAGCTTTCTCAGCGGGAAAAACAACCTCTCCGTTTAACTTGAAAAACGTTTTCCATCGCATCAGATAACATTTTCCTGCTTCAACAATAACACCACCCAGTGAGAAGACACATATGATGCCTCTGCAAAATTAACCATCAAACACGAAAAAAATGATATTCAAAACTTCAGTGAAAACGTCATCCTGTCCCATGGATAGGCAGCCCAGATATATAGTATATTTGTGATGCTGCCATTTAATTAGACGATTTTTAATAACAACCTATCCAAAAAAGTATTACGTCCGTTTTAAATAAGTGATAGGTATATTTTGTACAAATGTTTTTAGGACAATTTATTAAATTTTATGTTTTTATTCATGTTAATTTTCAATGCTTACTATTATTACTACAACTACAACCTACAGTTAATACAGAGCATGCGAAGACTACACATTTGCTCCAATTAACTCAATTGAACGTTGCCATGTCTATTGTGTGTTGAAACCGGTTCTCGGAAGCTTTTTGATATCTTTTCATGATCGGGACAGAAGTATTTTTTGGAAAAGTAAGGTATCCGCCTTGCGCTTTCATGGACAAAAATATGTCAAAAGTCTGTAAGTGAAACAAACAAGAATGCGGTTAATTAATCGATTAACGTGTTATTCTTTACTATATTTCAATTGGTCATGCGGACACGTTAATCGTGACCGGTTGACGGTAATCGAGTCTTCAGATTTATAACCTCTGGAATGAGCACGTATTCTAGAATTCTTAATCATTTGTAATGCAAATATTACCGTATGCTAAAATACAACACTCGTACATGTTTAGAGTGTGCAATCAATATTACGAGAATAACTTTTAAATGAAGAAGGAATTAAATCTCAATTCGCACGTGATTGGTCGTAGTATGATCGCGAAACGGTAGGACTTGCTTATTTTTTTTCTTTATTGTTTCATAAGGCATGTTGTTTGGTTGAATGTTGAGCTGCACTTTTGATTGTTAATTGATCGAAATGAAGTTGGTGCGAATTTAGTTTAACTCTTTCACTGCTGATACAAAATGCATGACAACCGACCGGTGCGCAGTATATTTGAATAAAAACTAGTTTCAAACCGTGAAATATTCACGGAAGTAAAACAAATTCTACATTTATGAAAATATATATTCATAAATGTAAAATTTATTTACATATATCATTTATACATCGTCCCCTTTTACACCGGTTCAAAAATTGTTAGCGAGGTATTTAAAATTCATTCAGTATAGCTTTGATCTGTTCGGCGTATCAGGGCGAAGGCCATGCTGTAAAGGTGGGTTTACACATGTAAAAAATATTCTTAAATAAATTTTTATTTTTCAAACAAATATTTTTTTGTCCTTTTTCAAATGTGTTTATTTTCATGTTATTTTTATTTTGTCCATTGGGAATTCGACGCAAAATGAAATACCCACACTTTTTTTTTTATCAAATGTACTTGAGTGACTTTTTGGTGTGATAAGAGTGATGTTGCTATTTTGACGTATACCGTAATGGTATTGAATGGAGGTTTTTATGACATTTTTAGAACAAAAAAATATACATATTAAGTCAGGTTTATACAATAATAAAGAAAAAAATAATTCAATATTTGTGGTAAAGTTGGAAGCAAGGCTCCTCCTAGCAACAAACAAAGGCCAGGTTGAGTGGGTCAATCTGAACAAAATAATAATGAAGCATTTCTTTTCTTAGTTGTATCCCAGCATTGCTTAGATCTGCGACTTTCGGTTTTATTGTCAGTGTCTTTTTCACAAAACTTCGGCAGATGTTTCTTGGTTTTTGATTGTACTGCTTGTCTCGGAATGATGATAGAGGTGGACCTAATAACTTTTTGATTATAAATAACATGAAATCATACGACATTTACTGTGAATTGTCTGCATTGTATAAATGCCAAGAATTCAATAATATCTGGAACAGATGATGGCCAACTTTTTGTACCAACTTAATGTTTTTCTTTTGCACGGGTAGTAAGCTAACATCTGGCCATAATAGTTTATACCGCCCGTGTGATTGTTGTAATTTATTACCATATTTGGTTTGGTAACCACTTGACCACGTCTGTTTTTAGTATCAGACAGCTCCCCATCAAATTCAGAAGAAATCGTAAAGACTTCTCGGCGGTCTTTCCATTTGGTAACACAAATACCATTTTCTGTTAACTGATTCACACTTTCTCCTTTCATTTGTTGTTTTATATATAACATCGATCGGTTTTTCTTTTATATTTGCTCGTAGTGTCCTGTGGCATACGCATTTTGGTTCAACATTTTTTTTTGTAAGAGGAACACTATTATAGAAATTATCCATTTAAACTGAATATCCGGCTCCCGTCTTCCCCTCTAGCAATTTGTGAACGACTTTATTAGTGTGGCCTTTGCCACTTAACTCTTCATCTGATGATCCATCATATACTCGTACAATTAGTTTTACGTGTCAAGTTTTATACCATATTTGAACTTTTTGCCTTTTATATATTGGCGAAAAATATTGGCCTCTTCAAAGAACCAACGATTTATCTAACGATAGTTGTTTGAGTGGATTATAAATTACCTCCATTCTTACATTGAAAAATCAATCATTGTCCTGATTTTTGCCAAGCTCGATAGATCTTCCTCATTAATGTTGAAATGTAGTGCCCGTAAGATAAGTAAAAATCTCTTGACATGAATTGCGAAAATGCCGGTAAATTGAATAGGTAGTCCGTCTTCCAGTCCAGTCACTCAACCGGTTCAAACGTATTGTTCCGGTGTGTAGTAGTAAACCCAACCACACCCTCATTTCGTCTTTAGTGACATTTTTCCATCGCGTGATTCTGCTTGTATCACCTTCTGATTTCGGCAATACTTCAACAGCATACACATTGGTTTGGGTTGTCACAAGGTTGTATAAATCTTCATTGAAAATCAAATAAAAATAATCTATTGGTTCTTTACTTGACATCTCAATTTTCAGCCCGGGTATTTTTGAAAATGGTATAGAGGCTGGTTGTTTTTTTTATATTCGACCATTGCGTAGAGCTAACGTCTGGTGTTCTAGATGTTTGTGAAACAGTTTGAATTTGAATATTGTCATCATTTTCAATATCTGACTCAAATTCAGAATCGTCCTCGATGATCGTGAATTCCTCATCACTAACGTCACTAAATGAATCATCCATATCATCCTCAATCCTTTGTCTTTTAGAGCGCGATGGGCGATTCATTTTTCAAGGTAAACGTAATTTTTTTCGTAAAATTAAAAAGAAACTTATATGATACTAAATATCACTATGTACACAAATTACCATAATATATTTTTCAAAAGGCACTTCTTTTTGCTCACAATTCACTATGTCACTCATTCAAAATTGAAAATAACTAGAAAACATAAACAAAATATATCTACAATAAACATCCCTTGCAGTGACCTTTTCACAAAACAGCGCTAGAGAAATAGTCCAATTATTATTACTATCAAGTCTCACAATGAAAACAAACGGAATAAAAACTAGAAAAAATATTATTTACAACTGCGGGTGTAAACTCAACTTTACAATGCGTTGCACACGCGAGAACGCCCGAATGCGGCGGAATCTTCCGAAGTAATGAACGAATATCGTATGCTGATATAATACATTATGTAACAATATTTAGGCATGGACACGCCGCGCGTGTTCTGAGCATGAAGCAGATGTTCACATGGACACGCCAGGCGTGTTCTCAGCATTGGATGAGTTAAGAAACATAAAATTTCATTTTCTTTTTGGACAAACTTCTTATTGTCAAATTTAATAGTTAATTTAAAAATAATTCATTATTATTATTATACAATACATACTTATGATTATGCCATTTTTCTGTTAGGGTAAGCAGAGACGAAATATAGCAAAAAATGTTCTATCGTGACATACTTTCTTTGCCACTTGCACATCTAAATATTTTCTCATACAGTTTGTTCTGTCATTTTCACTATTTATCTTTCCTTCTTTCAAAATCTCGTTAATTTGAATCAGCCAAACTTTTCTCTGGTTTCCTTTCTCACATTCATAATTAATATCTAAATTTATTACAATATTTTCTCATATATCACCATACCACACATTATTCTCAGTGTATGCATTCCACCATACCATTGCTCGGTTGTTTTAATTTTTTTACAGTCACGTTTTACTACAGTATATCCAATATTAACATTAATTACTCGTAGCTGTCAATCATCATTTTGGCAGATCTTGATATTGTTTGGTTTATGTTTTAGTGCTGTATCGACTTTTTCCGTAATGTAACTCATAGTTCAATATTGCTTTCCAGTTTTCCTTAATTTGGAAACGTGCTTGTCAAATAAAACAATAGTTCTACTATTATAAATATTGAATAACGAGGGTAACATTACATACCCTTGCTCAGATCCTCTTGTAATATTAAACTACTTAATATCGCCCATTCTTATGAAATACTTGACAATTATATCACGGTTTAACTTACATTTCATTGCTTTTTTGTCAAACAGCTGTATGTTTTTTTTATATAGAAATGCAAAGTTTATTTTTTCACAATTATACACACAAAAAAATAATCACGCATATTTAACATCGTAGAAATATATTTTGATGATCCCATTCGTTCTTCTTAATCTTTCTACTCATCTTTTCTATTGATATTTTTTCCAAGCAATTGAATAATATGACATGTATTATTTTAATAAAAATTTCTTTGTATAAAATAAAAAAAAACATTTTATTTAAAATAATTTTACGTTTAAGTAATATATTTGTAACCATTTCGAATAATGATATAATCATTTTGTTTGAATATTTAGTACCTACGTGAAAACATATTTTTTAAATCTTCCTTTGAAGTACCATTTTGTATCTGGCCACCCTAGCAGTCTTTTTTGATTCGTCGGGCATCATGTCGGTGTGTTATTTTGATTTTCGTTTGTATAATCTTGAAATATCTGTGTAATCTTTCCATTAAAACATATCAAATTGTTTATATTATTTAGTTAACCATTGAAGCCTTCAGTTAAAGTGATTATGGTTTGCAAATTTACGTATTAACATTTAAATATGACACTGATGGATACACGTTCCAAATGTCACTTGTGAGAGATGTTAAGACGGCGAAAGGTTTTGGTAAATAATTTTCTTAAGTTTACGTGGCTGCACAACTTTAATCATATATTTTTAATTTTTAGCCGACCGCCGCGCCTGTTAAACAAGGGAAGGTTGTGAAAGATCACACCAAAAATGTTATGAGAAATCTGCACATCCGCAAATTATGTTTAAATATTTGCGTTGGAGAGTCTGGAGATAGGCTTACGCGTGCTGCTAAGGTATGTAACATATTTTTACAGTTGATTTTTACTTTTGTTTATATTCGGGTAAGTTTTATAGGTTATCTCATTTCATATCCCGTGATTGTCTAAATTGATTTTATAACCTCTATTAAAACATTAAAATCTCCATTTGTTTGGGAATACGATTAAAAACTCTAAATCTGATCGAACGTTGAGTCTTATTTATGTTTTTTTTCTTCATATAAAGACTGACAGCCAACTCTTCTATAAACATTGACTACATATTCTCAATAACCCTGATACCAGTCTTTCTGTTGGTAATTGAGAACAGTGGAATAAAGTAAACAGTCAAATCGATCCGATTAGTATATTATGATCAGGGGTGTCGTTTTTGGTTTGAATAGATTTAATTTTTCTTATGATTTTACCTATAGTTAAGAAAATATGTGCCTATTATTAGAGGATATGTGATTATTATTACTGCCCCTCACCTAATTTAGAAATACTTATTTCTTAATGGTCTGCTTGATAGTTTGCAACATTTTATTAAATTTTAACTAAGTGTAATGTAACTAAATTGTTTTCTTGATGAGTTTTGAGTTATCTCAAGAGTCACATGCTTAAAAAATATATGTACCTTCTAAAATGCGACATGTGACACTTAATGAGACATGTGACCAAAGTTTATGTATAATTACTCAGTTGACCATTCTATTCAGTCCAGATTAGCTAAATTTGTTCTCACATTTCATTATCTTTCTTGGTTGGAAGTCACAGGATTACTGTCGAATTTAATTTGTGAATAATTAATTGATTCTTTCATTTAGAAAAAAACATTTAACATTTTCATGTGTATTAATTCTTACACCTCCCAGCATCTTTTAGATTGCACACACATGAATCTATATATAAATTGATGTAAGAGTGAAGTAAATGTATGTGGACTTCTGTATGCAGATGATATGGTTATACTTGCAGAAAATGAAGGTGATTTAAGGCATGTGATAAGTGAGCTATACGAGATGTTTAGTAAAAGGTTTGTAAATTAATGTAGCTAAATCAAAGGTTATGGTTATGGAAAGATGTGTGGTAAAAAGTGTGCAATGTATGGGTTGTTAACTCACAAAAATTGAAGCAGATTGATGAGTTCTCTTATCTGGACACTATGTTTAAACGTGATGGGCGAGTTGAAAGGGAAATTGAAAGAAGGGTAGTGACACAAGGTAAATGGACCACCTAATTTATATACAACAACCGCGCATTATCAACAATAGCCAAAATGACAATACATATTAGTACCCACCTTGATGTATGGAAGTGAGACTAGGACTTGGCATAGAAAGAGTACAGTAAATGCTGTGGAGATGCATGTGCTAAGGAATTTTTTTTGAGGTGTCAATGTATGAAAGGAGGTGAAATAAAGACATCTTAAATGAATGCATGGATATTTTTAAGTAAGATGAAGAAAAGAGCTCTAAGATGGTTAAGACATGTGGAGAGAATGAACGCTGAAAGAATGACTAAGCGAGTATACAAGTCAGAGCTGCTAGGTGTGCATGGAAGTGGAAAACCTGGCTGGATCAGATTTTGAAAGGGGAGATGTATGAATGTTGAGGAGGTGAAATAAAGACATCAGAAATGAATGCATGGATATTTTAAGTAAGGTGAAGAAAAGTGCTTTAAGATGGTTTGGACATGTGGAGAGAATGAACGCTGAAAGAATGACTAAGTGAGTATACAAGTCAGAACTGCTAGGTGTGCATGGAAGTGGAAACCTGGCTGGATCAGATTTTGAAAGGTGAGATGTATGAATGTTGAGGAGGCGAAAGTAGTGTGCTTGGATAGAAAAAAATTGGAGACCTTCTTTCTGCCTACCTCACAAGAGACGTATGTTAAATTGCCTTTATTGCAAAATCAAGATTGAGTAAACTAATGAATTCTAGTTAAAAAATACTAATTTTTCTTGAGTTCTATAAAGTTTAAATTTTATGTAGGATGAAATAGGTTCTGCTTCCAAGGATAAAATTTTGATGTGTGTTTGAGTTTCTGTAATGGAAAAGAATGTGTTTTAGCACTACTCAAATCAAATCTTGAATGTTATTGTCATATTTTAACAATTTTAATGTTACAGGTGTTGGAACAGTTGACCGGTCAACAGCCCGTGTTCTCCAAGGCTCGTTACACTGTACGGTCCTTTGGTATCCGAAGAAATGAAAAGATTGCTGTCCACTGCACAGTCCGAGGAGTTAAGGCTGAGGAGATCCTCGAGAGAGGACTGAAGGTAAAACTTCTTACAGAGATGACTGTTGCATATTATTGTTCAAAGACATTCTTATAATTTGTGAGAATTTCTTAAGTAATAAATATGCTAGATTATTTCTCTTTGCAACTTCCACCCACCCGCGCTGGCTCGGTGGATTACTTAAAAGAGAGACAATTTTTTACTAAAATAATTGTTTTTACAAAACCTATACATTGAAACATTTTATCATTCCTTGATTGATCATTATTCTCCTATGTTTAACAATGAGAAACGGGAGTATGTTTGTACAGTAATTATCCTACCTTATTCAATTTTTGGAATAGCCATAAATTGCAGAGATCCATGGCAGGGCTATATGTAGACTTGTCTTTACCATAATAACACACTCACCTACTCATCTAATTAAAAATCTTGAATTAGAGTAGGTGAGTGTTATTTTGCTGAAACAGCCAGTCACCGTTTTCCCGGACACGAGGCCATTGTCTCCTTACTGCATCTGTTTCCTCAAAACTAGTTAGTTCACCTTTTCACTACTTGACTTTCTGGAATGTATTCATGGTGAATTAAACCTGCGTAATCAAACAACGAGCATTGTCTTGACATTGCTCCGACTTTGGGGTACTTTATTTGGCCCTCTTGCATTTTTCACAGTGAAGACTGAACTCTTGTATAAGATTTATTGGCTGAATAACCATGATTTATCACCAGTGATGATGACCTTTTGGGGAAAGTCAGTGTCATTGGACTCATCCCCAGATCTTCAGTTAAAATTTCTGAAATAATTGTAATTAACAAGGTCTTCCAACTTTTAAACAGTGAACTTATGATTTTCATTCAGTGCAGTGCACACCACATTTTTAGGCATTCTAGTTAATGCAGGACAGAGATAACTTTCAACTTGATTGTATGAATCCTCAATATCTTGAAAATTCCCATAATTTTTAATGTTTCTCCTTGCATATGTCCACATTTGACAAAATTTGATGCAAATTCGTTGCTCATCACATTCATTGTGAAGAAATCTGAAATGTGATGAACACAGTTTCAGTACCAGGTCTGTAAATATGAAACGAATTTACTCATATCATAGATGGCTCTAGTTGTCAATGTAGTGACTGTCAAACCGCGTCATTGGCGCTTTTTCTTGAAGAAAATTGCTGCAGGGTCGCATCGATTGCTTGTCGAAGCTTATGATGAGCATGCTCTTGGTAAATCACAGTGCTTTGAGTAGTTTAAAAAATTCAAAAGTGGTGATTTTGACGTGAGAAACGAAGAACGTGGAAGACCACCGAGAAAGTTTGAAGACTCCGAATTGCAAGCATTGTTGGATGAGGATGACACTCGAACGCAATAACTCGCGGATCAATTAAATGTGACACGAGAAGCCGTCTCCATACATTTAAAAGCCATGGGAAAGATCCAGAAGGTGGGAAAATGGGTTCCACATGAACTAAATGAAAGACAGCAGGAAAACTGTAAAACCACTTGCGAAATGCTGCTCGCCAGGTACAAAAGAAAATCATTTCTCAATCGAATTGTAACTGGCGATGAAAAATGGATATTTTTCGAGAAACCTAAGCATAAAAAATCATGAGTAACTCCAAGCAATCCAGCGACATCGACTGCAAGGCCAAATCGCTATGGACGGAAAACAATGCTCTGTATTTGGTGGGATCAGAAGGATGTTATCTATTATGAGCTGCTAAAACCTGGCGAAACCGTTAATACTGAACGCTACCGACAACAAATGCTGGATTTGAACCAAGCGTTGCGTGAAAAACAACCAGAATATCAAAAGAGGCAACACAAAGTGATTTTGCTTCATGATAATGCACCATCGCACACAGCAAAACCGGTCAAGGAAACAATTGAGGCGTTTAGTTGGCAAATACTTTCGCATGCGGCTTATTCACCAGACTTGGCTCCATCCGATTACTACTTATTTGCATCGAAAGGACACGCACTTGCTGAGCAGCACTTCACTTCTTACGAAAATGGCTCGATGATTGGTTTGCCTCAAAAGAGAAACAGTTTTTTTGGCGTGGCATCCACAAATTGCCACAGAGATGGGAAATATGTGTAGCTAGCAATGGGCAATACTTTGAATACATTTTTTTTTTTACCATTTTCATATAATAAATGTGTATTTTATATAAAAAAAAAAACGGTTTCATATTTACAGACCTGATACATGGTGTTATACATAATTTGGTCTGGCGCCGCTATAGCTGCCAGATGTTATTTGTTTAATAATAGTGGGTTCAAGTCCTGAGTTAGAGTGCCCTTAAGTTCCAATGTCGAACGTATCACAGTGATTGATCAATAGAGTGAAACTATGCAATCATGCGTAGCTTTACTCCATTACTTAATCACTAGTTAACCCTTCATTAAAGTGGTCAATAAACTATCATACTGTGTACTTTTTTATTTGTCATTGGTTGCCAGCCCACCTCAATCATTCTGACTTAATTGCATTTGTAAGGAAAAACCATTGTTACTTGTCCAAGGAACCCCTGAAGTTTTCAGATTTTCCAACATCTTCAGCAGTCTTTCCTGTTTCTGTGTAAAACTGTTTAATTACATGATCATATAATTTTCTTATAGGTCAAGGAATACGAGTTGGTGCGAGGCAACTTCTCTGATACCGGAAACTTTGGTTTTGGTATTCAAGAACACATTGACTTGGGTATCAAATACGATCCTTCCATTGGTATCTATGGTTTGGACTTCTATGTCGTCCTGGGAAGGCCCGGTAAGCTATAATTTTGATTCTTTTACACTCAAATCTGCATATTATTTTGTTCATGGATTTTCTGCCCCTGTTGAGAATATCCTTAGTACAATATGCTATAATAAGTTGATCTCTTTGCAACATCCTCCCACTTTTACTTGGGTCGGCGGATTACTTAAATGGAGACACAGTTTTTACTGAATAGGGATTACACAATATTTTTTTAAATAGTGAATTATTATTCTTGAACGCTTTGAAAATTTACTAGGTTGAAAATATATATTGATTTATAGACTTAAAAATAGAGTAGTAGATTAATATTCTAGTGTTGTATTGTTTTATACTTCCGGTGTATACAGTACAGTCTGGTAGCTTATTGCCATATGTCAATTTATTTTAACCAATCAGAAAAACAATCATAAGACCTCATGTGAGAAATTAAACTATAATATTTTTAAATATTTTTTTGGTATTTAGAATTCAACCCAAAACCCTTAGTGTAAGACAGCATTCTAACCATTAAGCCACAGGGCATTTAACCAACTAACTCCTAGTGATTGGGATTTTTTTCCATATTGACTTGTATTAAGCCATCTTCCTTCCGTGGTTGCAGTCCTAAGACTGGTTTGCAGCAATTTGAACTCTTCTCCATTCCCCCCTGTCCTGTGCGGCTCTTTTTAAGTCTGTATATGTTGAGCAGCGCACGTCCACCAACAGGTCCTCCAGGTACTCTCGGCGTGGGCGTCCCCTAGAGTTAGTCCCCTCGGTCATACCCTCCATTATGGCATGCAAGAGGCCCTCTTGTCGTATTATATGACCGATCCATCTTGCACGCCTTTCGGACAGGATCCTGAGCAGGTGCCTTCCTCCTTCGATTCGTTGGAGAACCTCTTCATTTGTGATGCGGTCTCTCCAGGAAATTCCTAATAGTCTTCTATAGGACCACATCTCAAAAGCCTCTAGTCTTCGTCTATCTCTTTCGGATAGGCACCATGTCTCGCAGCCGTACATCAAGATACTCCATACATAGGTCTTGATGAGGAGTATTCTCAGTTTTAGGTCTATATTATTTGATTCTATTATTTTCGACCTTTTATTAAATGCAAGCCATCTAATCAGAAGTATTAGAGTTATATGATATGAGAAATCATTGTTTCAATTTTTTGTACGTTAATGTGCTCCTTAAGGCTAACACAAGAATTACTTGTCCTGTAATTGCATTATAAATAAATGGTAGCAATGGAATCTTTGTCATGTATTTGAACCACACACTGTTAATAGCGAACTGAAACATCCGAGGCATTGAATTATCTTAGGTATAATACTGCTGAAAATTTATTTGTATATAATTGTATATGGTATGCTCCCATTATTTTCATTAAAAATATCCCCTGTTTATAAAAATGAAATTATTCATTTATAAATCTCAGATACCTTATATCATGTTCAATCTTGATTGTCTCAGAATTAGTAAAATATTGGTTTGGCATAGTGGAATAGTGATTTTCAACAACTAGTTGATTAAACCTATAGAAAATACTTCAAATGCTTCATGGATAAGTGCGATTGTCAAATAATTGGAAGATTTGAACATGATGAAAATTTGATTTGTTGCAGGATTCAATGTTGCCCACAGAAAGCGCAAGCGTGGCAAGGTTGGCTTTGCTCACCGCCTCACAAAGGAAGACGCTATGAAATGGTTCCAGCAGAAATATGACGGTATCATTCATAACAAGAAGTAAAAGCCTAGATTTATTTTATTACCAATAAAACAATTTGAAAATCTATTATGTTTTATTTAAACCTATCGAACATTTTATATAATTAAGTTAGTTGACATTTGAAAGATAGTTTGTTAGAACATAAGTTAAGGATGGATTTTTTCGTATGAGAAATTGTGCAATATTTCTCAAAACAAATTAGTAATTTCTTTTTTAGTATGTATATATAAATTAAATTGTGTAAGGACTTTTTATTAGTACAGGCGAACCTCGACTTTCGCACATAATTGGTTCCTGAAAATGTGTGCGAAAGTTAAATGTTCGAAAGTAGAGGGAAGAAAAAAAAACACCAAAGATTGTATATATGTACTTCAAAAATTTTATTTGTCAAAAATTACTCAGTACATATTAAATTGAAATTATATTTTTTTAACGAAATTGTCAAGAGTTTTTTGTATTTTATTATTATTTTTCTTTTCTTCGTAGAGAGTTCTGTAACACGCAGTGCTATTATGGATCTCCCTACGCACTTTAGATATGCGTTCTCCATTTGGGTCACATTCTTCTATAATATTTAAAAATTTCTCAATATGTGTTAAAGCTTCGTTCAAGTTTTTTAATGTTAAGGTATTGGGTATTTCTTCTGGTTCTTCTTCCTCACTTTCGTTTTGTACGTATGAACTAGAATTTTCATTCTCGTGACGATCCATAAGAAATTCATTTGACAATGGTTCAGAATGTGATTCTATCAATTCATTAACATCTTCGCTATTGACTTCAAGGCTTAGTTCATTCATCAGGTGAACTATTTCAAGAGTTATGGTTTCTGGGGTATCATCAAAATTTTGAAAATCACTCATCATCTGTGGGCATAGTTGCTTCCACGAACCTTTCATTGTTGACTCTTTTATTTCAGCCCATGCATCTCCAATATTATTTATTGCATTCCATATGTTATAATTTTTCCAGAAATCTATTAATGTGGGCCCACCTTCCATTTCAGTTGCCTTGATGGCCTGATTCATGATCGACCGCATATAATATCGTTTAAACGTAGCTATCACCGTTTGGTCCATGGGTTGTATGAGACACGTAGTATTGGGGGGAAGAAACACTACATTGATTTCTGGGTATAAATTTTGTAGAGATTTTGGGTGTCCTGGAGCATTATCTAAGATTAATAATGCTTTAAATGGTAAATTATTAACTTCACAATAATGTTTTACTGCTGGTACAAAATGTGAAGTAAACCAATCTTTAAATATTAAAGCGGTAACCCAGGCTTTTTTATTGGATTTCCAAATGACTGGAAGCAATTTTTTATCTTTCCCTTTCAATGCTCTAGGATTTTCTGCTTGATAAACTAACAATGGCTTCAATTTTAAATCACCAGCTAAATTTCCACCAAGAAGCAATGTCAATCGGTTTTTAGAAGGTTTATGGCCAGGCGCAACTGATTCATCCTTTGATAAGAATGTACGATTAGGCATCTTCTTCCAAAATAAACCAGTCTCATCTACATTGAATATTTGACTAGAGGTATATTCTCCATCTTCAATAATTTTGGACAGTGACGGAATAAAGTCTTTTGCAGCATCTTTATCCGCATCGGCTGATTCTCCGGTGAATTTAATATTGCGTAAAGAATACCTTGTTTTAAAATTTGAAAACCAGCCGTTACTTGCATGAAACACCGTGTCAGAATCATTTTTTAGTCTAGCCTTCCAATCATTATGCAAGCTAATAGCCCTAGCTTGAATCTCCGAAGTACTCAGAGGTACGTCTTTTTGATTTTGGTCACTAATCCAATACATCAAAGATTTCTCCATTTCATCAATTACTATGCCGTGCTTTTTGGAAACAATTTTTGATGATATATTTCCACAATTTTTTACATATTCCTTAATTTTATTTTTATTCTTTAATATCGAACATATCGTAGACCTGTTTATATCATACGATCGGCCAATTGAAGCAAACGACTCTCCATTTTCAGATCGTTTTATTATATCCATCTTCGTTTCGATTGTATGAAGTTTATGGGTTCTTGGTTTTTTTTTAGCTATATTTACTTCACAGTTTTTTCGTTTCTCACTCATGTTAAAACTTTTATTTTTTTTTTATTTTTTAAACAAAATAATTTATTTAATATTACTACTGTACAACTTCTCCCAAAATAAATTATGTTAAAACGGGTACGTAATATTTGAAACAAAACTCGCAGAACAATTCATCTGTGCGTATGCTAACGCAAGACTGAACCTGTCGAGATCAGACGGGAGTGTGTACAAATTAGTAAATTCAAATGCATGCGTTTGATTCGCTCGCTCTCGTATGTTAATGCATATGTGCGAACAGGACATAACACTTTTCACAGTGCGGACTGGGCTCATAAGCGTTTCATGGTGCAACAGGGAAACAAAACATTTTTGCATTATTTCGGGAAAAAAATAATTAAAAAACTATTTTTCAAAAATGTGCGAAATAGCGAATTGTGCGAAAGTCGAATGTGCGAAAGTCGAGGTTCGCCTGTACTTAATAAGAAAATTCTATATACTGTAAAAAGTCAGTAGTTAATAAGAAGTCTAGTAGTTAATAAGAAAATTCTATATACTGTAAAAAGTCCGTTAATTCAAAATTGAAGGGATCGAATTTGAATCACGAAATAACACGATCATTGAATTTGAATTTCGTCACACAATTTGAATTTACGTGGCACTTTCCGATGGCTGGGGAAAATAGTGGTCATTTTTTCGTACTGTAAAAATAAAGTAAGTTGAGTAGTTTTGTCAACATATTTCCGTAATATTGAGGCATGCTAAAATATTAAATAATAAATTAGAAAACAAAATATGTACTATTTTTCATGGGCCGATGCATACAAATTAAAAAAACACTCGATTTTGACATGGTCACTTTTTACACAGTGTAAGTTTGTTTATGTTTGCAAGTGTAGTCACTGGTTTTTATTAGGTCATGTATTTGTTTACAATATAAACTACGATTCCAAGTTTTTGAATAATCAATTTTTACCATTGTGAAATTATTCAAGGTAAAATAAACTATAAAATACGTAATTTTTATGGAAAGAATACCCCATACTTACGATAATAATCAAAGTTTGCACTTATAGAATTTCATCTCGGAATTAAAATTTTGTAAAAAGAAAATTGACAAATTTCAAGAAAAGTTAAAAATAAGTAACAAAAAAATGCTAAAATTATGTCTTTATTATTCCCTTTTGACATCATTCCCCTTAATTTATCGGTGGACTTCCCCATTCTTATAAAAGTCTTGAGATATTTTGATATTGAATCTGTGTATATAGCTGAGGGGAGCTCTAAAAAATAATACATCATTTGTTCTTACCGACTACATGTACATCCCCAATTCGTGGAAAATGTTGAATTAATAGAATTCTTCAATGTTTGGTGAAAAACATTACTAATTACGAAATATGCAGTTTTTCTAATTATCAGAATTTATTATGAAGTCGTCTATTCCGGGACCTAGAAAACTGCAAAAAATTTGATTTGCGAAGTATCGCTGTTCTAATTAACGGACTTTTACTGTATAATTAAGTGTTTCCCAAATATTTTTGTGCAATATGTGAAAATATGTATATATTTTTTTTGTGGTCTCTTGAATTTCGAATAAACGGGGTTTTTACTGTTGTCAACTCCCAATCCATTTTTATCATGCATTGAACCTATGGATATAAAACATGGATTCAGAAGAGATCATTTGCATAAAATGTAAGTAAGCTGAATAAATTAAGATCTTAATTGTCAAAAGGAGGATCATTTCTACTAGAAAAGCTGTCGATCTTTTTTGAAAACATTGAAATAAGTTTAATAATTGGAGATATGGTGAATGGTAGAAGCTGCAACATGTGTCAGTACTAATTTCGAGGTTCCATTGTCACTCCCTTAACCCTATTATTGTCAATACATAAAAGACAGTAAGAGTTGTATTTTGGAATGATTTAAAAAAAAACATGTTTTGTCAAATATGTGTAAACGAGTAATAAAGAAAAGAGTCGAATTGAATTTTGTTCAATTTATTATCAAGGGAAGAGTCATTCGTAACTGTTTTATCAACATATAAAAATGTTTCCAGAAAGATTTTAAGCTATGAAGGTTGTTAACTCATTCAGACCTGAATTATTGTTAAGGGAGAAAAAAAAAATTTAAGAGTGGATTAGGCTTCATCGGGGTTTAAATAGAAGAAAAATGGTTTTTTTTTTTTTTTTTTTTTTTTTTCCAAGAAAATTGAACATGTGCATAATTATGCCCAACAGGTCTCAACATACACAGACGACTGAAAAGACAATCTTGTTGCATAGGTTTTTAAAAGAAAATTTGCCGTTATATTATGCTATTCGTTATATTACGAGTATTTTATTCGTTATATTATGCATTGAAATAAGTGTGCATAATTATGCACACAGGGTCTGAATGAGTTAATTAATTAAGGTAGATGATAAGGTAAATGGCTATTAACTTTGCACATATAGCCTAATCATTTTTAACGAAAGATATGTTGAACTTTTCAAAATAGCACCTTGGCTGTTACTAGAATTTTTTTCCTCTAGTCACTTGTTCATTCAAACCTCAGTATATTTTGGTCATGTCAACTGCTTATGCCTGCATTGTTATAATCGAACATCACTTTTTGGCCAAATGTTTTTTCTTGATTTCGTCGCTCAAACATAGAAATAAATAAATTGTACATAATGCTTCCTAAGTAACTGTTTTTCTTTTTCAAAATTATTTAAATTGACCTTTTTTTAAATGCTGAGATGGTTTGGGCATGTGGAATGAATGAAAGGAAAAAAATACAAAGCAAATATGAGTGGAAGACTAAGGGAAGTATGGTTGGATTAAGTGAATGATATTTCGAAAGAATGAAACGTAGCTAGTTAGATAAATGATAGAAGGTGTATGGATGTGAAAGGAGCTAAGGATGTGTATCGTGATAGAAAAGTCTGGCACTCTGCCTACCTAGACAGGTAAATGGTATGTATTGTTATGGGTGATGAAAAATGAATCCACTATGATAACAGAAAACAGCAAATAATGGTTGTCTCCAAATCAAATTTCTGTATTGACTCTTAAAGTTGACTTGACTATGTGAACATTATTATTCTGTGTTTGGTGGAATCGTTTACTTTGAATTATTAAAACCTAGCGAAAATGTGATTTCAAACTCTTATCTGGATCACTTGATAACTGGAGCAAATAATACTTGGGTTAACAAGAATTGACCAAATGTGGATTAGAGAGTAAAAAGTGATAAAGGATGTGCTAAATAAAGGGAGGGAGATAAAGCAGCGATGGATAATGTTCATTGCAAGATTGAAAGACCTTAAGTGGACATATGTGGCGCTCCAATTGCACATTTCGAGACAACAAATGTCTGGGAAGGAGTCTGTGGATGACTTTTAGAAACCTTTGATGTTTCTTGTGTTGAATTAAGGAATACAATTCTGGGATATAAAATTAAAGAAATACAAAAGAAAATTATTTGCTTTCATCAAGTAACGAAGCTTTATTTTTCAAGTTTCTTTAATGAATTATGAAGATAATGTCTATCGTCACAAAATGGCGTAATTTACAAAGTTTTGTTTTTTTACCTTTTATAACTCGTGTCTCATTCTCTATAATCAGTCCCCTTGTTTGTAAAAATAAATGGAATATGAAATGAAAACTTTTTGTAGTTAGTTCACATTCATGTGTTTATTTTTGATCTATTTTAACATAAATAATAATTTTAGCTTTTAAACAATAGTTACATAAATAATTAATTACATTTTCGAAGTATTTATTCATTTTACATCGATTTATATCACAAAAGTTTATCTAACAAGATTTTTTTAAGCATGTAAAAAGATTTAAATGTTATATCAAGTTATCTTGTAACAGATTTTATACCTCATAAATAATGGAGCAGTTTTTGATGAAATGAAAATAATTTATTCTGATGACTTCAAACTTTTTAGTTTGATTTTATGGAACATATATCAAAGTTTTTAAATTTTTTTTTATTGTTGAATTTACTAAAATTGAATGGTGATGACATATCTGCTTAGACATTGTTGTTAGAATGAGAGAGCCTATTTTTATACTTTGATTAAAGAATACCTTTTTTAATTTCTCCTTCCATATATATTTACATAGTAAGATAATTGTCATAGAACTGTATTATTCAAATTTGAATTGAAATGCTTCATCTTTAATATTGTAAATAAATTTTCAATACATATTTTGTATAAGAAAAACAATCTACTTGAATAATGAAAAATTACCAGCGGGCAAGATAATGCAGAAAAACTCATTTACAAAAATATTTTCTTTTAATACATAATTAAAAAGCTCACATTCTATCACAAGTAAACTTTCATTTTTGCATTAATGTTACTCTATGCAATTTATTTTTACATTTAATACAGTATTTGTATTTTTAATTCTCTTGAAAAAAAATAGTTCTAACCAACAGAGGTAAAGTATCACATTGTTTAATTTTCATGTGAAAACTATGAATTTAAGAAGTAAAAATCTCATCCGAAAACCGTAAGTTAATTATTACAAAGTTATACTTGGTACATACCATAAACAACTAAACCAGATGTTAGGAACTAACAGAATATTAATTATAGTATAATATTTTACTATCTATGAGATTAGTGAAATAACTAAAATACAAGTAAATACTCGAAAGAATTTTATAATTTTATTCAAAATAAAATGTGGCATTCCTAATGGATGGATTTTATATTTGTAGTAGGAAAAGCAAGGTTAGATTATGACAATTTTCGAAAATGCACTGTCAATTTTCGCAACCTTAAGAATATCAATATTTTTTGATATACCCAAACGTATTAAAACCAAATAAATTATACGATATTTATGTTTGCTTATATTCAAAACAAATGAAAAGGTTATTTGTAATTTTATAATTAGTTCTAATTCAAATATGCACTGGGTAATGTGTAATAACTCAATTTAAACGCAATATCTAACTAAAATTTCTAAGATTCGTAAAATATAACAAATATACATGTCATTAATAATACACTATTCATGATCAGCTGTAGTTATTATTTTATTGAAATATCAATAATGGATATTGATTTTTGTTTAAAAATCAACTATTTAAAATATCAATTCATAAAAGTGGATTTATTGTGGTTTATTGTAATGGACTTGTTAGATATTGTTATGAAATCTTTGGTTTTAATTTATATGCTACAACTATCTATGAGATACATATTCTTGTGACATATAAATCTGCTCCAAGCCAAAAACTACATTTTGCTACACAATTTTAATGTGCAAGACTTCTTAAATTATCAGAGAAATCTATTAATATTATTTTAAAAATTATGTCTGCCGGGCTCGATGTATGTTTTCCTTTTCTTTCTCGGAAAATCCCAAGATGCTTTCTATGGCATTGAGATGGCCTTGGTGATTTTCTTTGTCAGTCAGGAAGTAGTAGATAGCAGATTTCAGGAATTGCAGCGTCACTTCCGGGTCCACGTTTCTTCTGGATCCTGCTTGCGCTTCAATAATGCGTTTATACATTGCCTGGAAATTAAGAGTTTACTTTGATTTTTAGTTAGTTGTCTACATAGTTAATGAACAATTTACTAATGTCATGCAGCTTCAACAACTATCTACAGCTTCTTTTTTGAAAAAAATATAGTAATAAATTTTCTATTCACTTTTAAAGATTAATGACTTGTTTCTTAATTTATATAAGTTAAGTTGGTATAATTTATCAAAAATTTAATATGGCAATTTATTTATTTATGTGCCTTACTATCATCAGTTAGTATCATGAATTTATATGGACGTACTATATATGTGCAAAAAGAAAGGACCCAACCCACAGAACACATTTTAAAAAAATATATTTGAAATATTGAAAAAGGATATCTTGATCCCATATGTGCAAAAATATCGAGCTCGTTAAGCAGACATTTCATTATAATATACCGTCTTAAATTATTTTTTCATACAATTCCATCTAAAGCAGCTGGATGTTTCCTCTCATTCTCATGAGTTTTATATTTCAGAACATGTAAAATATGATTGGGTCTTTTATACCTATTATATAATATTGATTTAAGGAAACTGGCAATAATAAGTTCTTTCGCTGTAAAAAAATATACATTTTTTTTAACTGATTAAAATGTAATATTAAATTTCATGTCATGGTAGGCAGAGAGAACAAAGCGTCAGACTTTCCTATCTCAGCACACATTCTTCATCTCTTCCACATACAACCTCTTTGATTTATCTGACTTTACATTTCCTTCTTTCAGAATATCATTCACTTGATCCAACCATACTTTACTTAAACTTCCTCTCACACGCCTTCCACTCACATTTGCACTATATATTTGTTTTGTTAGTCTTTCTTCATTTGTTCTTTCCACATGCCCAAACCATCTCAAGGTGCTCTTCTTTAACTTAGTTAACACATCAGCCTTAAGTTCACATTCACCCTTGATCACTTTGTTCAGTATTCTGTCATACATTGTCATTCTATGTATTCCTCTCAGTGCACGTATTTATATAGTATATATTTGGACCCTTTCAGTCTTTTTCCACCTCCACGTTTCACTCCTATACATCAAAGTCGGTAGCAAAATACTGTTGTGGACCGGAATCCAACCGGATAGTATCAAAATCTTAGCAGATTTTGATACTGACCGGTTCAATTATATATGTTTAAGGGCCCCGTTTACTTTGTTTCCTATCGCTACTATAGTTCATTATAATTTTCAAAGCTTTGTGATTCAGGCTTGTACGTGAAGAAAAACAGACTGTGATAACTTTTTATATAGTGGTCACCATTGGGAATCAAACCCAAAATCCCTGGATAGAATACAAGCATTCTATCCTTAGGTGTTCTATTTCAGTGGTTGTTGTATTTATTGAGAATTTCAAATATTATACAATACATTGAGTTTAACTCAAACCGGGTAGTATCAGAATCTGTTAAGTCCGCAACAGTATTTTGGTGCCAAGACTGAGGTAAGCCGAAAAAATACTGTAGAAAGGTGTACATTGAGAAGAATAGATGGAGTGACAATGTATGACTAATGTGGAATGAAGTGATAAGGAATTAATGTGAACTCAAGGCTGATGTGTTAAGTAAGGTGAAGAAGAGCACGCTGAGATGGTTTGGAAATGTGGAAGGAATGAATGAAGAAAGACTAACAAAAAAAATATTTAGTGCAAATGTGAGTGGAAGGCGTGTGAGAAGAAGGCTAAGTAAAGTATGGTAAGATCAAGTGAATAATATTCTGAAAGAAGGAAACGTAAAAAGTCAGAGAAATCATAGAGGTTGTATGAATGTGGAAGAGGCAAAGAATGTGTGTTGAGATAGGGAAGTCGGCACTCTGTCCTCTCTGCCTACGCCGATAGGGAAATGGCGTGATGGTGTTATATAAAATATGTCTCATACCATGCATTTTAAATGAAAGGATAATTAAAGTAAAAATTAGTCTTCAGTTAAAAATAATACCTACCACCATCCCTTATAAAATCCATCCATCATCTTATAAAAATTTACACATGTATGTCTGTCTGTACATTTAGTTTTAGCTACTTAAATATATTATACAACTCATATATATATATATTATTATAAAAAATATGCTTTGTTTTCTTTATTGTAGAATTCTTTTAAACTTTTCTGTGATCGAAATAGCTGTTTAGCATTTAAAATATTATAAGCAATCAATAATTTTCAAAATACTTTGGTTACTAAACGGGAACGCAGAAGTAAATATGATTTTATGCTTCAGACTTCATACTTAATATTTTATTGTAGAATGAAATTACATTATTTTCAAACAATTCTGATACCTATGTAGAAATTAAACAACATAGATTTTTCAAAACCTGCTTATTCGTTCCTTATCATTATATTTCCCCAATTGAGAATAAAGTTTATTAATCAACATAATAAAGAGATTGAAAGGAATCAGTTCTAGTTGGAATCTACTCTGTACTGTGAACTTAGAAAATTATATGAACTGTTGCTGATTTGGTAGAATCATCCCTTTAAGAACAGCTTTAGTAACTAACACACTAAATATAAACATTTATATATATACACATATAAGTTGAGTGTAAGAATAGGAAGGCAGTGGCTGTGGCCATTATATTAGATACTTCTTCGCATCTGCATACACATATGTTCAGAAAAATATATTTAGTAAGAAAATCTCAGAAAACTTATCAAGGGAAGACGAACTACTAAGAAACCTTTGAAGATTTTTCAATATGTGATAGTAAAACAATCAGGTTTAGGTTTAGTATAGTGTATTGTGTAGTGTTTATCTTCTACACCTTGTCAAACATCTCCATCGATTTCTCTAGTTTTTCCTTTCCATGACTTTTAACCTATCAAAATATTATTCACTTCCTACCACGGTCTTCCTACCACGTCTTCTACTCACATTTATACTGCATATTTAGTTTGTCAGTATATTTTTATTTCTTCATTCCACATATTTGCTAACACTACTATACCATGTCATCAGCGTATAGTAATCCTCATACATATATTGAAAAACTGCCTTAGCTCTTCGATCATTTGTCTACTCCCACACTCTATCAGTACTAGACTCACTTAATTAAACCCTGATACTTTCCTTTTTACATACCTTCTACAGCTATTCGTATTTTTTAAATTAAACTATGTGAAAAATTAGGTGCATACAATAAAAAAAGCATGCATTAAAAAAATATTCAAACTACGTTTTATTGAAAAATAATTAAGTATTTTTAAAGTGAAAAATAATAAACTAAATAAATAATTAAAGTATTTTTCGAATGTGAATAAAAAAATAAAAATGCTACACATCTATATAGTACATTATGCCATTGTTGTAAGTTACCTGAATTTCTTAAAAAAATATTCTTCTATTTGTTCTAATAGCCACACAATTAATTTTAACTTTCTCTGTTTTCTAATGCATAATTTTTAATTAAAAAATATTATTATTATAGAAGTTCACTTATATTCATCATGATTTGGATGTGAATGTGAGTTTTACGGTAGATAAAATTGAAAAATTATTGTGATATACCCTAGTATTATTTTTAATGTTTAATTAAATGTTTTAATTTGTATTAAATGTTACATTTGTTTTTGTTATATTTATGTTATACTTTTTTCCAAAATTGTCCTAAAAACTAATTTGTTCTATTTTTATAATCGCTTAAAATATTTTTTTCATTATATTTTATATTTTTATATGGATTTTTCAATTTATTTAAATGATGTTTTTAAAGGTTTATTTCCATTTTTTTTTTTACCTATGCAAATCATAATATGATGTGAAAAGAGGCTGTTTCCAGTATAAAAATAAATAATAAAAATATCTAAAATACACAGTGCTAAAATCTACCATGCATTGTGCAAAAATATTGATTTTCTATGAATCATTCAAATTTTGATAAAGTTATATTTCTCTATTTACATAAAGGCTGAAACATTCCTGAGCATTATTTTACATTGATGAATAAAAAACCATTCCCACCAATGACATGGAAAGTGAGTTAAATAAAAAGCGGTTAGATTGTTATGTTTCACGGCATCCCACCTTTCGAGCGCCCAGAACCCAAAGTGAAACAGCCTCCTTTGCACTTAGAAGTATTTGTGATTTTGTTGACATACGCTCCGGCGAGTAGGCAAGATCCTGCAAAATACTTGGGGTTTCTAAATAGAGTTATTACAGTTAAAATTCAACTTTGCAATATATATATTTCATCGATTAAAATTAAAAGTGTTTAAATTCCACCATGATAAAATAGTTTATGTTATATAAAATATTTAAAATTAAATCAGTTTCATTAACTTTGCTTGAATTTTCTTTCAAAGCATGCAAGAAGGACAATAACATTAAATTATTTCAATTGTCTTAATGCTTTTGAAAGTGTTAATCAACTAAATATATGTATATAATATATGTAAAAAAAATATTTTCAATTTGTATAATTATTGACTGTACACTTTTTAAATATAATTTAAATCAATATTTATTTATTACAAAACCTTTTGACAATTTTTTTTATGAACAATGAGGTCCAAAAGTTTTCTGGCTTAAGGGCATTAAAAAAAAAGGCAAATGATACAAAATTGTTTTTTCAATATAGTCACCCTATATTTAGTTCATTACATTTTTTAGAATGATGATTAAATTTTTCAATGTATGAAAAAATATGTTTTATTCTCAAAATTGTGTAACACTACGGAGATCGCTTTTTAGTCAATTAAAACAAAATTTCCACACAAATCGAATTTCAATTTTGAAAATAAAAAATAGTGACTATAGTTCGGAAATCTTAGGATGAGTCCTGTGAAAGCTCACAAATTTGACCCAATACAACCTTGTAACGATGTTCAGTAATTTTAATTATTTTATTAACTTTAATATAAGCCTCAATTCTAATAAATAGCAAGTTATTTAGGTAAATACATTACATAAGGTTGTATTGGGGCAAATTTGTGAGCTGTCATAGGACTCATCCTAAAATTTCCGAACTATAAGGGCCAAGTCAGGACTAAAGACGTGGGTGATTCAATTCTTGGAAACCCTAGTGTTGAACTGCCTTTGCAGCAACAGAAGTGTGTAATAATCTCGTATCGTGCAATAATCTCACACCTTGTGACAGGTTTTCTCGCCCTTTTTGTTTTTATAGCATCTTTTAATTTTGTTCATTAATGACCGTAGTGGTTTTCTCTTTGCCATAATCTTTTTTTTGGGCTTATGTCACCTTGCCTTTTTTTGGCCACGATGATCCCGATTGGAGCCATTCCATGAATTGTCTTATTCATTCCAAAATGATCGTGCAGAATTCAAAGCAGTGTGTTTTTGGCAAGTCCATTCTTTGCTGCTCTCTTTTGATTTCAGTCTTCTATCTTGGAACACTTTTGCTCTTGTACTAATGGAACTGTTTCTGGAGTGGTGGTTCTGTTGGCCTGCCTTGACGAGAGTCATTTTCAATCAATTCTCTGCCTTAGTGAAACTGTTATGTCTAATCTTTTACTGTGGAATATGACAGAGAAGATTCTCCATAGACAGGGTCTTATTGTCATTAAATTTCTGCTGGGCTTTTTCCTTCTTTTGAAAAAACTTACTTAATAACTACAATTTTTTTGAAATTTCAGAATGTAACGAAACAACATATCTTCTATCTGCTCTCATTGATATTACTGAGGGTAGAGGTATCAAATTTTAAATGTAACATTGCTTGACTGATCTGTCCATACAAGCTCTAACTTGTTTGGGCCGGAAACTTTTGGACCGCAGTGGTAAATATCTGTATATTATAAGAAACGATAATAAGCATTCCTGAAGATTTAAAGTAATAAATTCATAATGTGCAACAATACGAAAATTATATTTTCATTGGAAATTGTCACTTAATATTTCGTTTCAAAAAATGGTACTAATTTTTTTAAATTACAAAGTGTACTACATTTCAAATGGAATACATATGCAAATTTTCTATGTACTTAGTTTTAATCTGTAACTATTTTAATATTGTTAGTATATAAATCTACTTCATACACACACCTATAAACACCAGTCTTAAAAATGTTTATTAAAATCTTGATATTTGCACTAATGTATAATATAACAAAATACGAACTTTTTATGTATTTCAAGTTATTAATAATATATATCTTAATAGGCTACTGTATGAACATATATTTGAATACACTTTTTTTGTTATCATTGTATTTCGATTTCTGTTTATATCCAGTAGTAATTCTTGTTATCAGAATTAAAGAACTGCAATTGTTTTCAAAATATTTAAGGTAGCTTAATTTTTTTTGATACCTACAAATATTAAACAACAAATCCTGGCACAAAGTTCACCAGTTATAATGCTCTATTGGTAAAAGGAGAAGATCATATTTAATTTAAGCTATGAATAGGTGAATACATTTCATCCTTTTGAGTTTAAAGTGAATTATTATGAATAAACAAATGATGAAATACTATAAATAGGTAAATGTTTAAATATTGTTCAAATATTGAAATCTTATTGTGTGAAGATACTTGGAAGTGTTGAATACCATTTTTGTAATAATTTTTGAAAAATTTAGTGATAAAGATAAACTGTGTTTACCCTCAAATTGTCAAGTTCTTTCTGTGTTACTTGTAACTCTTGTAACAATTCAGGAACTGATACTCGACTTGTTGAAGCGTGGGTGAGCTCCAAAACCTGGAAGAAATTTTGGTTTTTATTATATTTGTGTTTGAATATTAAATTTAATTAATAACATATTTTCCTTGTTTAGTTGGAGTTTGAGTATCTAAATCTCAATATAGCAATTAATTAAGCCCAAATTCACACATTTTTTAAAATTAATTCTCTTAGGTAGGCCTATTGAGGCAGGTGAGTGTTTAAAATAATTTTTATATAACAAAGTTTTCAATTAATGGCAATCATTTGCATGTGAGTATAATTTTTCAATAATTTATACGAGTACATTTGTTTTCATGTAACTGTAAAAATGGTGGCTAGCACTGCATATTCTGTTGTAATAAGGGGTTGTGAATTTGATGTTAGATGGAATTAATTTAATTACACTTAATTTCAAAGATTACAAGTACAATTTTCATTTTGAAAAAATGTTATTTTCATTATTATTTAGTATATTAAAAAAGTATACTTTTTGGTAAGTTACATTGAGTAAAAAATTGATGATCCAAATATGAAGAAAATAACGAACCTGATTAGCTGCTTCAAATTGAGCTGCTTGCTGACCTTTGGTGTACATGTGTAAGTACATCTTGTGGTGCTTCTCCTCTTGCTCAGCAAGTTGCTTACTGACTTCCTCTAATTGCTTTTCAAGCTCTCGAATGCGTTCTTTTGCTTGTTCATAATCAGGCATAATTTCACAATATCTTGTGTTCACATCAGCCAGTTTTTGCAATATTGCTTCCACTCTATCATTGTGAAGTTTCTTCATTTCCTGAGTTTCATCAGCCTGCCTTCTTGTAATATCTTCTATTTTCTTTTCGTACAAACTAATGAGCTTTCGTCTCTCATCTTCTCTATCAATTATATCCACGCTACATGCTTTATCGTGTAAAGTTATTCCTATGGAATCTTTGGAATGTACTGAGGAATTAGTTAAATCTTCAAAATGGCCGGAATCAGCAAGAGAGCTATGCAAATCACTTAAATTTAAACTACATGAAGGCATTTGGTTAATCTTAAAATCTACACTATCACCTTTGTATTCAGAATTAGACTTCAAAGGACCATCATCTGTAAGATCTGCAAGATTGGGAGAATCGGGTGTTTGTATTTCATCACCTGTATTTTCTTTAACTGTCACAGCATCACTCGAGTTAGATTTTTCATCTGGCGATGTTAGAGATGCTTTGTACAATCTCAATTCTACAACTTCTTTAGTCAGTCTAAATATATCACTGTCTTTCTTTTCAAGATCTAACTTTGCCTGATTCAAAAGAGCTTTTAATCTCCTGATTTGTCGTTGTGCTCTTTGGGTCGGTGTCAAGTATTCTTCACCTGTTTGCCCTGCATGGGCGGAGCAATGTACAACATACTTCATTTTCCTTCCACTGAAAGTAGTGCCATTTCGTGCAACATAAGCGTGATCACAAGATGCTGTGGTAGCGACACTGCTGTAACTGTGAAGTGACTCGAGGTCGTCTTCTAGATGAGCATCTGCTAGGTCTTCCGGTGATACTGGTGGAGTGTTTGCATTTACTTCACTTTTCGAAGTTGGTGAATACTTTGTTGGATAACGATTCGATGGAGATTTCACGGGAGTTTTTGAATTTTTACAATTGGATTGAGAAAGACTGAGTGACTGTAAATAGAAAAAAGAAAAATTTTAGTCACATAAAAATGAAAAGTTGAGTTAATATATAATTGTAATATGTAAGTGGTAATCATCAACTATTTATTTTGTGTACATCAAACTAAAATAATCATTAAAACAAAATACACTTTAATTATTATTAGTTATTTTTAATATTTGATTGCAAGATATGAAAAATAGCTAAACCAGAGTTGAGAGCTGATTTTTATTCTAATTCCTCATTATAAAGTTATTCTTTTACTTGGTGGAAGAGACAAATGTCATGTTTTGGGATTGTAAAAGATGCTAAAATCATTCTTTCAAAAGCTATGAGAGTAAATGCGTTGAGATTAAGATGATATTAATGATGATATTAATATCCAGTAGGGAATTCGTCAGGGCTGCATATTGTCGCCATTACTATTCAATCTTTACTCCGATAGAGCTTTTAAAGAGCATTCGCTAATGGTTGACAAGTAATTTTTTTTAAGAAGTCACAGCAGACTTATTGTTGGCAAACCGCGTGTTTGACGTACTTAATCTACAATCATCATTGCTGAGTTCGATGCCTGATAAATGAGAAAATGGTGACTTTTAAATTGCATCAATTTTTCAAACATGGTTTTAAAATATTTAAATTTAACAATTATTTGGTCATAACATATATTCGTCCCGTTTTCATTTGAAAGGTTACATTTCAGCGGTTTTTAACAAAATTTTGTGATTTATGAGTACTATACTTGAGAAAATGTAGCATGTTCCCTGTGACAGTTTACAAATTTGCCCAATACAACCTTGTAACGACGTTCAGTAATTTTAATTATTTTATCAACTTTAATATAAGCCTCGATTCTAATAAATAGCAAGCTATTTAGGCAAATACATTACATAAAACTAACAATAATGACAAATTAATACATCTTGTTACAAATTAGCAAAAATGTGGCAGTTTGTTAAAATCAAATAATATTTGGTGACGTTTGTCAAAAGTCACTACGTTAGTCTGCATTGGCTAGTGATTGTGTATACGATAATTGGATTTTCGATTTTTGATACCTAAAATTAAATGTTCGTAGGTATTAATGCATAGTAGATCTTGGCCTATTTAAAGATCGATACAAATCATACAATACATTAGAATGTCAGTATAATGAAAATTAGGAATTAAAACGTCAGTTTAGAGAAAAACAATTTTTCGATTTATAAAAAAACGACTTGATTTGTAAAAACACGATTTTACCCCATCGCTTTGAGACATGACATTTCAAATGTCAAAGGACCATCCTACATTTTCTGAAGTAGGTATAGCGTTTTTTGGGAAGTTTAAACATGTCAGAAAATTAAGAGCATCTTCGTTATATTCTGAGGTTTTACTTCCGAAAAGGCAAAAACGTGTAGCAAACTTGTGAAAAAAATTGTGCCAAATACGGAGCCAATGTATACTCGTAGATGATTCAACGTGCAGAAAGTGGTTCCGGAGATGGGGAGGGAAACGTTGAATTTTTTTAAAATGAAATGTCTAAGATGCATCTTGCACTATACGCCCTGTCACCAGATATGTGGATAAAATCAAAGCTTGATTGATAGCGACCACCATTTGAGGAGGCGTGAGATTGGTCAGTCACTAAACATTACTGGTACTGTTATTTCGCGACATATATGTAAGCTTGGAATGGTCAACAACAAGCTCGATGCTTGGATGCCATATCAATTGAGCGGAAAAAAACAATGGACATATTTTCTGCTTGCGACTCGCTACTTAAATGCAATGAAAACGATTTTTTTTTCAAACGAGTCTTCACTATCGATGAAAAGTGAATTATTTACAACAACGTTAGTCGAAAAAGATCGTGCGATCATCGAAAAGGCTGGAATGCACACAAATAAGGTCATGCTGCGTTTCTGGTGAGATTGAAGCGTATTGTGTGCTATGAACTGTTGTCATCAAACTTAAGTATTGATTCCACTAAGTAATGCTTACAATTTTCTGAAATGAAGCAAGAAATCGACAAAAAGAGGCCAGGGTTGGCCAAAAGAAAAGGTGTTGTGTGCCAACTTGACCACGCGTTTCTGTGGTCATTCTGCAAAAATTGTCGCAACTTGGTTGGGATATTTTAGCGCATTCGCCATATAGTCCCGATCTTGTACTTTCTATAATTTGTTTCGATCTTTCCAGGACTGTCTTAGTTGTGAAAAATTACCGAATTGAACTCTTGCTAAAGTCACTTGGATCAGTTTTTCGATAACAAAACCTAGGAATTCCACAAGAGAAGAATTCTTCAATTACCAGAAAGATGGAAGAAGGTCACCGATCAGAATGGCACATACATAATTGACGGGACAAATATATGTTGCAACCCAATATATTTTATGGTGATTTGTGATAATATTGTTCAAGTTTATTTCGACATGCGTTTAAATATCGATATTCAATACCTAGGGATGGGGACACTGGGTTAGTTTTAATAACTTCGCCTGTCTCTGGCTAGAGGGAAAAGTAGGTATGTTAAGTATATTTTGATATTTATCTAAATATCGATATTCAATACCTAGGGATGGGGACACTGGGTTAGTTTTAATAACTTCGCCTGTCTCTAGCTAGAGGGAAAAGTAGGTATGTTAAGTATATTTTGATATTTATCTAAATATCGATATTCAATACCTAGGGATGGGGACACTGGGTTAGTTTTAAAAACTTCGCCTGTCTCTAGCTAGAGGGAAAAGTAGGTATGTTAAGTATATTTTGATATTTATCTAAATATCGATATTCAATACCTAGAGATGGGGACACTGGGTTAGTTTTAATAACTTCGCCTGTCTCTAGCTAGAGGGAAAAGTAGGTATGTTAAGTATATTTTGATATTTATCTAAATATCGATATTCAATACCTAGGGATGGGGACACTGGGTTAGTTTTAATAACTTCGCCTGTCTCTGGCTAGAGGGAAAAGTAGGTATGTTAAGTATATTTTGATATTTGTCTAAATATCGATATTCAATACCTAGGGATGGGGACACTGGGTTAGTTTTAATAACTTCGCCTGTCTCTAGCTAGAGGGAAAAGTAGGTATGTTAAGTATATTTTGATATTTATCTAAATATCGATATTCAATACCTAGGGATGGGGACACTGGGTTAGTTTTAAAAACTTCGCCTGTCTCTCGCTAGAGAGAAAAGTAGGTATGTTAAGTATATTTTGATATTTATCTAAATATCGATATTCAATACCTAGAGATGGGGACACTGGGTTAGTTTTAATAACTTCGCCTGTCTCTAGCTAGAGGGAAAAGTAGGTATGTTAAGTATATTTTGATATTTATCTAAATATCGATATTCAATACCTAGGGATGGGGACACTGGGTTAGTTTTAATAACTTCGCCTGTCTCTAGCTAGAGGGAAAAGTAGGTATGTTAAGTATATTTTGATATTTATCTAAATATCGATATTCAATACCTAGAGATGGGGACACTGGGTTAGTTTTAATAACTTCGCCTGTCTCTAGCTAGAGGGAAAAGTAGGTATGTTAAGTATATTTTGATATTTATCTAAATATCGATATTCAATACCTAGGGATGGGGACACTGGGTTAGTTTTAATAACTTCGCCTGTCTCTGGCTAGAGGGAAAAGTAGGTATGTTAAGTATATTTTGATATTTGTCTAAATATCGATATTCAATACCTAGGGATGGGGACACTGGGTTAGTTTTAATAACTTCGCCTGTCTCTAGCTAGAGGGAAAAGTAGGTATGTTAAGTATATTTTGATATTTATCTAAATATCGATATTCAATACCTAGGGATGGGGACACTGGCTTAGTTTTAAAAACTTCGCCTGTCTCTAGCTAGAGAGAAAAGTAGGTATGTTAAGTATATTTTGATATTTATCTAAATATCGATATTCAATACCTAGAGATGGGGACACTGGGTTAGTTTTAATAACTTCGCCTGTCTCTAGCTAGAGGGAAAAGTAGGTATGTTAAGTATATTTTGATATTTATCTAAATATCGATATTCAATACCTAGGGATGGGGACACTGGGTTAGTTTTGATAACTTCGCCTGTCTCTGGCTAGAGGGAAAAGTAGGTATGTTAAGTATATTTTGATATTTATCTAAATATCGATATTCAATACCTAGGGATGGGGACACTGGGTTAGTTTTAATAACTTCGCCTGTCTCTAGTTAGAGGGAAAAGTAGGTATGTTAAGTATATTTTGATATTTATCTAAATATCGATATTCAATACCTAGGGATGGGGACACTGGGTTAGTTTAAATAACTTCGCCTGTCTCTAGCTAGAGGGAAAAGTAGGTATGTTAAGTATATTTAGATATTTATCTAAATATCGATATTCAATACCTAGGGATGGGGACACTGGGTTAGTTTTAATAACTTCGCCTGTCTCTAGCTAGAGGGAAAAGTAGGTATGTTAAGTATATTTAGATATTTATCTAAATATCGATATTCAATACCTAGGGATGGGGACACTGGGTTAGTTTTAATAACTTCGCCTGTCTCTAGCTAGAGGGAAAAGTAGGTATGTTAAGTATATTTTGATATTTATCTAAATATCGATATTCAATACCTAGGGATGGGGGCACTGGGTTAGTTTTAATAACTTCGCCTGTCTCTAGCTAGAGGGAAAAGTAGGTATGTTAAGTATATTTTGATATTTATCTAAATATCGATATTCAATACCTAGGGATGGGGACACTGGGTTAGTTTTAATAACTTCGCCTGTCTCTAGCTAGAGGGAAAAGTAGGTATGTTAAGTATATTTTGATATTTATCTAAATATCGATATTCAATACCTAGGGATGGGGACACTGGGTTAGTTTTAATAACTTCGCCTGTCTCTAGCTAGAGGGAAAAGTAGGTATGTTAAGTATATTTTGATATTTATCTAAATATCGATATTCAATACCTAGGGATGGGGACACTGGGTTAGTTTTAATAACTTCGCCTGTCTCTAGCTAGAGGGAAAAGTAGGTATGTTAAGTATATTTTGATATTTATCTAAATATCGATATTCAATACCTAGGGATGGGGACACTGGGTTAGTTTTAATAACTTCGCCTGTCTCTAGCTAGAGGGAAAAGTAGGTATGTTAAGTATATTTTGATATTTATCTAAATATCGATATTCAATACCTAGGGATGGGGACACTGGGTTAGTTTTAATAACTTCGCCTGTCTCTAGCTAGAGGGAAAAGTAGGTATGTTAAGTATATTTTGATATTTATCTAAATATCGATATTCAATACCTAGGGATGGGGACACTGGGTTAGTTTTAATAACTTCGCCTGTCTCTAGCTAGAGGGAAAAGTAGGTATGTTAAGTATATTTTGATATTTATCTAAATATCGATATTCAATACCTAGGGATGGGGACACTGGGTTAGTTTTAATAACTTCGCCTGTCTCTAGCGAGAGGGAAAAGTAGGTATGTTAAGTATATTTTGATATTTATCTAAATATCGATATTCAATACCTAGGGATGGGGACACTGGGTTAGTTTTAATAACTTCGCCTGTCTCTAGCTAGAGGGAAAAGTAGGTATGTTAAGTATATTTTGATATTTATCTAAATATCGATATTCAATACCTAGGGATGGGGACACTGGGTTAGTTTTAATAACTTCGCCTGTCTCTAGCTAGAGGGAAAAGTAGGTATGTTAAGTATATTTAGATATTTATCTAAATATCGATATTCAATACCTAGGGATGGGGACACTGGGTTAGTTTTAATAACTTCGCCTGTCTCTAGCTAGAGGGAAAAGTAGGTATGTTAAGTATATTTAGATATTTATCTAAATATCGATATTCAATACCTAGGGATGGGGACACTGGGTTAGTTTTAATAACTTCGCCTGTCTCTAGCTAGAGGGAAAAGTAGGTATGTTAAGTATATTTTGATATTTATCTAAATATCGATATTCAATACCTAGGGATGGGGACACTGGGTTAGTTTTAATAACTTCGCCTGTCTCTAGCTAGAGGGAAAAGTAGGTATGTTAAGTATATTTTGATATTTATCTAAATATCGATATTCAATACCTAGGGATGGGGACACTGGGTTAGTTTTAATAACTTCGCCTGTCTCTAGCTAGAGGGAAAAGTAGGTATGTTAAGTATATTTTGATATTTATCTAAATATCGATATTCAATACCTAGGGATGGGGACACTGGGTTAGTTTTAATAACTTCGCCTGTCTCTAGCTAGAGGGAAAAGTAGGTATGTTAAGTATATTTAGATATTTATCTAAATATCGATATTCAATACCTAGGGATGGGGACACTGGGTTAGTTTTAATAACTTCGCCTGTCTCTAGCTAGAGGGAAAAGTAGGTATGTTAAGTATATTTAGATATTTATCTAAATATCGATATTCAATACCTAGGGATGGGGACACTGGGTTAGTTTTAATAACTTCGCCTGTCTCTAGCTAGAGGGAAAAGTAGGTATGTTAAGTATATTTAGATATTTATCTAAATATCGATATTCAATACCTAGGGATGGGGACACTGGGTTAGTTTTAATAACTTCGCCTGTCTCTAGCTAGAGGGAAAAGTAGGTATGTTAAGTATATTCAGATATTTATCTAAATATCGATATTCAATACCTAGGGATGGGGACACTGGGTTAGTTTTAATAACTTCGCCTGTCTCTAGCTAGAGGGAAAAGTAGGTATGTTAAGTATATTTAGATATTTATCTAAATATCGATATTCAATACCTAGGGATGGGGACACTGGGTTAGTTTTAATAACTTCGCCTGTCTCTAGCTAGAGGGAAAAGTAGGTATGTTAAGTATATTTTGATATTTATCTAAATATCGATATTCAATACCTAGGGATGGGGGCACTGGGTTAGTTTTAATAACTTCGCCTGTCTCTAGCTAGAGGGAAAAGTAGGTATGTTAAGTATATTTTGATATTTATCTAAATATCGATATTCAATACCTAGGGATGGGGACACTGGGTTAGTTTTAATAACTTCGCCTGTCTCTAGCTAGAGGGAAAAGTAGGTATGTTAAGTATATTTTGATATTTATCTAAATATCGATATTCAATACCTAGGGATGGGGACACTGGGTTAGTTTTAATAACTTCGCCTGTCTCTAGCTAGAGGGAAAAGTAGGTATGTTAAGTATATTTTGATATTTATCTAAATATCGATATTCAATACCTAGGGATGGGGACACTGGGTTAGTTTTAATAACTTCGCCTGTCTCTAGCTAGAGGGAAAAGTAGGTATGTTAAGTATATTTAGATATTTATCTAAATATCGATATTCTATACCTAGGGATGGGGACACTGGGTT